>LNAC01000063.1:5195996-5274349 GCA_002007465.1 Ailurus styani | reverse complement strand
CACACACACACACACACACACACACACACACACACACACACACACACACACATCCCAACCTTGGGAAGCCTTGGATAGAGCTGGGTAGGGGCTTTGTGGTAGATCATTCAAAGCAGGAAAAACTCTGTTCTTCTCCCCCCACTCCCACCGGTGGGGGGACCTTGGGGTCTCGCCCAAGGAAAGGAAGCACTGCTTCCTGGTTTATGTTGAGATGGGAAAGACTTGCCCAAGAACAATGGCGTTTTCGTAAAACACCACTTTGTTCTAGTGAGACCAGGAGGGGGTTTCCTTCGGGACCTAGCCTGGTCCCATTGCCCCAGCCTGCCAACCACAACAGCCACATGTCATTCTCTCGGACCAGCCTTTCATCTGAGATACTTGCTCACGCACGGCCCTGACCTGCTTAACCCTTCCGCCACCCTGCCCAGGCAGCAGCATCTCCGGGCTTGAGATCCCGGGACAGGGGCAACCAAGAGATGACTGGACAGTGTCTGATTTCCCACTCAGAGGGATCTTCTGGAAAAGGGCTCTGATTTGTCCTGGGAGTGTCTCAGCTCACAAAAATCTTTAAAGCGCCAGGGTCAGAAGGCCACCCTTTTACAGGTGGGGAAATTAAGGCAGAGAAGAGGAAATGTGAGCACTGAGGCCACACAGATTGACAGCTATGGAACCAAGGCTAGGATGCAGGGCTCTGCCTCTCTGACCAGCACTCTTTCCACACACTGTTCTGCTTTAGAGGAGCGGAACAAAAGTTGGGAAAGGGAAGGGATTAAGTCTTCATTGGCAAGACAGACAAATCTACAGGGCCTTAGAATGTCTGGAGGGAGGCTCGGAGGGAAAAGGGTATGTGATGTTGGGAACTGGCCTTCTTGATGTCACAGGCAGTAAGGGGATGACTTTTGTAACCACCTCTGTGCTTTTCAGGCATGCACAGTTGTGCCTCTGTGAATCGCTACACAGACCAACTTAGCCAAACAATCAAGTCTGTTCAGAGGAAGACATTAATGGGAAGTGAGTGGGCATGTAATCGTATAGTCAGAACAATAAGTTGGAAGAGCTTTGCTTTTGCTTTTCTCCGACTGTTTTTTTTCACAGTCTGCCTGGCATAGAAACTGGCTCAGGTAAACAGCAAATGTCTCTCATCCTCATACACAGGTGTGGTGTGGTGGCGACAGTGTTGGGGGTGACGAGGTGTCTGTGGAAGTGGCATGGCGGTTACAGTGATGGCGGCGTAGATGTTGGGAGTACCACTTTCAACGGTGTTGGTTATGGTTAGGGTGATACCGTTCACAGTTATGGTGGTAGCGATAGTGGTGGTGAGGCTGGTTTTGCTGGTGTCCAGTTGAGTGGTGTTGTAGTTGTAGTTATGGCAGTGACAGGAGCACTAATGGTGGTGATGGGTTGTGTGAGGGGGACGGTGGTGTTGAGTATGGTGGTGGACATCATGTTGGATTAGTGAGAGGGGCAAGGCAGTGGTGGTGCTGGTGTTGCAAACGGTGCTTATATTTTGGGTAGTAAATTGGCGATTATCTTAGGTGGTGGAGACAGTGATGATGGGGTTGGTATAAGGATGGTGTAGGTGTGGTCAAAATGATTTTAATGATGTTTTGTGTTGGTGGTGACAATAGTGCCCTTGGTGTCAGTAGGCGTCAGTATTGTTTTTGATGGTGTTGGCAACACCGCCTGTCCTAGTTGGTGAGACTGACAATGGATGTGGTGGTGTATGGGTGTGGGCATTGGTGGTGAACTTGACAGCAGCCTTACTCTCAGGCTGATGGTAGTGGCGATAATGGTGGGGTCCCAGCGATACTGGTGGTAATAGGGAGACAGGGATGATGACAAGGTTGGTGGTGATCACACTGAGAGTGGGACAAGTTCAGGCATCGACCCCAACATCACATGAGATCTCTGGAGCTGATGTGGAAAGACTCACTATATTCCCCCCAAATGCTCCTTCCCATTTGCTGCAATCCTGGTGAGGATTATCTGTCCGTATAGGAGGAGAAGGCTGTCTTTTGTGGGTCAGTGGGGATGATGCTGGAAACAGGTCTGTTGCTAGGCAAAGAGACAGGGAGGGAGGCTCAGGATTGCTGAGCTGGAGAGTGCTCTAGGGGGCAGGTCAGCAGGAAACAGGCACATGAGGACATGCCCATGGTGGGGGGCCACACTGGGCAGGCAGGGTGGAGCCGAGGTGGCCGTGCAGGGGCTCACGTAGCTGGCAGAGCAGGGGCTGTATTTCCTGCTGACTCAGCAGAGCAGGCTGGGACTGATTCTCCTGGACTAATGTGTCTTCTCCCCAGGATTAGCTCATTCAGCTCTGGCTGGGAAAGGGGGAGGGAAGGGGCCTCTCCCATCTCCCCAGGCTTAGGGGCCCTTGGGGGAAGCTGTGGGCAGACGGTGGGGCCCCAGCAGGGCTAGCAACAGACCCTGTGTGTCCTTGACCTCATTCCCAACAGGCCCCCATTCGGCTGGCAGGGAGCCAGGCTCCACAAGCATCAACGAATCCAGCTGCCCTGCCCCCCACCCCCAACCCACTCCGCATGGCTGGTTCACCCTGTGCCCCAATCCCAGCTCTGCTGTGGGAAAGACGGCACAGCCTGGGAGTGGGGAGAGTAAGCTCTGGACCCAGAGCAGCTAATCTCAATTTCCAGGTCCCCCCACATTAACTGTGTGACTCTGGGCAGTCACTTCCCCTCTCTGCATCTCAACTCATCGTCTGAGACAGAGGTGATAGCTGCTGTTGGGAGATCAGGTGACTCGAGGCAGACGATGTGCTAGAAGAGTTGGCATGGAGTGGGCATTTGGAGTGTTTGCTAAAATTACACTGACTTGAAGAACTCTAAGAGGCTCCCGAGCGAAGTCTGTTTTCTCACCAGCAACACTGGGGATAATCCTTAATATCACACCTGATTGAGAATTGAAAGGGATACAACAGGGGAGAGTGTCTGTGCAAAATAGCTCAGTAGTTGCTGCTGTCCTTGCCGTTGCTAGTACAAGCGCCAGCCCCAGCCTCCCTCTGGAGCAGGGGGCTCTGATCACATCGGATTTTGGACCCCTAGACCCATAGTATCCCAGGGCCCCAGAACCTTGTGCCAGCCCCTGCCCCCTCCTGACACAGGGAGCAACCCTTCTCATGATGGAAGGATTTGAGGAGATCGGCAGTCCTGTGTCTAGCCTTTGCCCCTTCCCCTGCCCCAACCTGGGATTCACGCCAAGGATGGGGTGGAGAAAGGAAGAGAATGTTCTGGGAGAGTCTTTCCATACTGAGGCTTCTGTGGAATCTTTTATCATTCCTTCATTCCTACCTCTCTCTTTCTCTGCCTTCCCTTCATCCTTCCCTCATGCATTCATTCATTTCCTCATTCATTCGTTCATCTGCGGGACATGCAAGTCATGAGGTCTGCCCTTGTTCCAGGGAGAATCTGATGTAGGTTCTAGTCAAGGCTTTAGGAAATGATTCTGAGCCTGAGAGAGAGAGAGAAAGCATCACATGAAAATTTAAACCTTTTTTTTGAATTAAGGAAAATTATCAACAGTAATGTTATTTAGATGCCATAACATCAACACCTAAATAAAAGAATGACTGTATAACTTGTTTATTTTCTCAACTGTAAAAGACATAAAAATGATACCCTCCCATGGATTTTTTCTTTCTGTTTTTTTGGATTTCAGGTGTCTGGAGCTGGTTACTCATACTTTTCTCTGCTATTTTAATTTCACCCCTTTTTTCCATATCCCCCTTCTCATTCCTTACTCCAGGAATCTACTGAAATATGGTCACTAAGCCATCCAGGTGCCCCTGCAATAGGTTTTTGGTTTTGTTTTTTTAATAATTTATTTATTTGAGAGAGAGCAAGCATGCACAAGCAGGGAGAGGAAAGAGGGAGAGGAAGAGAGAATCTCAAGCAGACTCCATGCTGGGCACGGAGCCCATTGTGGGGCTCAATCCCATCACCCTGAGATCATGACCTGAGCTGAAATCAGGAGTTGGATGCCCAACCAACTGAGTAACCCAGGTGCCTCCGTTGTTGTTTTAAATATGTCCTTAAAATGTGCTTGTCTTTATAAAATATGCAATTTGCGGGGTTAATTTAAAAAATAGTATTGCATTATACATCTTTCTAGTCCCTGCTCTTCTTACTCAACAGCACATCACTGTCTGTCGACTGCTCTGTTCCTTCTCGCTACTGTCCAGTCTCCCATGCTTCCATCCAACATGCTTCCCTCACTCACCACCGTGCGTGCCAGACACATCCCGCCACAGCCTCAGAACATCACTGCAAGCATTACAGAGAGAACCCTCCTTTCCTCTGTTCTGAGCTCCCATTCAGCAAAGTCAGCTGTCACTCCCAGTGTGACATTGCTACTTCTCTTGGTGCTCTGGGCCACGTAGTCTCCATACCATCTCATACTCGTGATGATGTGGCACCATGAGCTCCCTCACATACCGCTGAGGCTCATGGTGCTCCACATCCAGTGTTGGGTACAGGGCCGAAGAGATGAATTTCACAAGGCCCTGTGTCCTCGAGGAGCTCACCATCTGGGGAAATAGACAGTTCAGGTCAGGGGGTCAGACACACAGCTGTCAGTGACCAGTTCTGCTGGTGGGGACACAGAAGGCTTCCCATGGGCAGAGTCCCCTGAGTAGAGTTTTAAAAGATGAGTAGGAGCTCTCCAGGTGGATGGGGGGGATGAAGAAGTGGGGAAGAGAAGTTCCAAATGAAAGGAACAACCTATGTAAAGGGTCAGAAGCATGTAGCAGCTGGGCAGGCTTAGGAAACTCAATGATTTTGTTATGGCCGAGGCAAAGGGTATGCAAGGGGAGGGGCAAGAAACAAAGCCATTTGTTGAGTTCTTACTATGTGCCAGGCACTGCTCTAAGTGGTAGAGTACAGAGCCTCTTTGAAGCCACGAAAAAAACTGTAGCAAAATGCCACTATCATTCCCAATTTACAGGAAGGGACACAGAGGCCCAGAGAGGTAAGTTATTTGCGCACAGTCACACAGTTTATAAACAGGGTGCCCAAGAACTGAAGTCAAGCTGTTTGAGTTCATAATCACAAAGCTAGGACCTCCAAAAGATGAGGAAGGTGAGGCGGTCAGGCATGATGCAGACAACCTCACGCACCAGCTGAGTGGTGAGGAGGAAGGCACAGGAGGCCCTGCATGAGAGCCCAGGTGCCACGAGTGTGAGAGATCAGAAGAGAGTGTGAAGGTGTATGTGCTGCAGGTGTCATATATAGGTGTGCACAAATGTGGGTGTGCACGAATGTGTGCACGTGGGCGTGCTTGAGGGCATGTGAGTGTGCCAGGTGCACACGTGTATGCCACAGAGCAGGTTCTATTAGGACAGGGTGTGTGTGTGTGTGAGAGAGAGAGTGTTGTGTGTAAGTGTGGGAATCTCTGGCTGTGCACGGGCCTGTGCATGTGTCCTGTGGGTGTGAATGTGAGCCTCAGTGTTCCTGCCACATGGGGCCCCAGGGAAGCTGTCAGAGCCCATCAGCCTGGCCTGGTGTGAAGGGCCTGGTCTTGGCCTCAGAAGCTGGATGGGTACACATCAAAGGCAGCCTGAGCCTCATACCAGTGGGGTGGAATAATTTAATGAGGGTCCAGGAGGGAGGCTGCGGCTGGTGGAGGGTAGGAGGGGGTGCCAGCTTGTGCCCAGGGCAGTTTCCAGGCTCCACAGCCAAGTATCTGGGGTCTGCATATGTGTTGGGGAGGGGGGAGGCTGTATTGGGTGCCTGGCCATATTTCCCTCTTTCCCTGTATAATATGACAGCTGCATCTGAACCCCAGGGGCTCCCCATTCCTGTCTGGACATCAATCTAGTCCCCAGATGCTCACGAAATTTCAGGAAGACTAGAACATTGAGTCAGGCATTTTCATCTCTAAAGACATTCTGGCATTTCCATGAGATGGAACACACGAAGAACCATTCCTAGATCGACTAGTCTAAACCTCTCATAGAGTGTGTGTGTGTGTGTGTGTGTGTGTGTGTGTGTGTGTGTCCGTGTCCGTGTGGGTGTCCTTTGTGGGGGCCCAGGGTCAGAGAAAGAAATTTGGGGGATACAACCTACTCGGTTTTTTAATGTAAGTTGTGGGTAGAAAAAGGAGGATTTGAGGTCAGAGTAGGAGAGGGGGGTGAGGATGGAGATTCACATGAGGACAGAGTGGCCCTTGCAGGGAACAGTTGTGATGGGCAAAGATAACGTTATCCTCCTCTCCAGGGTCTTGGGTAATCCACACAGCTCCATTATGTTCAATGACCATGGTGTGAGAGCTTTCTCCTCGGAGACTCCTGTGACAAATGTCCTTTCATGGCAAGAACCTCCCTTGGGTCTCAGGCCCATCACAAGACCAGTTTCAAACTCCTTAGCTCCATATGCAAGGCTTCCTCCAAATTCTAGGGTCTAGACTTCAGAACCATAGGCTGTAAATTCAGGGTCTACCATCTGAAACCAGCCCACAAATGAGGTTTTTTTTTTGGCTGCCACAAGATCAACCAATATCCTTGAACATAAATGCTTTGGCATGGACTGACCTGCTAGACACAAGCCCCACCACTCCCTATTACTTACACCCTCCCATTTCACTGCATCGAATCACCTGTTTGGCACCCGAAAGTACTTGAATTTGGGACCCTTGAGCTGTGCTCTTCAAGAGACAGGCTTGTGTATTTTATGTGTCATAATCTAGCACACAGTAGGTACCTGATTAATGTTTGATAAATGGCTAAATTCCAGTTTGCCTCATTTCTTATACCTCCAGTCTACCCTCTATCTACCTCTACCTACACTTTACCTCTCCTACCTCTACCTATCCTCTACCTCTCCAATTCAGCCCAGACTTAAGCTGCTCTCTGTTGCATGAAACACAATTTTCCCTCTGGAAAGCTCCTTGGTGAGCTCTGATTCACTGTTCAAGACCCAGGTCAAGTGGCCCCACCTCTGGTCCAACTTGGCAACTCCCTGCCCTGTGCTGCCGCCATGTTCCATCTACCTCTGTGTTACAGTCCCCAACCCCTCCATTGTAATTATTTGTTCATGTGTCTGGTCTGTCCGCTTAGAGCATCTGTTACAGAACTGTGACAGCTGTCACTGTTTATGGGCTAGATTTTGAGATTAGTTTGTATTTGATACATACATAGGGTGTCAGTCACTGAGAAAGACTTAACTAGCCCATTTCAAAGGATCATTCTGAAGCCTGAGTCAGTGGGTTCACCAACTTTGGCAAATCCCATTAGCAGCTTTGGGTGTTTTGCCCTTAAATCTTGGCCCCTTAGTTCTTTTTTTCTCTTTTTTTCTTTTAAAGATTTTATTTATTTATTTGACAGAGAGAGACACAGCGAGAGAGGGAACACAAACCGGGGGAGTGGGAGAGGGAGAAGCAGGCCTCCCGCTGAGCAGGGAGCCTGATGCGAGGCTCCATCCCAGGACCCCGAGATCATGACCCGAGTCGAAGGCAGACACTCAACGACCGAGCCACCCAAGCACCCCTGGCCCCTTAATTCTTATCTTCGGTGGACATAGGAAGAGGCCTCATGACTCAGGGTCTGGCCTTTGGAGGGGGGAGAATCCTCTGTGTGGCTCCAGGCAGAAGACAAATACTAGCTCACAAGCCGGGACCAGTCCAGCTGCCAGCCTGGCCTGGCCACTCCTGGCCCATGACTCGGCACTTTCTGGGGCTACCTGCCGGGTTTGAGGTTTGGCCAAGGCGAGTTGCCGGGGCGTGTGGGAACCTGCTGGCAGGGCGCACTTCCCAGGGCTGTGGGTAGTGATTCCAGGGCACACCCATGCAATGCCATGCTGATTCCAGGGCCTCCCCTCCTAAAGGCTCAGTATGTAGCTCCCACCTGGGGTCCAGCCTTAGCTGTGCAGGGTTTCTGATCAGGGTCAACTTATGTCTTGCCTCAGGATGGTGGGCATATGTGATGTAGGAGTCAGAGATCATGGGTGTGTGTGTAGGTGTGTATGAGTAGATATGTAAGTGTAAGGATCATGTGAGAATGAATGTCCGTGAATGTGTACTCTGTGTATCTACATACGACTGTGTGTGTGTGTATGTGTGTGTGTATGATGAGTAGATGTGCAATGGCTTGTATATAGGCATACAAGACAGGGAGGAATATGTGTGGGGTGTGAATGACCACCCATAGGTGCAAGTAGAAGTTTGTATTCATGGGTTTATGTGTAAGAGTCTGTGGGTAAGATGTGTGCCATGTGGATGTGTATACAGGTAACTGTGACGATGGAGATGTGAATTTCAGTCCTGATTCTGCCACCTCCTAAATGTCTTGAAAACTTAAATAAATCCCTTCCCCTCTCTCTTTCTGTAAAATGGAATAGCATAGACAAGGTGATCTCTTCAGTTCCCTTGGAGGTCTCATTGTCAATGACTCGTTTAGAGGTTGAGCACAAGCATGGGAAAACTGTGTGTGCACCTGTGTATGTGTGTGTGTGTGTGTGTGCAAGGACATTGCTTTGACTTCTGATTCTACACTTAACCAGGTTTCAGCTTAGCCCCCTCTCTCTGAGCCTCGGTTGCTTTGTATGCAGTTAGAGCTAAACTTTCTTACAAGACTGCTGTGGGGACTAAAAAAAATTTTGTTTGCAAAGTGCCTAGCTCAGGTTCTGGCTCAGTTCCCTTCCTGAGAGGTGTATGTGTGTATGTATGTGGACATTCATGTACATATGCTCGATTGTGCAGGTTGGTCCAGAGAACAGGGTAATTGCTCTAGATCACTCCTGCCCTCTGGGGTTTCTGACTTCTGTCTTCGAGGTACACAGCCATCCAAGAGAGCTAGAACTGGGCAGTCAGTCTCCAGCTATCTGCTTGGGCTCACAAGATCCTGAGGGCTCCCCACTGCCCCAGACTGCCTGTCACATGGGTGCAGTGGCCTGGAAAGGAGGATTGGTGCGGGCAGGAGACAGGCTCCCAAATCCGCTTAGTGCCCACCAACCAACCGGCATATTAGAGACTAAAGAGATTCTTTTTCTTCTTAAAGGGTCAATTGCCAGCCTGGAATGGTGGCTAAGCTGAGCACGAGACTCTGAGGCGTCAGAGTGAGGTCCAGGAGTAGACAGGGCCCTGCCCTCAGAGAGTTCCCAGCCCAGTGGAGAAGTCTGGCAGGGTCAGTGACTTCCTAGGGTCTTTTCTCAGGGAAGGAAGGGATCATGCCCTGCACCTGGGAAAGGGGTGGGTGAGGAGGAAGATTTTCTGGAAGGAAACTGACTTGAGGGCTTGGTAGAGGCTGGAGGGGCAAAGGAGAGAAAAGACTGGAGTATTCCGGGTAGAAAAATCAGAGTGGGCAAAAGCGTGTGTGCCTATGTGTGGTGTGTAGGGGAAGACCAGGGAGAGGGTAGCATAGGGTCCCTGGAGAATATCAAATCTGCTTCTTTCACTTTCTTGGTCAGAAAACAAGCTAGAGAAAGGGAGGGATGTGCCTCTGGACAGAGTGAGGTCATGACTGATTCCAAGCATCAGTTCCTGGATTCTGAAGAGGGATGTCAAACTGAGTTGCAGGGGCCCTCCCATGCTGGTCTCATAGGCATCTTGGTGAGCTGGGGCTGAAACTTAGTGGTGATGTCTGCTTTCAGGCCAATGGGAGGGTCTGGGGCTGGATCTTATGCTCCTGTCTAGAGGCCCCAAACAAACCCAGAGCAGCTGGTAACACCTGCACCTGATCTGCCAGGGCAGGTCCCAGTACCGGACACTGCGCACCCAGAGAAGATCAGCACTGGGTCACATATACCAGATGGGCTTCCAACAGCCATGCCAGAGAAAGCTCCAGCAACATGACCTAGAGAGATCACATCTGGACTTGAAATACTGAGAAAAATATCCCACACTTGTGCTGGATACATCTGGATAGGCTTCCATTGTAAACCTAGAACATCCCTGGTAGATTCCTACATCTTGATCCAGAACCCCAATAAAGATCCCAACATCCAAGTTGAGACCGCCCAGAAAGGGTCCCAACATCCAAACTCTGAACACTGAGAAAAGATTCCAACACGTGGGCCAGATAACCCCTGGATTGGCCTCCAGCTCAGACCCAAATGCAGAGCACCCTGACTGGATCCCTGCAACATGACTCCAGAGCTGGTTCCAAGATGAAGCGGACTCACCCACGTCCCTACCCCACTCCCTTCGCCCCCATCCATCCTCGGTTGAGCTCATTCTGAGAAATCTCCCAAGTTGCAAGGCTTTTTCCAGGGAAATCAGTGAACATGAGTCAGGATGCCCAGGTTAGGGGAAGGAGGTTAGAAGGCCGGCCCCGCGCCTTTTGCGGGAAGGAGTAGGGTTTCAGCCTGGTGGGTGGGCTCGGTCAGTTGCTGGCCGGTAGGTGGGGTGGGAAGGGAGAGGGCAGGTGCGGTGGCCCCCTCCAGTTGGGGTGGAAACCCGGTGCCCTGGAGATCCTGCGGCTCCCGCGCCGCGCTCCCCTAAACCGCCCTCGGGGCCCCGGGCGCGGGCGCGGGCGCGGGGCCAGGAAATCCGGCGCTGGTCCTTGAAGCGGGCCCTAGTCGAGCGGGGGGCGGGGTGGCCGCTGGCACCGCAGCCGCCGAGCAACGGCCCCGCCTCGGCCTCGGGTCCCCACCGGGACAAGGCTGCCTCTGTGCAGACGCAGCTGATCCCAGCTTTCGGGCTGCAAATCCCTTCCGGCTGACAGCCCGCACTGGCTGGGGCCAGGCGGCGTGGGAACCGGGAGTGGGGCTGGGGGCGAGATGGGGAGCCTTCGGGCAGGAGGCCCCTGTAAGGGACCGTCTGCTCCCCGACAGCGTTGTTTCACGCCCCCCCCCCCCCCCCCCGTCCAAGGTAGCAAAGGGCTACCTGAGGCCGAAAGAGGTTGAATCACTAGACCCAAGTCGCACAGCCCATTCCCTGGTTGAAACCAGGGTTCCATATTGGGCCCCAGGATAAATTATATATATATTGTTGAGGGCTAGGCAGCATTATGAGTCCCATTTATAAATGAGGGAACTGAGGCTCAAAGCTTTGAAGCCACTGGCCAAGGTCCTAAGACAGCCTGGGACTGGAGCCCACCTTTGCCAGCTTGGACCTGAGGCAGGATGTGCATGCGGTCACCCTGCGGGACCCACCTGCCCCCAACTAGTCATGGAATATCCAGGGGGAGGCTCTGGCAAGGATGTAAGTCACTGGGGACATCTGGTCAAGGAGCTGTGTTTCTGGGTTCTTGGGTGTGGTGGACCCAGTGAAGGTGTGGAGTTAACTTCTTGGACAGATGTGTGGCTGGAGGTGGGGATACAGTGAGGGAGAGAGATGTGCGGGAGGCGGTGTCAGGTGGCGTAGAGAGAAGACTGGGGAAGAAATGAACCAGCGGAACGGGGTTGGGTGCCCCTCTGCTCTGCCTCTACCAGCTGGGGACAAAACTGGAATCTCAGAGGCTGGAGAAAGGGTCATAGAGGGGGTGGCGCTCCAGAACCAGCCTCACCCTGGCCTCTGGGAACAGGGTGGGGATTGTCCAGTGAATTCTTTGGAATGAAAAAGTGGCGCCTTCTCAGTGCCGAGGGAGCCTGGCTGGCTCCTGGGTTTTGTCTAGCTCCTTCCCGCCTCCCAGGATTGGGGCCGCTCAGGTTTTTTTCTCCCCTTTCTTGACCTATGTTNGGGTGGGGGAGGAATGACAGGGGCCTGGGTGGGTGGGGGTGGGGGCTGGGTGTGCACGTAAGCCTCTGGGTGTGAATGCAGCTGTGTTTGTGCATAGGAGGGATATCTCTGGAAGACAGCCTTATTTGTGTGTGCCTTTGCGAATGGGTCTACGTGCCTGGCAGGGTGGGCGCTGTGTATCTGCACGTGTCGTTTGTGTCTGGGCACCTTTGCTTCATCTGGATCTGCGTTATCTCTCTGGCCTGTGGTTTATGGCCGTATTGATATCGGCGAGTGTTTGTGTGTGTCTGGGTCTCTGCCTGCTTCCTGCCCCAACAGAGCCCTGAATGCCACTTTGCTGCCTGAGTGTGCAGAGGAATGTGGGGGGCAAGGGGAGAGAGGAGCTCACGTCCCGGGCTGCAGGCCTGCTGGTTGTGGAAAACTACTGAGGCCTCTGGGGCTTGGGCAGGCCAAGCCAACCAGAAGCCAGGCTCTGCGGCTTTTGCCCTCCTCGACTCCTCCCACCCCTTTCTCTGCCGGGCCCCGGGGACCTGCTGAGATGGGTCCTCCATCAAGTGGAGAGCGTGGCCTCCCTCCTACCGCCGCTGGCTTGCCAGATGCCTAGACAGGCCTCTGCCCCTCCCTGGGCCTCAGCATCCCTGGGGGAAAGAGAGGGGGTGGGATTATAGGTTCTTTGAAGTCCTTCCCAGTCCTGACATTCTCTCCATTCTGTGAATGTTAAAGGGATTCAAAGAGAGCGATTTCACCTCCATTTCAGGGATCAGGAGAGAATTTAGGGCCAGGGCTGCTAGAGCATGAAGGGCTTCTAAAGATGATCTGGTCCTACCCCTCCATTTCATGTATGGGAAAACTGGGGCCCAGAGCGAGACCTTCCAGCAGGACAAGGATCAAGTTTCCAGGTCTCCTGCTTCCCAGTCACCGGCCTTTCCATCATGGCTGCTTTCAAGCCCAGCCTGCTCTGCCTGCAGGAAGAGGCATTTATGATAGTCTTGGAGGAGGGGTTGAGCCAACAGGCACCAGGTGGCAAGAAGGCATGGGTTAGGTGTGAAAGTGGGCAGTTGAGGCACACAGGAGGGCTGAGTGGGTACCTGTTGGGCACAGTGGGCGGTAGGACTGAAAAGGCATCTGAGCTCTGCAGGCGGGTCCTCTGAGGCTGGGTAGAAGGGTGTGGACTTCACCCTACAGGTGTTTCTGGTGAAAAGGCAAATTGGGAGTGTAGTGAAGTGGTAAAGGGCTGATACTCCGCGGTCAGATCAGATTATCTGTATTCAAATCCTAGTTCCAAGACTTTACTAACTAGGATTAAGTATATAACCAAGAGGGAGTTACTTTAATTCTCTATATCTCACTTTTCTCCTCTTTGAAAGGGAGATAATAATAGTACTTCCCTCATATGGTTGTCGTGAGGAATACAACAGTAAGTGAGAATGTGGGTGAAGCCTTCAATGCCTGACACGCAGGAGGGCTGAGTAAGAGTTCTGATGATGTAACCTATATTTAGTGTAGGCTGGAGGGAGAGAGTGAAGGCAAGGGACCAGCGGGGAGTCTGTGGATGTCATGCAGATGAGAGCTATGAAGGTCTGTGATGATATTTCCTGGGTGGACAAGGGAGGGGGGCAGGTGCTCAGAAGGTCTGGGGTGTTGTGGGCAGGTGGGCAAAACTCTCCCACTGAGTGGTTATGAGATGTGAGGGGAGGCAGACATTGAGAATGGCTTCGTCAGTCATGGAGAAGTGCTAGGGTCTGTGTTGGGGTTTGGAGGGGAGGGATGGGTTTGAGAAGTACTTGTGAGATGACCGGCCAGGATCTAGGGACAAGTCGCAGTGGCAGAGGAGAGGGGAGGGTGAAGTCTGGGCTGAGCACTTGTGGGTGGACAACAGAGGGGGACTGGGGAGCTGTGGGAAGGGCCGGGAAGAGAAGGGGCTCGCTCAGCCCAGTGTGCTGAGTGTGGTGTGGGCCCCTACTGCACTTGTTATCAGGCCTGGAGCTCAGGAACCAGGCCTGGGCTGGAGATGAGAGTGGGAGGCATTTGATAGGTTCATGGTCAACAAGGCCGGCTACAGATAGAGGGAAGGGCCTTGGGAGCCAGGAGCCCCTTCTGAGAAGCAGAGCCCTGGAGAAGCCATAGCCAGAGGACTGGGGAAACCCCAGCCAGACATGGTCAGAGGGGGTGAAGGAAGAGTGTGCTTCAGGGAGGAGGGCACAACCATGAGAGCCCCTTGCTGGGGAAACTGGGAGGGATTTGGAGAGAGAGAGAGAGAGAGATAGAACTAGAGAGAAAGTATGGGGCCACGCGTCTTTGGCAATGAGGAAGCCACCAGTGATCTCTGTAGAGTCTAGACTGGAGAACAGGAGGCAGAGGATTAATTAGTGGAATCGGGAGAATGGAGACAGAGGGGTGGGGGGTAGGGGGGGTGGGGAGGTGGGTCACAGCTGCCCAAAAGCTTGGCTGAGCAGAAGAGGGAACAACAGGTGACCACCAGACTGGAAGGTTCTGAGCCTCTGGATGAAGGGAGGAACAGGAGTTATCCTCCTTGCTTTTCAGGTGGAGAAACTGAGGGTTAGCAGGGTCCTGGCGCTGTGCAAAGTAACGACAAACTGATGTGGAGGACAGCCTGGGATCTCTGACTTTTAATGTGGTAATTTGTTAAATGGACATTTGAAATAGCATAACACACACACACACACGCACATACACACACTGTTTTCTGATCACAGAAGTAAAACATGCTTGTTGGATACATCTAGAAACACACATACACATATACAAGTGCAAGGGAAAGACTTAAAAATCACCTATAATTCCACCACTTGGAGATAAGCATTTTCACCATTGTGTGTTATGACCTTCCACTTTTTTCTCTGCTGATAAATATAAATACATCCTGGGATCACGTACCTAAAGTTTTATAGATCCCTTGTCTCATCTAGCAATATGCTTTTCCATAGTAATATGTATCCCTTGGGAACTTTTTCTCTGTTCACAGGGTACTGAGGGAGAGAAGACTTAGAGACAGGATCCTACAGCGAGCAATCAAGAACCATTAATGAGGCAGTGTCTTTTTACGGTGTATGGGGGCCATGGCTGCAATACCAGATAGGGAGCCCAGTGGGCTGGCTCACTGGGTCCTGCATTGGTCATGGGTACACCGTGTAGCCTATTTGTCCTTTCTGGGCCTCAGCATCCCCAAATTCTCAAAGAGATTTGAGGTCCCTGAGGCCTGCTGCCATCACTGTGAAATGGTTGAGAAACAGATGTAGAAAATGTAAGTGCTGTTACCATCACACTGCTGCAGGTCCTTAAGTGCCTTTAGCCTCAGTTTCTTCATCTGAAAAATGGGAATCATGTTTACCTACTCCGACTGTAAGGACTCTGGTGAGAATCAAATTAGATTAACTACTACAAAGCCTAAGAATAACTAATACTTGGATGATGTTTTGCTGTTTACTTACATTATTTCACTGGTCATTCCAACAACCCAATGAAGTAGGTCCTATTTTTGTACCCCGTTTTGTTCAGACGGGGAACCCATGGCTTGGAGAGGTGAGGTTACTTGTTCAGGGTCATAGGAAGTAACTGGTAGAGTTGAGATTCAAGCACAGGTCTCTCTGTTACCAAAGCCCATGGATCTTTGTACTGCCCTGTTAATGACAGGGGGTGTGCTGGCCTGACTGAAGAGAAGACTGGCCCATTGCCCCTTTGGTTTAGCTGTTGTTGTTCCAGGCACTGCCATCTGTGGGGAGTCGTCGCCCTCTGGTGTTCCAAATGTGACATGTCCTGGCATAGGAGAATTCACTATCTTGCTTGTCGCAGAAGAGAAGTAGGGTGGGAGGAGTTCGGAATAACCCCAACTCATCCTTTCAGAGTTTGAGGGTTCAGGGAGAGTTAGTGCATATCTCACCCAACAGTTCACTAAATGCAAAGTTGTGCCATGGACAGCATTGGGTAGAAACTTTGTAGAAAGAGGCACAACATTTGGATGTGTTTTGGTGGTAGCACTTACCACACTTACAGTTTTGACTAGGACCCTTAAAAAAGAGGGCTCTGCAGGGGATCCAGACTGTGGTGCCAGCTGCCCTGTCACTTCAGTTATTGGACTAGCAAATATGGTGGTGTCCAAAGTGGGGAATGAGGACACTGAAGTCTTTAGTAAGCTCCAATAGATAGTCTTGGGTAGACTTCCGGGTTTTAAAGCAGGGCCATGACTTCTGTGGCAGAGAAATACTCTCTATTTGAAAAATATTTCCTGGCCTGCTTCTAAGCCTTGGTAGAGACCAGATGCCCAACCACGTGATGCGCAACCATGTGACACCAAGAGTCTATGTGATCATAGCTGCCTATTATGGGCTGGTATTATTGGATCACTATAGATTCAGAGTCATAAGACTGGGTGAGCACAGCAGCAATGCATTGTATGATGAAAGTAGTCATTCAGGGGTCATGAGTAAGTTATAAGAACAAGTGTGTCAGATTCCCATGTCATCTACTAATGCAACTCACTCATTGCTAGTGATCATCACAAAGTGGTCTCTGACCAACTGAGGGAGAGTGAGCAGATTGGGGCTTGGTTCACAGGTGGTTCAGTGTGGTTTGTTGGTGCTACAAGAGGACTGTTCCTGATAACAGAACCTATCAGGGATTGTCCTGAAAGACAGGAGTGAAGGGAAAGGTCCCCAGGGAGTAGAGCTCAAAGCATTCTACTTAGTCATGGAGTTCCAAGAGAGAGAGAAATGGCCCAAGATAGCTACTCACATTGATTCCTGGGTCATGATAAATAGCTCAGCCAAACTGGTCAATGGCCAAGAAGGAACAAAGACTGGGAGTCTTGGGGAGTTATGTTTAATGGACTTGTGGGAGTGGGCACAAAGCATGCAGATCTGTTTCCTATGTTAACATCTAGAAGAGAACATTCACTTAGGACACTTAAACACACACATACACACACACCTTAGCCTCTCTCCTCAGCCATCCTGGAACTTGCCCAGTGAGTCAGAAGATAATGGCCACAGTGGCATGGATGACAATTCTGCATGGGCTCAATTACATTGGCTCCCTGTCACCAAGGATGACTTAATGCTTGGCTGTCTAGCATCAGAAAATGATGCAGAGCCCTTGATATGGTACTGTTCTTCAGAGAGGCCTGCCAGCTACTTACTGGCCAGTTGACCACATTGGATGCTTACACCTTGGGGGAGGCAGCATTTTATTCTTGCTTGAATTGATAATTTGATAGATTTTCATTCTCTGACCACATCATCTTCAGTAGCACCATTATCTGAAGTCTTAAAGAATGCCGGTCTGTTGTCATGGCATATCTCACAGATTGCTTCAAGTCAAAGGACCCATTTTATGGCAAAGAACATTATAAATTGAGCTGATCACTACATGAGTCACTGCTTAATATAACCCTAGAAATAGCCTGCTTGATATAACAGTGCAAGCTCAGCCAAAGCACCAGCTTGGGGACAATACTTTACAGGTGTGTGTGTGTGCATGTGTGTGTGTGTCTTTTCATTTGTTCTATTCTTTTATGCTTGGGAAGTCTATCATATTCTAGAAGTTAGATAACTGTATCTACATTCTTTTGGTAAATGGTTATTTTATTATTTTCATTTGATTTGAATCCATGATTTTGACATGTGGTATGAGATGTGGGTCTTAAAACCCTATTGTTTTATTTTTAAAATATTTTATTTCAGAAAGAGAGAGAGAGGGGTGCCTGGGTGGCTCAGTGGGTTAAGCCTCTGCCTGCAACTCAGGTCATGATCTCAGGGTCCTGGGATCCAGCCCCACCTTGGGCTCTCTGCTCAGTGGGGAGCCTGCTTCCCCCTCTCCCTCTGTCTGCCTCTCTGCCTACTTGTGATCTCTCTCTTTGTGTGTCAAATAAATAAATAAAATCTTAAGAGGGAGAGAGAGAGAGAGAGAGAGAGAGAGAGAGAGAGAGAGAGAGCACAAGCATGAATGGGGTAGGAGGAGGTCAGAGGGAGAAGTAGACTCTGCTGAGCAGAGAGCCCAATGCCGGGCTCAATCCCAGGCCCCTGGGATCATGACCTGAGCCAAAGGTAGATGCTTAACCAATTGAGCCAGGTCGGGTTAATCAGGTGCCCCAGATTATTTTATTTTTTGTGGACTTACATATTTTAATGTCTGATGAGGCACCCCCGGCACATCCACACACAAGTGGATGGGTTTGGAAGATTACTACTTAAATGCATGTTCCCAAGCCCTCTACATCCTGGTCCCCACTCTGGAGCTTCCCAACAATCAAAGTGAGCATAGAGTGGACCCTGGGGTATGTGTTTAAGGCCACAGGCTTTCTGAGTCCTCTGGCGAGTGGCAATAAGGTATAGAAGTTTTTTGTGGAAATGGGGAAGAAAAAAATGATGAATAGCAGAGGAAAAGGCATCCCCTTTTTCAAATTCTGGTATGGAGACCCAGGGTTTCTTGACTCCAGCTTACTAATGCTGACAACTCCTTCAAAGACAGCGAACACATCAGCCCCCTTGCCATGTGCTGTCATTGGAGGGACTGACCTTGCTGGCAGTCTTGGAGGGTGGGTGATGCCTGTAAGTTTGGTTGACAGATGAATACCTGAAACTTATACCTGAAAGGCCAGAAAGTGAAGTAGTGGTCATTATTTACCAGCACATTTGCCACTGGCCTTCCAGAACAAAAACTTGCATGATTTTCACCTTCTGCTGGATTACCACTGCATAAGAGTCCCTAACTCACACACCAGTTGCAGTCCATTTAAGAGGAGAGTATCTTAGAGGAGAGGGACAAAGCTGGACAGGTGTAACAGGTGGGTGCCCTCGAAGCTAAGTGGTAATGAAAAAGAGAACCAGAACAAAAGACCCAACAAGACCTCCAAAGGTGTGCAAC
Organism: Ailurus styani; assembly: GCA_002007465.1. NCBI lineage: Eukaryota > Metazoa > Chordata > Mammalia > Carnivora > Ailuridae > Ailurus > Ailurus styani. The sequence continues at coordinate 5,255,842 of LNAC01000063.1, read as the reverse complement.
TAAGCCTCAAAAAAGACTTTCCAAAACTGCAGGGCATGATTTTTGAATTTAGAGACTTGGTAGATTGGTTAAAAAAGTATGGCTGGAGCTGAGTGAATTACCATTCTGATTGTTAAAAAAAAAAATCTTATAACCCAGAATAAAAATACAAAAGAAATAGAAATCTTGAGTGGGGGAAGAAAGTAGCTGACTCAAATGATAGATCTAGGAGGCTGAGCATGCTAATAATAGGAATTACAGAGGATAAAAAAGGAAAATAGATGGAGAAGTAATAATTAAAGCACGAATAGAAAAATGCAGCTTTGTCTAGTTGAATGTGGGCTAAATTTACCATCGAAAAACCCACACTCATTCCAGTTCCTTGGCCTACATGTGACAAACACACATGAGTATATATAATTCAAAGAAAAAAAAAAAAGAGGGATTTTAGATGAAAACCTCCTGGAGCAAAAGAAAGGTGAGTATTCATATTGAAAGAGCTCAAATAATCCCAGGAATGATTTTTTTTTTAAAAAAGGCAAAAAGTCACACTTCCATGGAAATTTCTAAACCTCAAGGGTAAGGAGAAAGATCTTATAAACTTCTCTTATAAACAGAATAGGGCGCCTGGGTGGCTCAGTGGGTTGAAGCCGCTGCCTTCGGCTCAGGTCATGGTCTCGGGGTCCTGGGATCGAGGCCCGCATCGGGCTCTCTGCTCAGCGGGGAGCCTGCTTCCTCCTCTCTCTCTGCCTGCCTCTCTGCCTACTTGTGATCTCTCTCTCTGTGTCAAATGAATGAATAAAATCTTTAAAAAAAAAAAAACAGAATAGATTACCTACAGAGGGGAAAAAAAGAATCTGACTAACATTGGCTGTTAACTGACAACAACAAAGGATAAAAGAGAGCTGAGTAATATCAACAGAGGAAAACAGGTTGTGTGATTCAATAACCCTAAATCCAGGAAGGACACAATTCATCTGACGGCACGAAAGAAAAGCATTTGAAGATTCAGAGAAACTACCACACATGGACTCCACCTGAGAAAAATATTTTATCAAATTGAAAATTGAAATAGAATAGAGATTCTCAAGAGTAAAGAAGCTGGGTAGTGCAAAAGATGGGAGTAAGCAACAAATCTGACAACATATTAATTGAAATTAAATGGATGATATAGCATGCCTGAGAAGCTATAATATTACTTGGGAAGGATTCTTGGAAAAGAAAAGACACATGATTAGGCAAAACCTAATAATAGACTGTATTATTAGAAATCATCTTGCTACTTTGTAATTCTGTTTATGATTAGATAAGAATGGGTATAAACTGTATGTAACCAGATATGAGGATGAATGTGAGATGGCAAGACCTGCAATAAAAGCAAATGTCTTCAGAGGACATCTGGCTGGCTCAGTTGAAAGAGCATGAGCCTCTTGATCTTGAGGTCATAAGTTCAAACCCCACATTGGGTGTAGAGATTACTAAAATAAATAAATAAACAAACTTAAAAAAAAGTAGCAAATGTCTTTATATAAAAGTCAAATATAGAACAAGCAGACAGAAGATAAAGCAACAGAGGACTTCACAATCACCCAACTGGATGAAACAGGCATAGATACAATGAGAGTATACGTATTCTTCTCAAGCTCACAAGGGGGTGTTTTCCAGGACAGGCCATATTGTTGGGCCACAGGTTGAATCTCAGTGGATTTTAAAAGATAGATAATATGGGGCGCCTGGGTGGCTCAGTCGTTAAGTGTCTGGCTTCGGCTCAGGTCATGATCCCAGTGTCCTGGGATGGAGCCCTACATCAGGCTCCCTGCTTGGCAGGAAGCCTGCTTCTCCCTCTCCCACTCCTCCTGCTTGCGTTCCCTCTCTCTCTGCATCTGTCAAATAAATAAATAAATAATCTTAAAAAAAAAAAAAAGATAACATGGAAAGCATCTTCTCTTCTGACCACAACAGGATGACATTGGAAATTGATAACTGAAGTAAAACGGGGAAATTCACAACTTTGTGGAAATTAAACAATACACACTTAAGGAACCAATGGATCAAAAGAAATCACAGGGGGAATTAGAAAATAGAGACAAATGAAAACACAACATGACAAAACTTATGGGATGTAGCAAAAGCAGGGCTAAGGGAGTGCTTTATAGCATATAGATGCTTACATTTAAAAACAGGAAAGGGGGTGCCTGGGTGGCTCAGTTATTAAGCGTCTGCCTTCTGCTCAGGTCACAATCCTAGGGTCCTGGGATCGAGCCCTGCTTTGGGCTCCTTGCTCAGCGAGGAGCCTGCTTCCCCCTCTCCCTCTGTGCCCTCCCCACTGCTTATGCTCTTTCCCTCTCTCTCAAATAAGTAAACAAAAATCTTAAAAATAAACAAACAAGAAAGATCTTAATTTTACAACTTAAGGAACTAGAAAAAAAGAATAAACTAAACCCATATAGCTAGCGCCAAGAATAATAAAGATTAGAATGGAGATAAAATAGGGAACAGAAGAGTGACAGAGGAAAAGAAAGAAAAACGAAAAGCTGGTTCTTTGAAAAGATCAACAAAACTGACAAACCTTTTGCTGGATGGACTAAGAAGAAAAGAGAGAAACTCAACGTACTAAAATCAGAAGTGAAAGTGGGAACTTTGCCACTGATTCAACAGAAACAAAAAAGATTACAAAAGGGAGAGAGAAAAAATGCAGCATACAACTGATATCTGGAAATGTTTGTATGAATAATTTAATCCTGACAAGCTAACTGATCTTAGATTATCAGTGTCAATATTTAATATAAAAGGTTCACGTATGTAATCAAACTTGGGAGTTCTACCAAAAGAGGCGTGCCTCCAGACATTAGAAATATACCTAAAATCAAGGTGCCTGCAAATGTGAATGGTTTTCTTTTTTGGTTTTGTTTTGTTTTTTGCTACAACTGGAACTAAAAATTTTTTCTCTTAAGTCTTAGTTTTGATTCAGTTTTGGACTTAAAATTTGGGAAAAGTTGGAACAGGGTTACAAGAATAATATAAAGAACCGATTGTTAACACTTTGGCATTTCTCTATGCGCATGTATAATTTTTCTGAGTTTTCAAGAGTAAGTGGTACACACAATGCCCCTTTACTCCTACATATTTCCATGTATATATCCCCCAGACAAAGCATTCTCTTAATAACCTCATCATAATGATCAAAGCCAGGAAATTAACACTGACCTAGTACTGTTTTCTAATTTATAGGCCTTATTCAGATTTTGCCAGTCGATCTGGTGGAGTTCTTTATAGCAACAGAAAATCTTTAATCAGGCATTGGTTCCAGTTGTCTCTTTAGTTTCCTTTAACAGGAAAAGTTCCTCACCTTTTTTTCTTCATGACTTTGAAAGTTTTGAAGGCAGAGTTGTATGTAACACCTGTCACACCTTCTGCTGTAACAAAGATCACAAACTTAGTGGCTTAAGAATAACACAAATTTATTACAGCTGGAGGTGAGAAGTCCAAAGTGGGCCTCAGGGGACAAAAATCAGGATGTTAGCAGGATGGTATTCTGTCTGGAGGCTCCAGAGGATAATCATTTCCTTGCCATTTCTGGCTTCTAGAAGTTGCCTGCAGTCATTGACCCAAAGCTTCATTCCTTTATTGTCAGAGCCAGCAGTGTTGACTGAGACCTTCTTACATTGTCAGAACCATCTATCTGGTTCTGCTTCCTGCCTTCTTCCACTTAAAAGGATCCTTGTGAATACATTCAGCCCCTCCTCCCCCATAATCCAGGATAATCTCCCCATCCCAAAGTCAGCTGATTAACAACCGTAATTCCCCTTGCCATGTATCCTAACATGGTCGCAGGTCCTGGGGCTTAGGGTTGGACATCAACTGCCTCCCACAAGAGGCAGTTATTTCCAAGAATTCCCCTTAATTATTTTCTAAGACGCCCCTTAATTTGTCTGATGTTTCCCCATGATTAGACTAAGCGTTGGCACTTCGGAAGAAATACCCAGATGTTTTTTAGTTAGTCGATCTTGTATCTGGAAACCTTGCTGAGTGCTTTGTTTTGGTTTTAGTCTCTCGATTATTTTGAATTTTCTGTGTTTGCTCATATCACTTGCAAATAGTCACAGTATATTTTTTCTCTTCCTACTTCTACATTTACTTTTCTCATTATATTGACTGGGACATCCAGTATTGGGTTAAACAGTAACTGGGGTAGTAGACATCCTTTCCTTATTCTTGATCTTACTGGGAATGCATCTAATGTCCTGTGCTAAGTACAATATTTGCTATAGGTTTTTATTTATAGATTTCATGAAATTAAGAAAAGTCCCTTCCACTTCTAGCTTTCTCAGATATCTTTTCATTAAAAGGTATTCAACTTTGTAGGATTTATCCCCTCCTCTCAGAAACATGCGTGTCTTACCAAGGCGTTCAGAATTCTTGCCAGTTTCTGCTCATTAGGTACTATTTACATGATAGCATCAACATGATGCTCTGTGGGATGGTCAATCAGTCCAGGACCCTTTGTTTTTAAAGATTTTTATTTATTTATTTGAGAGAGAGAGAGAGAGCACAAGCTGGAAGAGAGACAGAAGGAGAAGCAGACTCCCTGCTGAGCAGGGAGCCCTACACAGGGCTTGATCCTGGGACCCCGGGATCATGACCTGAGCTAAATAAAGGCAGACGTTTAACCAACTGAGCCACCGGGCGCCCCAATTCAGAACATTTTGGATTTGACTGTAATGCAGAACAGAAGAATCAATATAGCCCCAGGAAAATGTGAATATGCAAGCACTCTCCATTTTTTTTAAAAAAGGTTTTATTTATTTGTTTGACAGAGAGAGAGCACAAGCTGGAGGGCGGGGGGCAGGGTGGGCAGGCACAAAGGGAGAGGGAGAAGCAGGCTCCCCACTGAGCAGGGATTACCAATGCAGGGCTCAATCCCAGGACCTCGGGATCATGACCTGAGCTGAAGGCAGACGCTTAACCAACTGAGCCACCCAGGCACCTCTAGATTCTTGAAATAATATGCTATCTCCAAATCTAGCCCAAGGGAGCTATACTCCTGAGCCACTATATGCTTACTCCTATCTTGGAATTATTGTAAGAGTTAAATTTAAATGAGACACAGATATTAAAACCTTGTTTAAATCAGAAAGCTGGTAGTGTCATTTAAACTTTCTACCTCTATCCACTATCCATGTAAGAGAAGAGAAAAATGCCAATGATCCCCTTCTGGATTAATCAAAAGAAGTCACAGATATTTACATCTTCCAGAAGATAGAGATGCCAACAATTATCAAGGAAGGCATCCAGTCATTGAAAATCTTTTACAGATTATGAATTATCCTCATAGGACATACCAGAAAGCTGAGGAGCCCCAGTGCTTTTTTTTTTTTTTTAAGATTTTATTTATTTATTTGAGAAAGAACATCAAGTGGGGGAGGGGCAGAGGGAGAAGCAGACTCCTTGCTGAGCTGGGAGCCTGAGGTGGGGCTCTGTCCCAGGACCCCAGGATCATGACCTGAGTTTAAGGCAGATGCTTAACCGACTGAGCCACCAAGGCCCCGCCAGCCCCAGTGTTTTAAAGGGCTGTCTTGTTAGAGGGACACTTGACTGGCTCAGTCGGAGGAGAATGTGACCCTTGATCAGGGGGTCGTGAGTTCAAGCGCCACATCGGGTATAGAGATTACTTAAATAAATAAATATTTAAAAAACAAAGGGCTATCTTGTTAGAAATAATATTTGCAGGAACAGTTGTATGATGCAGAATACTATCTGCTTATCTGCAGCTGTGAAGAAGAAAGGGACATTTTCTCGTCTTACCTAGCTAAGAGTTCTTTCACCAGCAGTTAGAAAGGGCCATAGTTTGAAGGCTTAAGCATTAAAATTCCTTTAATTGGCAATAAAAAAAATCCAAACATCAGAGACACAAAACTTACCTAATGGGATGGAAAAAGGTATATTAATAATAAAATGTGGGACATATAATGGTTGGCATCTATCAAGTTGATCCACACAAAATTGCCATTTTTGTATGTAAAGATGGTCAAAGATCAGCAATTTCATAAGGTCCAACCTAATGCACCCTGAGGTATAACTGATGAATTACTTATCCATCAATCCTACTGCACTGTGAGCCCTTGGAAGGCAGGGACTTTATCTTGTTCACCTTTTAAACACCTAGCTAATCTGGCACATAGTAGGTGGTCAATAAATGTTAGATTTTGGTTCTTTGGTTCTTTCCTTTAATAAATGAAACTGTTGAGGACATCCTTGCTGTATTTTCATTTATTTCTAAAACCAAATTGGTTTTCCAGTAAACATGCAAACACAGCCTTTCAGATTCACTTCTTTGACTCTCTTCCCAGAGTGATCCATTGGCAGAGGTTCAATTGCTACTTTCCAGTCCTGAATCATCATCAAAAATTGCTGTTCATTTAAGAAACAGATGTTTGTTGTATTGCTTTACTAGAACTGAACTCCTGGTTGGATTGCACTTTTAAATGATTAAACCTCTACTTTATTATTAATGCTCTCTCTTCTGAAGGACCTAGTGAAGGCTGATGTAGCCTCTCTACTACTCGGGAGTTTAGGGAGGGCAGGACTCCAGTTCAGAGAGGTGACCAATGCCCTGGAAAGTGCACTGTGCTTGGCTGGACTCAGGAGGGGCTTCTCCTCTATGTTTTATCATTGGCTGGCTGGATGACTTTGGGCAAGTCAGCAAACCCATCTGGCTTACTTCCTTAGCCAATAAAATATAATGGTCATCAGCGAAAGCCACTTGCACGTGAGAAAGCTTTAACAAGTGAGAGATTTAGTAATACTAGCAGTAGGACAAAAAGGAATTTGGTCTCCATTCAGATCAGACTTCTGTGGTAGATAAAGGAATTTAACAGGGGTCTAGGGGTGCAAAAGAATGAAACAGATGCATGCTCTCCCTTTGGCTTTAGTTTTGATGCTAACTATCTTAGCACCCCTTTGCTTCTCCATCCTTCAGTTGCCTGGGGACAAAACGGGGATGATAAGAGCCTTAGAATACAGCTGGGAAAATCTCCACTAGAGATTTGCGCCCTAATGCTATAAGGCATCTTCGTGTCTGCAAGGAATTAACATCTTTACTAGGCATCTAGGACGATCTTAGCTCCGTGTTACCCTTGAGGGAATTGTGAAAAGAGTCACTGAAATCATTTTCTGAAAGGCTTATAACTTTCTCGAAACTCTAGCTCAGAAAGGAGCATGTGAAGAGTCTTAGTGTTCCCTAAAACGAAATAGAAACATGAGGTGTTAGGGGGCTGGAAGGATGGGACGGCTGGGTGATGAACATTGGGGACGGTATGTGCTGTGGGGAGCGCTGTGAATTGTGTAAGACTGATGAATCACAGACCTGTACCCCTGAAACAAATAATACATTATATGTTATTAAAAAAAAAAAAAGAAAGTGGAAAAAAAAGAATGATCACAATCCCCTCTATTACTTAATGGGTAAGAGGGGATTAGCCAATGGATGTTGATAATAGAAAAAAAAATATACAAAAAAAAAAAAAAAGAAGAAAGAAAGAAAAGAAAGAACCACGAGGGGATTATAATAAAGTTACTGGAATGCCAGTGATTGGGGCTGGGCAGGATAAGTCCAGTTGCTGCGACAGGTTGGCTGCTTGGTTGGGGAGACAGTGGTCCAGTGGTCCGGCTCTGGTGCCCATGGGCCTTTTGACCGCGCGGGACGCACGTAAAGTCCGGGGGCGAGGGGGATGCTGGCAGGTCCCCCTCTCAGCATCCTGGGTTCTCCAGCGCGGCGGCCTCGGGGAGTCCGCAAGGCTGCCAGTTTTTCATCAGGGACCGCGGTAAGGACTACAACTCCCAGTTTGCCGAGCGGCTCCTCGGGGCGGGAGCTCGCTGGCCAATCCCGGAGGAGGAGTGAGTGAGGCCCGCAGGTGGCTGACTTCTGGGGTCCCGCGCCCGGAGTGGAGCTGCATGCGGAGGGTGCCAAGAATATTTTTGGTAAGGAGTTGGGGAGATGGCATATGTGACTCTATTTTCTAAAGCTATAAACTCTGTATAAATGTAAGATGATATTGTTATAATTCTTTTTTTTTTTTAAAGATTTTATTTATTTATTTGACACACAGAGAGAGATTACAAGTAGGCAGAGAGGCAGGCAGAGAGACAGGGAGAGGAGCAAGCAGGCTCCCTGCTGAGCAGAGAGCCCGATGCGGGCCTCGATCCCAGAACCCTGAGATCATGACCTGAGCCGAAGGCAGAGGCTTTAACCCACTGAGCCACCCAGGCGCCCTATGGTTATAATTCTTATCTTGAGGATATTATGACTTGATTTTCTTTTGCTACCCCGAGGTGACAACTGGGTCTTTGAGTCACTGTACAAATCACTGATATTTAATGATACGAGTGTTTCTCTTTTCTAGGAAGAATGGAAGTACATGCGTCTTGCTTAGAGGTAGCTTTGTACGGATATGGTGCCTGAGAATTACAGGAGCATAGTCTCTCTTTTTAAGAATTCATTTCCCTCTCTAATTAGGAACCATAAGAGTTGTTTTGTTGTTGTTGTTGTTGCTTTTTTTTTTTTTTTTAAGATTTCATTTGAGGGAGAGAGAGAGTGAGAGAGAGCGAGCACAAGCAAGGGGGAGAGGCAGAGGGAGAAGCAGAGGGAGAAGCAGGGAGCCTCACGCAGGGGTGGATCTCAGGACCCCGGGATCAGGACCTGAGCCAAAGGCAGCTGCTTAACCGACTGAGCCACCCAGGCGCCCAGGAACTGTAAGAGTTCTTGTAAGTAGAATTCCGTGAGACTGGGCTTATCTGTCCTTTGGAGCCATAGAACGTGATATGAGAGAGGACATTCTGACCCTGTGTCTGACAGGAGAGTTTTAGTATCTTATTGTACTTATAATTTGCCTTTCCTCTGCAGGCCTTACTAGAAAGGCAGAGAGAAAACCATCATCTAATAGGCCAATTATTTTTCACTCATCTGCTATCAAGACCCATCATTTTTCTTGAGCTGCCCTGCCATTATTAAAGTCATTTGTGCCCAGGAGCAGATGATTTATGTCATACTTGCTTTTCATAACAAGAATAGGCTAATGCTAGAATAGTGTTTAAATTAGACTGAGGTCTTTTAAAAATTGGCTGCGGCCCCTTATTTAAACTGCCAAATGGTTTCCTTTTATAAGAGAATTATAAACAGTACCTTGATTGATGAGTTGACTAATGATCCTTCCTGCCTGAGATATCCTTCAGCTAAACTGTGTAAGAATAAATGCAAAGACACATCAAATGTGCTTGTAAATAAAACCTTTTAGTTCTGGGAAGGCCAGTGCAGAGATCTCACTCAGAGATCTGGGAGTTTCTTTAAGTGACTTCTTTGAAGGGCTTGGTTTGGGTAGCCTCATTGCCTCTCTTTAATTGGAAGAATTTCAGGGTGGAAATTAATTTAGTCTGAAAGTTTGCTTTAAAACTCTTTTCCTCACACTACCTTTTCTTTTAGTTTAATTAGTTTGATTCAATCTGGCTTTTTTAAAAGAATATTTTATTATTTACATGAGAGAGAGTGCAAGCGAGCCAGAGGGAGAGCATGAGCAGTGGCAGGGGGTGGGGCACAGAGGGAGAAGGAGAAACAGGCTCCCCACTTCATTCCATCCTGCTTGAGCTGAAGGCAGATGCTTAGCCCACTGAGCCACCCAGGTGCCCCTGGACTTGAGCATTCTTCAGAGGTACTAATAAATATATTTTGATGACTAGTATCTGGGTAGAAAAGCATTTGGGATTGCTCCAAAAACATGGTTTTATGACTTTTATTTAAAAATTTTTATTTGAAAGATTTTATTTTTAAATAATCCTTACACCCAATGTGGGGCTTGAACTCACAACCCCAAGATCAAGAGTCGCATGCTCTACTGATTGAACCGGGCAAGCACCCCCGAAAACATGGCTTAAGTGAGTTCCAGTTTGGCTTATTTGTTTTTGCTTTGTTTTATTTTCTTTTATATTTAATCCTGTTGAGACCCTGGGGCTTCCTTAGGTTGGGTCAAGAACAACTTGTTTGGTTTTTGTTGTTGTTGTTTTCCTCACATATCTAAAGGATACCTCTTCAGATGATATCCATCCACCTTTCCCTTCATCCAACAAACATTTATTGAACACCCCCTGTTCAACGGATTACTGTGAACAGGTTACTGTGCTGACGGAACTGCAGCTAAGGTTCTTTGTAGATGTTATAGGAACATACTTCTCAAATTTGGTGCAGTCGAAACTTCAAAGATATGGGGCCATGTGCCATGGTGCATCTTCCTGGGCAGAAAATAATTAGTTAAGAAAAACAGATTTATTGAGGTAGATTTCAAACTTTGCACAAAATCCTGGGATAAAATAAAGATTTTTATGAGTGTTTTGTTGTTTATCGCAGGGTGCCTTCATTTTTTTCTCCAGACTCCATCTCTTTGTAGGAGTAACCGACATGGACATTTTACAGGTATTTCGGTGGAAAACTTTGAGAAGCACTGAGTAGTGAGGTGGGGTTGGGGAGGTGGCAAGGGGAGGGACAGAAAGAAAGAAGGTGAGAGAGTGAAAGAGAGGGTTGATTTTTCAGATAATCTTGTCTTAACTTCTTACCCCCTTTGAATGTCACATTAACAGGCCTTTAGAAGCTCCAACCTAATGCCACTCTTTGGCTGAAACAAGGGGAAGAATCATGGCTCTTGGGTTCCCAGAATTTCCCGGAAGAGGAGATCCCAAACCAGACACACAGGTAAGGGCCAGCCAGGGTAATTCCAGTCAAGGAGTGAAGCCTCTAGACTTTAACTCAGCTTATCAACATTCAAATAGAAACTACAGTCATTACATTACCTCTAGTTCTGTGATCCAGGGATCTTAGGCTACTTCTGTACTTAAAGTGTGATGAATTTAGTTTTGGGGATTTTGTTTAGTTTTTGTATCTTTTTTTTTTTAAGGATTTTGTACACCCATTTGACAGAGAGTGAGAGAGCACAAGCAGGGGTAGCAGCAAAGGGAGAGGGAGGAGCAGGCTCCCCGCTGAGCAAGGAGCTCAAAGTGGGGCTTGATGTGGGGCTCGATCCCAGGACCCTGGGATCATGACCTGAGCTGAAGGCAGATGCTTAACTGACTGAGCCACCAGGTGCCCCTTGTTTTTGTATCTTTTGATTGCTGTGCTGTACTTACTTCATACCAGTGGACTGTAAGATAAGCAAATGATTTTCTATTTGAATGAGATACAAAATGCTTCCCCCCACCCCACTTAGAACTTTATAGGGAAACTTGGCCACAGACAAAGAAGGTTGGACCCCAGCCCTGGCTTCAAGTACTTGGCCTCACTTCTGATAATTCATTGTACGAAGTATCTGCTCTGTGTTTGGGATGTCTCTAGCCCTCTGTCCCCCAGTCAACTCCAGAAGTTGACTTTCTCTGGCTTCTGAAGTTTCTGTAAGAGGCAGCCAGGGAAGCAGGTTGCGTGAGACTGGATGTGTTTGTTGCAGTAATAAAAAATGTTTATGTAGACAGTGTGATTTAAGAATTTTTTTTTTTTGGCTGCTTAGAGGGGTAAGCAAGTTTGATAACCTTTGGTGTATTCAGTTGACAAAAGTTTGGAGGGATCTGTGTTATGCCATCTTTTTTTTTTTTAAGTTCTTGGCAGTCTGTGTATCTAAAAATTTCCCTTCCTTATGGGCTTGATTTAGAAAGCAAATATGTCTGAGATGATCTGTTTAATAATAATTTCAGTTTTTACTTAGTTTTTACATAGCAATGCATCACATCCTCTTGTAGGTGCTGGGGATATGATTGTGAGAAAAGCAACACGGCGCCTGCCTTCATAGAGCTTAGAGTTTTCTGGGGGAAGACAGACATTAATTGAAGATTTACACCAGAAAAAAGTCCTAATGTCTAAGGGAGAGTATTTCATCCAAGACTAAGTAGTGGTCATTTGAATTGCTTTGCATGGTCTTTTATCTCAGCTTATCCCTGATCTTTGGGTCTAGCACCTGAGCTCTGGGAAAATTATATACAATCAGTCATAACTCCTGTCTTTCTGCAGATGTGGGAATCCCATTTTCAAAAGCTACGTTGTTCTCCAGGCTAGAACAGTAAGGGGGAGAATGCTGAGTCTTGAGAGACGTGACCTCCTTGAGGAAAATGCACCAAGGTAAGCGTTTGGAGAACAAGCAGTGGGGAGAATGGACTAACATTTCTGATTTGTAAGATGTGGTACATTAGGGCAGTTTTGCCAGTGGCCTTCTATATGGAGAATCAAATTAATTAAAAGCCCGCAACGGGTCTTGGGGTTTTCTAATTATGATCTGCACCATGTAGCATGACTTAGGAGAATGGATCTTGGATATTTTAGAGTAAAATTCTGATGAACTAGGAATAGAGCTCTGAAGCAGAGTGCTACTTAAAAGCTTAGGCCCTGGTGCCAGACTCCTGGATTTGAACCTTAGCACCACTGAGAAACTCTGCAATCCCAGGCAAGTTACCTAACTTCTCCGTGCTTGAGTTCATTATAGAACAAAGGTAACAGTGGCACCTATGCCATAGGGTTATTGTAAGAATTAAATATGGTACCCATTTTACTGATTTTTTTTTTGGAAGCACATTTTTCCATGTTTTAGACCTTTGAAAATGGAATAGTTCTTTTTTAAATTTTATTTTTTAAAGATTTATTTATTTACTTGAGAGAGAAAATGAGCTGTGTGTGGGGAGGGGCAGAGAGAAAAAGAGAGGGAGAAGCAGACTTCCTGATGAGCAGGGAGCCTGATGCAGGGCTCAGTCCCAGGGATCATGACCTGAGCTCAAAGCAGACGCTTAAATGACTGAACCACCCAGGCGTCTTGAAAATGGAATATTTCTTCAAGTTGATGGTAGACAGCTTACAATCTTTGTTGGCTAGGTGGCAGTAGGGATAAAATCATTATCTGTGTGTTTGCAAATATCAAAAGCTTAAACACCAAAGCTTGCAGAACGGGAGTCAGCGGGTTGGAAGATGATCTTGGAGGTAATAGTGGGGGGCCACTTTAACTCCTAGGAAGGAAATGGTTGGGAGGAGGGGTGGGGAAGATAGTAAATGAATGTACTCAGCAGCGTTCCTGCAGGGGGAGCCACAGTAACCCAGCACCAAATGGCTTTTAGTTCACAAGGCACCATTTAAGACATGCTTTATCCTAATGCTCATAATTGTGCAGAAGGCGATACATTGTAAATTGTCTGTAAATATGCAAATTGACAACTCCGAGTCAAAATGTAATTCAGAAGAGTCCAACTCTGAATATAAAGACATTTTAGGACTACCTTTATATATTTATTTCACTTATTCACTTCACCAACTTATTTCCTTTTAATGTAGGCACAGCAGTCATAAGACTAAAAATCTAAGAAAGCTCTTTCAATACTTACTTAATAAAAATTCAATGTGATAAGAAAGCATTGTATTATAGTTTAAATGGCAGGGTTTTTTTCTCTCTTAGCAGTGCATAAGATAATGATGCATCTTAAAATTGATGATGTCTTAGATTTGATGAAATGCAGCAATATAAATAGAGCACTTAGAAAAGGGTTGGTACCTAGTAAATACTACATAAATGAGCTATCGTTATTACTGCATTTTATTTTATTTTGGTTTTATTTAAATTCAAGTTAGTTACCATATAGTGTATTATTACTTTCAGGGTAGAATTTACGGATTCATCGGTTGCATATAACACTCAGTGCTCATCACATCAAGTGCCTTCCTTAATGCCCATCACCCACTTATCCCATCCCCCATCCCCCTCCTCTATTACTGCATTTTAGTTCTGTTTCTGGAGGACAGGGAAGAGAGCTTCTATTTTTGGAGGGGGTCAGCTAAGTACAGACACACCTGCTATAATGCCACATACCGACAAATCTCACACTGTATAAAATCAGCCACCGAAAATAACCATTTATGTGGGAAAAATTATGTACGGACCAGTGCGACATCTGAGTAATAACAACACCCTCACCATTATGTGAATCACAGGATAGCTAGTTTGTGTTACAGGAACCTGCTTTGGAGTGGAACAGACTAAACGTTACATTTTCTCCTGGTAACCTTGCCAAGTAGGTGCTATTCATATTTTATAGAAAGAAAATTAGTTGAAGATCAGAAACTTGCTTTGGGTCGTATGGGTGTAAGTGATGATGATGGTGGTAGGAATCAAATCTAGGTCTTCCTAGCTCCAGAGCCCATACTTTCACATATATATCACAAATTCCACTTCAGCCAGATTCCTCCATTCCTTACATCATTTTTCCCATCCCAGAATAATGATACCCCTTGCTGGATGAACTCTTAGCCGTGTCTGCTTCTGGCTAGGTTTTGGAATGTGGCAAGTAAGCAGAAGCAAAAGATAGCTGATTTTTCCTTTAAGTATTGTCTAAAGTTGCTTGCTAAGATTGGCTTTCAAATTTCTGTCTGTAGTTAGCAACTAGATTTCCTGAGATTATAAAGTCAGCATCTGTTTCTGGGTGAAAAAGTGCCGTGAGACCTACGATAATCCAGTTTTGACTGTAATTTTTAGATAAACTGTCACCAGATGGCAGCAAAATGCCTTGAACATAAGATCTGAACTATGTAACATGTTTGATTCTTTATTGCCATTCATTTACAGAATATTCCATTCGCTTACAGAAACAGAGTCTAAACAAAATTATCACGTACTATATGTAAATGTTATTTTCAGAACAAGCTTTTCAAATAAATGAACTCTCATAATGATTTATGTATTGAGAGCATACTACATGACAAGGATTTTGATAAATACTGTATTTACATGTATTGTTTCATTTTATAATTACAACATCGTAATCTCCATTTTATTGATGTGCATTCTGAGGCTTTGGTTTTATATATGATTTTTGTATCAGGCCATCTCACTAAATCATCAGTTTCAAGGTCGATCCTTCTGTCTCAGATTCTTCTGGCTATTTAGATTATCTGCAAATAATCTGCAAGTAAGAGTTTTACCTCTTATTTTCTAATATGTATACCTCTTGTTTCTTGTTCTTGACTTAGAGTTCTTGACTCTAGCATTGGCTAGAACATCCAGGAAATATACTAAATAAAAGCAGTGATAATAGATATCCTCCAAGAATGACATTTCCTATAGTTTTTTGGTACATCGTTGGCTTACTTATATTTCTAGGTGGCTAAGTTTTTTTTTTTTAAGATTATTTATTTATTTTGAGAGAGACAGTGAGGGGAAGGGCACAGGGGGAGGGAAAGGGACAAGCAGACTGGTATCGGCATGGAGCCTGGTGTGGGGCTGGATCTCATGAGCCTGAGATCAATACTTAAGCTGAGATCAAGAGCTGGACGCTTAACTGACTGAGCCATGCAGGCGCCACACCCCCCAACCTTTTTTTTTCTTTTAAAGTAGGCTCCACACCCAGCGTGGAGCCCAATGTCAGGCTTGAACTCATGATCCCGAGATCAAGACCTGAGCTGAGATCAAGAGCTGGATGCTTAACCAACTGAGCCACCCAGGCCCCCCACCCCCACCCCGCCCTTTTGATGGCTAAGTATTTTTAAAAGAAATAGCTGTTGAGTTTTTATGAAATGCTTTTTCAACAGCAATTTGGGTGACCATGGTTTTCCTGAAGCTGAGCCATTCTTGTATGTCAGTGATGGCAATAGTGGTGGTGATGAAGATATTGATAATTGACATTTATTAAGAATTTACTATATACCAGTCAGTGTTCTTGGCACAACTCAACACGACAACCCTATGAAACAGCTGCTACTGTGTTATTGTCATGTTGTTTTACAGATGAGGACAATGAGATACTGAAAAGTTTAAAAACCTGCCTCATTTCTTAGTCATTTCTTGGGTGTGGCATTATTCTTTTAGAATGCTACTGGTTTTAATTTTTTTCTGTTCTTATTTTATTTAGGAATTTTTTTTATCTATATGCATGAGTAAAATTGGTCTGGAGTTTTCTATTTTTGTGTGCCATCATCCAGTTTTAATGTCTGGGTTATGTTTTCCTTGAAGTATGAATCAGAAGTATTCTTTCTTTTCCTGTGCTCTGCTTTCTCTCATTTCCATTTCTCTAATTTAGCTGATGTTTTTATTGTTTATTTTATTTAATTTTATTATTTTTTGTATTAACATATAATGTATTATTTCTTTCAGGAGTACAGGTCTGTGCCCATTCACCCAGTTAGCCCATCCCCCTACCCCCCGCCCCTCCAGCAACCCTCAGTTTGTTTCCTGAGATTAAGAGTCTCTTATGGTTTGTCTCCCTCTCTGATTTTGTCTTGTTTCATTTTTACTCCCTTCCCCTATGATCCTCTGCCTTGTTTCTCAAATTCCTTCTATCAGTGAGATCATATGATAATTGTCTTTTTCTGATTGACTTATTTTGCTTAGCATAATACCCTCTAGTTCCATCCACATTGTTGCAAATGGCATTTCTTTCTGATGGCTGCATAATATTCCTTTGTATATATACACCACATCTTCTTTATCCATTCATCTGTTGATGGACATCTAGGCTCTTTTCATAGTTTGCTGGTGTTTTTAATAATAACAGACATTTGCTGAGCACTTATGTGAGTTAGTTAGTATGTAGAACACTTCACACACATTAGTTTATTCCTCACCATTAAGAAATATACATTATCCCTATTTGGTAGATTTTTTTTAAAAAAAGGTTAAATTACTAAAATTTATTTGTCCAAGTTTATACAACTAGTATACACAGATAAGAGTTTGAATCTAGGCTATTAGCATTAGGGAAAAAAAACATTAAAAAAAAAAGAAATGTCTAAATCTTAAGGTTTCATGTGTGTGGAACCCTAATGTAAGAAATCCTTTAAACATCCTCCCCCTCCAAAAACTGTTAGGGTGCCTCAATCCTAATCTTGATCTTTCCTAGATAATGAAAAGTAAAATAACTGAATTTTCTCTTCGTTCTTTCAAGTTTTGAGATCAGAAGTGATCTCAAAAAATCTCAAAAAAGGAGCGCCTAGGTGACTCAGTCATTAAGCATCTGCCTTTGGCTCTGGTCATGATCCCAGAGTCCTGGGATTGAGCCCTGCATCGGGCTCCCTGCTCCTCGGGAAGCCTGCTTCTCCCTCTCCCACTCCCTCTGCTTGCGTTCCCTCTCTCACTGCACCTCCCTCTGTCAAATAAATAAATAAAATCTTTAAAGAAATCTCAAAAAAAGGGAAGACAACAATACAGAAGAGAACTTTTTTTTTTGAAGTCTAATGGGTAAGAGATATTGAGATAAGGAAATAAGCTTGGTACTTCTTCCTGTATTTCGATTTTCAAAACGACTTGCAAGAAAAGATTTGCAAAGCGGCCACAACCAACCGTGATAAGGAGTGTGTTTGCCTGGGAAGCAACTGCAGACACGCATTCCTGGGTCCTGCACCTGTGCAGCAGGGGCTGCGCACTGAACTTGGAGGGAGCCCCGCAGCTGGGACAGAACAGGTGCCTGGTGAATGCAGAGGGGCCAGGGCTGCTGTCACTATCTTCCCCACTGTTGCTTATTCTGCCTAATGGGCAGGCTTCCAAGTGGCCCAGGATACAGGGGGGAAAACCTGAGAAACTGGTCATATTTTTGAGTTAGGATAGGACATTGAGGATTCCATGTCACCCTCTGATGCTGCTGAGACCTCTGGCGCGTTTTTAGCTTCTATACAGTATTATCAAAGAAAAGACTTTGAAACTGAGCATGAAATAATATCCCTGGAATATCAACAGGGAATCTCCACCCTTGAAGAGGACAACTTAAGGTCATTTGAAAACGAGGAGGGGCCCTGTGTAGAGTTGTATAGATGTTCTGAGTGTGGAAAGAGTGTTACTCAGAGCTTACACGTTACTAAGGAAGTATCAGCTGATCTGTGCAGGAGAGAAATACTCCAATTGCCTAGACTGTGAAAGGAATGCCAGTGACAGCTCAAATTAATTAATTAATTAATTTGACAGAGAGAGAGAGAGAGAGAGAGAGAGAGAGAGCGAGAGAGAGCATGAGAGGGGAGGTCAGAGGGAGAAGCAGACTCCCTGCGGAGCTGGGACTTGGGACTGGATCCTGGGATTCCGGGATCATGACCTGAGCTGAAGGCAGTCTCTTAACCAACTGAGCCACCCAGGCACCTGACAGCTCAAATTTAATTAGATGCCAAGGGACGCTCAGGGGGAAGAAGCCCTGTGAGCATGGAAAGACCTTCAGCCAGAGTTCTAATTTATTTTTTTTTAAGATTTTATTTATTTATTTGACACACAGAGAGAGATCACAAGTAGACAGAGAGGCAGGCAGAGAGAGAGGAGGAAGCAGGCTCCCCACTGAGCAGGGAGCCCGATGCGGGCCTCGATCCCAGGACCCTGAGATCATGACCTGAGCCGAAGGCAGAGGCTTTAACCCACTGAGCCACCCAGGCGCCCTTCAGCCAGAGTTCTATCCTGCCTGCCACAGGGCCTTTACACTGGGGAGAGGCCCCGAGTGCCTGGAGGGTGGTGGGGGCTTCTGTGGAAGTTCGAAGCTCTCAGGGGAGAAGCCCTGTGGTTGCTGTCAGCGTTAAGAAGGGCTTAAGCTGCAATGCATTTCTCTCTGGGCGTCACAGAGCCCACGCAGGGGAGAGAGCTTACAGGTGTCCCTCTGTGAGAAGGGCTTCGGCAACAGTTCTAATCTTATTACTAATCAGAAAACTTACTCTTAGGAAAAAAAGTTCATGTGGCCAGTAGGGAACAAGACTTTGTAACCACTGGTGCCTTCATGGACCAGTTTCAGGGCAGGAATCCTGATTGCTCTATGGATAGGGTGTCTCTCTCTCCAATGTGTCCTAACCTGTGGAAGAAGTATGGCCTGAATTATACCATCCAACTCTTTCCAAAGATAGAAGATACGGTAAATCTGAGGCTGTTTTAGTATATATGCTGCCGAAGCGAGCACATCTGAGGCTGTTTTAAATCCCAAATCTGTTTGAAGCCTCTATGCACCATGTATCAATTCTCAGTGTTGCACAAATCAGTTAGCTCTTGCAAATAATAAGTAACTAAGTCAATGTAGAATACCATTGAACATTTATGATTCTCTTGAGTTTAGCAACTTGATCTGTGAATTTTGCTTGTGATTCCTGTGACTTTATCCTTGTGGCCAAACACATTGTTGTAGAGTGTTTAAACAGGGACAGGTGGAGGTCCTTCTAAGGCTCTCTCTGATTTGGAAATCAGCTGTAGAGCCAGGATTGGTGAATGGGATGTCATCATATGTTTCTCTGTGAATCTGAACTCAAAATAAAGCTTGAGAACATTTCTGTTGTTCTTATCACTTATGTTCATGATGCTAAGGCCGGCTTTCTATTAAAGTTTTCAGGTTGGGATGACTGGGTGGCTCGTCGGGTAAGTGTCTGCCTTAAGGCTCTCCCCAGAGCAAGGAACCAATGTGGTACTCATTTTAGGACCCTGGGATCATGATCTGAGCCAAAGGCAGATGCTTAAGCAACTGAGCCATCCAGGCATACCTAAATTCTTCATATATTTTAAATACAGATCCTTTGCTATATGTATTTCAAGTTATTATTTCTCCTCTGACTTGCATTTTACTTTTTTGAAGCTTTTGATAAATATAATTTCTTATGTTCAGTGCTATTGAATTTATCAACAGTTAATCCTTTTTGTTTTCTGCTTTTGAAATCTTTCCTTACCTCAATGAAATGCAGATTTTCTCTTGTGTTCCCTTCTAAAAGCTTTATAGTTTTGTCTGAAATTGATTTGTTCTGTATTATGTGTAGTAGGAGGCAAGTTATTTCCTTCACATGTACTTACTTGTGTCAGTTGCATTTACTGCAAAGAGTATCCTTCCTCCACTTCCCTATGGTTATAAATGAAGCAGCTTTCTAGGGTTCCTATTTTATTCCATTAGTCTATTTGTCTGTTTGGGTGCCAGTCCAACACACAGTCTTAATTACTGTAGCTTTAGATGAAGTCACAATACCCCAATATCCCATAATATCCCAAGATGAGCAAGTTGGCTCATCTTGTTCCTTTTCAAGGATGTGTTATTGGCTATTCCTGGCCCCTTGCAATTCCACATACATCTTAGCATCAGCTTGTCAAATTACTTACATGCACATGCATTCACATGCACACACTTTTGGAATTTGGATTTTGAGGCCATTAACTACAAATTAATTGGGGAGAAATGCTATCTTCACAAAACTAAGTATTTCAGTCTATGAATATTTGCATATCCCTCCATTTCTTTAGGTCTTTTAGAATTTCTCTCAAGGGCCACCTGGGTGGCTCAGTCATTAAGCATCTGCCTTCAGCTCAGGTTATGATCCCAGGGTCCTGGGATCTCGCCCTGCGTCGAGCCCTGCATCGAGCCCACATTCGGCTCCCTGCTTGGGGCGGGCAGCGGGGAAGCCTGCTTCTCCCTCTCCCACTCCCTCTGCTTGTCTTCCCTCTCCCGTTATGTGTCTCTCTGTCAAATAAATAAATAAAATATTTTAAAAAATAGAGTAAAATAATAAAATAAAATGTCTCTCAAAAATGACTCACTCTTTTTCTGTGTAAGTGTCTTACACAATTTTTGTCAGATTTATCCGTAGATATTTGAAATTCAATTGTAAATTATATCTTTAAAAATTCTATCTTAAAATTTTTGCTGGTATAGAAATATAATTCTTTTTGTATATTGACCTTCCAGTCACTTTGCTAATGCTAATAATTTTTAGACTTTTATTTCCTCTTGGGATTTGTAAACAATGGCATAATATCAACATAAACAGTGATATTATCTGTGAATGCTAACAGTTTTGTTTCCTACTTACCAATTCTTATACTTTACATCTATTTTTCTTATCTTATTGCACTAGCTAGGACAACTAGAAGAATGTAAAGAGAAGTGGTAATTGTGGGCATCTTTGTCTTATCCCTGATTTTAGGGGGGTTATATCTAATATTTCACCATGAAGTTTGGTGTTCGCTATAGGTTTTTAAGAGATATCCTTTGGCTTGAGGAAGTTTCCTTTAAATCTTATTTGTTAGAGATTTTTTTTTTTGTATACGTGGGAAATGGATTGCTAATATATCAATGCTCTTTTACATCTTTGATCATAAGTGACATTGATCCATCGCTTTTCTTTCTTCAATTTTCTCTTTCTGGCCTTGGTAGCAAAGTAAAATGGTCATCTAAAATGAATTTGAGAGTGTTCTCTTTCAAAAAATCAAATACTTTGTATCAAGTTAGGATCATATGTCACTTGAACATTTGGCAGAAGTTAGCTTTAAAAATTTCAGGGCCTTTTTTTTTTAAGGAAACATAAGTTATCATAAACTATTCATTCTATGTATTTAAAGGTTATAGATCAATGTAGGTTTTAAAAATTCTCTTCATTTGGTTTTTGTAAATTATATTACTTTTTAAAGATCTTTTATTTTTATTTTTTTATTTTTAATTTTTAAAAAGATTTTATTTATTTATTTGACAGAGAGAGAGAGATCACAAGTAGGCAGAGGCAGGCAGAGAGAGAGAGGAGGAAGCAGGCTCCCCACTGAGCAGGGAGTCCAATGCAGGCCTCAATCCCAGGACCCTGAGATTATGACCTGAGCTGTAGCCAGAGGCTTTAACCCACTGAGCCACCCAGGCACCCTTTATTTTTATTTTTATTTAATTTTTTATCCTAGGCAAAGAACTTTATTAACCTTGTTTCAAACTTTATTCCCAGGCTTCTTCAGCTTAATTAGCTGCAAAGAATGAATTATATATAAGCAAAAACTGAAAAGAGCTGCAGTGTCCAAGGGGCTTGGGCTTAAAACTATTAGAGATCTAGATTTTATCAGATCCATGAACAAAATTTTAAAAAGCAGTCATAAGATAAAATAGCAGCTCCCAGTAACTTCTTCAAGTTTTATCTTCTTCAGAAGTTGACTCCATTCAGGTTGCTTCATTCTTGGAAGCTTCATCAAAATTCTCCACAAGATCTGGAACCTCTCTGGTAGCAAGTGGTGGTTTTCCATCCACAGATCGTCTGGGCAGAGCTTCAGCGAGTCTTCTTAAACTAGTCAGACTGTCTGCACCAAGTTGGTAGCGTTTCTGTCAGCTGCTTGGTCTCAGCATGGCCTGGAATGGTGAAAGTGTGCCATCAGCGATGCCTGAACTTTGGGGTTGTTAAAGTGGATCACTGTTCTTCTTTGTGAACATATTCACTTCTTCAATACCAGAGATATTGTTTACCCCTAACTTCTTTAAGGAGAGCTGAAGCTCTGCTGTAGCTTTTCTATGAATCACCTTCTTCTTTTGGCGAGCAGTTTTTTTCCCACCAATGTGCACTTGTGCTTGTAGTTTGACTAGTTTCTCCTGGTTCATGATAGTTTCTTTCATCTTGTTGCAATGGAAATGGGACCTCGAGGAGGACTAAGGTTGGTGCTCAGGGGGCCTCGGGCAGACCAGCTAAGATTAGGTGCACACACTTGGGGATGCAAGATCAAGATTTTATTTTTAAGTAATCTCTACAACCAATGTGGGGCTTAAACCCACAATGCTGAAATCAAGAGTTGCATGTTCTACCAACTGAGCCAGACAGGTGCCCCTTGGTAAAATATATTCTTCCTTCTTTCCTTCCTTCTGTCTTTCCTTCCTTCCTTCCTCTCCCTCCCTCCCTCTCTCTTTCTTTCTTAAGAGATTTTATTTATTTACTTGGGGGGGGGAGAGAGAGAGAGAGAGAGAGAGAGAGAGAGAGAGAGAGAGAGAGAGAACATGAGCAGGGGAGAGGCAGAGGGAGAGGGAGAAACAGACTCCCTCCTGAGCAGGGAACCTGATGCAGGGCTCAATCCCAGGACCCGGAGATTAACCAGAGATTGGAGATTGACCAGAACTTAACCTGGAGATTGACGAAACTCAGAGATTAACCAGAAATTAACCTACTAAGCCACCCAGGCACCCTGGTAAATTATATTCTTATGAAATTGCCCATTTCACCCAAATTATATATATTTTTAAATCTTTTTTTATTGTGATATGTTAGTCACCATACAGTACATCATTAGTTTTTAATGTAGTGTTCCATAATTCATTGTTTGCATATAACACCCAGTGCTCCATGCTATCCATGCCCTCCTTAATACCCATCACCAGGCCCACCCCTCCCTTCTAAAACTCTCCATTTGTTTCCTGGAGTCCATAGTCTTTCATGGTTCATCTCTCACTCTGATTTCTCCCCCTTCATTTTTCCATGCTCCTAATGTCCTCCATGCTATTCCTTATGTTCCATAAATAAGTGAAACCATGTGATAATTGACTTTCTCTGTTTGACTTATTTCACTTAGCATAGTAACCTCCAGTCCCATCCAAGTTGATGCAAAAGTTGGGTATTCATCCTTTCTGATGGCTGAATAGTATTCCATTGTGTATATGGACCACATCTTCTTTATCCATTCATCTGTTGAAGGGCATCTTGGCTGTTTTCATATTTTGGTTTTTGTGGACATTGCTGCTGTGAACATTGGGGCACATATGGCCCTTCTTTTCACTACATCTATATCTTTGGGGTAAATATCCAGTAATGCAATTGCTGGGTCATAGGATAGCTCTATTTTTAATTTTTTGAGGAATCTTCACACTATTTTCCAAAGTGCCTGCACCAGTTTGCATTCCCACCAACAGTGTAAGAGGATTCCCCTTTCTCCACAACTTCTCCAACATTTGTTGTTCCTTGCCTTGTCGATTTTTGCCATTCTAACTGATGTAAGGTGGTATCTCAATGTGGTTTTGATTTGAACACATTAATGAAACTAGAAGCTGGTTCTCTGAAAGAATCAATAAGATCAATAAAGCACTGTCCAGACTTATCCAAAAGAAAAGAGAAAGGACCCAAATTAATAAAATTATGAATGAAGGGGGGGAGATCATGACTAAAACCAAGGAAAAAAAGAAACAATCATCAGAAATTATTATCGACAGCTGTATGCCAATAAGTTAAGCAACCTAGAAGAAATGGATGCATTCATGGGAACCTATAAACTTCCAAGACTGAAACAGGAAGAAATTGACAACCTGAATAGACCAATAACTAGTGACCAAATTGAAGCAGTGATCAAAAACCTCCCAAAAAACGAGTCCAGGGCCCAATGGATTCCCTGGGGAATTCTACCAAACATTTGAAGAAGAACTAATACCTATTCTCCTGAAACTGTTTCAAAAAATAGAAACAGAAGGAAAACTTCCAGAGTCTTTCTATGAGGCCAGCATTACCTTGGTCCCCAAACCAGGCAAAGACCCCTTCAAAAAGGAGAATTTCAGACCAATATCCCTGATGAATATGGATGCCAAAATTCTCAACAAGATCCTAGCTAATAGGATCCAACAGTACATTAAAAGGATTATCCATCATGACCAGGTGGGATTTATCCCTGGGACGCAAGGGTGATTGAACATTTTCAAATCAATCAATGTGATAGAACGCATAAATAAGAGAAGAGACAAGAACCACATGGTCCTCTCAATTGATGAAGAAAAAGCATTTGACAAAATATAGCATCCTTTCCTGATTAAAACTCTTCAGAATATAGGAATAGAGGGAACATTCCTCAACTTCATAAGATCCATCTATGAAAAACTCACAGTGAATATCATTCTCAATAGGGAAAAGCTGAGAGCCTTCCCACTGAGATCAGGAACACAACAAGGATGCCCACTTTCACCACTGTTCAACATAGTACTAGAAGTCCTAGCAACAGCAATCACACAACAAAAAGAAGTAAAAGGAATTCAGATTGTCAAAGAAGAAGTCAAACTCTCTCTTTTCACAGATGACACAATACTGTATGTGGAAAACTCAAAAGTCTCCACCCCCAAATTACTAGAATTCATACAGCAATTCAATAATGTGGCAGGATACAAAATCAATGCACAGAAATTGTTGCTTTCTTATACACTAACAATGAAACTGTTGAAAGAGAAATTACATAATCGATTCCATTTACAATAGCACCAAAACCCATAAGATACCTCGGAATAAACCCAACCAAAGAGGTAAATGATCTATACTCTATGAACTACAAAACACTCATGAAAGAAATTGAAGAAGATACAAAAAGATGGAAAAACATGCCATGCTCATGGATCGGAAGAATAAACATCATTGAAATGACTATGCTGCCCAGAGCAATCTATACTTTCAATGCCATCCCAATCAAAATACCAACAGCATTTTTCAAAATGCTGAAACAAACAATCCTAAAATTTGTATGGAATCAGGAGAGACCCTGAATTGCCAAGGAAATGTTGAAAAAGAAAAACAAAGCTAGAGGCATCACGTTACCTGATTTCAAGCTATATTACAAAGCTTTGATCACCAAGACACCATGGTACTGGCACAAAAACAGACATATAGACCAATGGAACAGAATAGAGAGCCCAGATATGGACTCTCATCTCTATGGTCAACTAATCTTCGACAAATAAGGAAAAAATTTCCAATGGAAGAAAGACAGTCTCTCCAATAAATGGTGCTGGGAAAATTGGACAGCTATATACAGAAGAATGAAACTGGACCGTTCTCTTACACCATACACAAAGATAAACTCTAAATGGATGAACGACCTGAGTGTGAGATAGAAATCCATCAAAATCCTAGAAGAGAACATAGGCAGTACCCTTTTCGACCTTGACCACAGCAACTTCTTCCAAGACTCGTATCTAAAGACAAGGGAAACAAAAGCAAAAATGAACTTTTGGGACTCCATCAAGATAAAAAGCTTCTACACAGCAAAGGAAACAGTCAACGAAACAAAGAGGCAACCCACAGAATGGGAAAAGATGATTTGCAAATGATGCTACAGACTAAGGGCTGATAGCAAAGATCTATAAATAACTTCTCAAACTCAACACCAAAAAAACAGATAATCAAGTCAAAAAGTGGGCAGAAGACATGAGCAGACACTTCTCCAAAGAAGACATACAAATGGCTAACAGACACATGAAAAAGTGTTCATCATCATTAGCCATCAGGGAAATCAGACCAAATTATATTTTTATTTTATTTTATTTATTTATTTTTTTTAAAGATTTTTTATTTATTCATTTGACACAGAGAGAGAGATTACAAGTAGGCAGAGAGGCAGGCAGAGAGAGAGGAGAGAGGAGGAAGCAGGCTCCCCGCTGAGCAGAGAGCCCGATGTGGGCCTCGATCCCAGGACCCTGGGATCATGACCTGAGCCAAAGGCAGCGGCTTTAACCCACTGAGCCACCCAGGCGCCCTTTTATTTATTTTTAAAAAAGATTTTATTTATTTATTTGACAGAGAGAGAGACACACACACAGGGAGAGAGGGAACACAAGTAGGGGGAGTGGGAGAGGGAGAAGCAGGCTTCCCTACTAGCAGGGAGTCCGAAGTAGGGCTCCATCCTAGGACCCTGGAATCATGACCTGAGCTGATGGCAGACACTAAACAACTGAGCCACCCAGGCGCTCACCAAATTATATTTTTAAATAAACGTGTTCTTTTGATTAATTATCCATTTTTAAATTTATTGGTATCAAGTTATTCATAGTATTCTCTTATGATTAAGAAAAACTTCTATTGTGTCTATAGTTATTACCCTTTTAAAAATTCTATTATTACTTTTCCTTTTCATTGTGATACAGTTTACATAGCACTGGAATTAATCTGTTTCCTGAAGGTTTGGAAAAATTATGTGAAAACATCAGCGTTTTGTGCTCTTTGAGGGAATGTTGGCATTTTACATCTTTCTTTAATTATTGTGATTGTTCTGTTTAAACTTTCCTGTCTCTCCTAAGGTCAGTTTTGTTAATTTTAATTTTCTGAGAAAATAATCTATTCAAGTATCAAATTTACTTGCATATCACTGGGAAAAGTAGGCTAGGTATGCTTCTTTAAAGTTACTCCATGCTAGTAATATCCCATTTTCATTTTTTATGTTATGAGTTTGTGCTTCCTCCTATTTTTTCTTGAATAGGTTAGCTAATAACTTATATTTGTTATTTTAAAAAGTTCTTGCATGTATTAATATTAATGTCTTACTTTGTAATTAATATATTTGTTAATTACATATTCCTGGCCCCTAGATTTATTAAATCCTTCCTTTTGTTTTCCTTATGTTTATTCTAATTGGTTGTTTTCCCTAATGTTTTAAGTTGGATGCCATCTATGGTTACAAAATGGTTGCTGGAGTTCCAGCCATTTCATCTGAGTTGTAGACAAGAAGGGAAAGAGCAGGGGTCAAAAGGGGAACTCTTTCCCTCAGCGTCATCTCCCTTTAAGGAGCTTTTCTAGATGCTTTATCCAATAACTTGGCTTATTTATTTATTTATTTATTGTGTTATGTTAGTCACCATAAAATATATCATCAGTTTTTGATGCAGGGTTCCAATATTCATTGTTTATATACAACACGCAGGACTCCATGCAATACATTTATATTTTTGGCCACAGTTATCTTCAAAAGAGGCTGGGAAATGTGGGGTTTTAGCTGGGCACATTGCCATTAAACAGTACAGGGATCTGGGACACCTGGCTGGCTTAGTCAGGGAAGTGTGTGACTTTGGGTTGTAGTTTCGAGCCCTACATTGGGTGTAGAAGTTACTTAAAAATAAAATCTTTAAACAATGTAGGGATCTATTACTAATGAAGAGGGAGATAATAGATATGGGTATATAATCTGTCACATAGTTTTAAATCTTTGAAGTTCAATTAACTCTACCAAGCCTTTATCTTGGTATGGACTACCATACCAAGAAGTAACAGTGTTACTTCTTTTACAGAGATACAGTATATTTCTTTCTCAAATCACTTTCCTCTTGACTTATAGGTTATTTTTGTCCAGAAATTTGGTTCTACCTTAAAACTTTTAACACTAAGAGGGGTGCCTGAGTGGCTTAGTCAGTTAAGCATCCAACTCTTGATTTTGGCTCAGGTCATGATCTCACAGTCGTGAGACCGAGCCCAGCATGGAGCCTGCTTAAGCTTTTCTCTCTCTCTCTTCCTCTGGCCTTCCTGCTCCCCATGAAAGAAGAAAAAAAACCACCTTCCATTAGAGTTATTATTGTCTCAACAATGTTGGTGTTTGTTTAGATTTACCACATGCTTACAATATTATTTACTCACTATTCCTTTTCTCCATTCAGATGTTCACTTTGGATTCATTTTATTCTTACTGAGGTATACCCTTCTAGTAGTTCTTTCAGTGAGGTTCTGTTCATTGGAAAGCCTGTCCAGTTTTCGTTGTGTAGAAATGTCTTAATTTTTAAAAATTTTTAATAGGATTTTATGTCTATCATTTTTATCTATCTATCTGTCTATCTATCTATCTATCTATCTATCTATCTATCTATCTATCTATCTATCTATAGCATGAGTGGGGGAGGGAAAGAGGGAGAGAGAGAATCTCAAGCAGACTGCACAGAGTGCAAGCCTGACAGGGGGCTCGATCCCATGCCCTGAGATCATGACCTGAGCCAAAATCAAGAGTCAGACACCCAACTGACTGAGCCACCCAGGCACCTCAAAATTGTCTTTATTTCACCCTTATTATTGAAAGATAGTTTTGCTGGGTCTAGAACTCTAGGCTGACCGTTACTTTCTCTAAGCACTTTGCAGGTAATACTCCAGTGTATTGTGGTCTTATTGTTGCTATTGAGAATTCAGCTATCAATCTAATTGCCAGTCCTTTGTGGGTGATCTTTCTTTTCTGGATGCTTTTAACATGTTTGTTTTTTTGTGTTCAGCAGTTTGACCATGATGTGTTGAGGACTGCACTTCTTTTTACTTAGCTGGCTTGGGAATCTGCAAGACTTCCTTTGTCTCTTGTTTTAGATTTTTCATAGTTATTATTTCTTCAAGTATTGCCTTTTCCCCATTCTGGTCTTTCCTTCTATATACCAGATTAGTTTTATACTGGATATTCTCCCTCTGTCCTATGTGGCTGTTAAATTCTTTTTCATAGTTCTTATCTTTTTGTCACCTTTTAGCTTTTTCCTCCAGTTTGCTGGTTATCTTTCCAAATGAATATAGCCTCCTATTAAATCTATTCCTTGACTTTCTTTCTTTTTTTTTAAGATTTATTTATTTATGTATTTTATGAGAAAGAGACAGTGAGAGAGGGAACACAAGCAGGGGGAGTGGGAGAGGGAGAAGCAGGCTTCCTGGGGAGCAGGGAGCCCGATGTAGGGCTTGATGTGGGGCACAATCCCAGGACCCTGGGATCATGACCCTAACTGAAGGCAAATGCTTAACAACTGAGCCACTCAGGCGCCCCTATTCCTTGTCTTTCTAATTGCACTTATGGTTTTTGCCTCTGAAGTTCTCTTTAGTTATTTTAAAAATCAGACCAGTTAATATTTTATACTCTCTTTCCCTTGATCATGTTTTTAATTCCTCTGGGCTTTTCAATTTTCCTATTTTAAAATAGGGGCTGAACTCCATGTTCTTTAAGGATACTTTCGTTCCATAAACACTCCCTGCCTTCCTCTTGGGGTGGAGTGTGGTATGTTGGTGGTGATGGGCTATTAGGTCAGAGCTTTCTGTTGGATTACCCTTCTCTTCTGGGTCTCTCAGGATGCCAAATTTGGTCTAGAAATCCTACTCTGGTGCCGCCACCCATTAGGGACCCAGCATTTCCATTGCACTGGTTAAGCCTAAAAAGCTTCTTGCTAGGTGCATCTACTTGCTAGGTGCAGAACAGCCTTGGGGGCAATGGCTGACTCTCACTTCTCCACTTCCATACCCATGGGGCACCAAGATGGGACCATTTATTTCTTTTTAAGTTTTAATTATTTTTTTTATTAACATACAATGTATTATTTGTTTCAGGGGTATAGGTCTGTGAATCATCAGTCTTACACAACTCACAGCATTCACCATAGCACATACCCTCCCAAATATCCATCACCCAGCCACCCTACCCTCCCTTCCAGCAACCCTCAGTTTGTTTCCTGAGATTAACAGTTTCTTATGGTTTGTCTCCCTCCCTGGTCCCATCTTATTTCATTTTTCCCTCCCTACCCCCCATGAACCCTCGCCCTGCCTCTCAAATTCCTTATATCAGAGATATCATATAATAATTGCCTTTCTCTGATTGACTTATTTCACTTAGCATAATACCCTCTAGTTCCATCCATGTCGTTGCAAGTGGCAAGATTTTGTTTTTTTGATGGCTGCATAGTATTCCATTGTATATATGTACTACATCTCTATCCACTCATCTGTTGATGGACATCTAGGCTCTTTCCATAGTTTGGCTATTGTGGGCATTGCTGCTATAAACATTTGGGTGCATGTGCCCCTTCAGATAAATACAGTTGTATCTTTAGGGTAGACACCCAGTAGTGCAATTGCTAGGTCGTAGGGTGGCTCTATTTTCAACTTTTTGAGGAACCTCCATACTGTTTTCCAGAGTGACTGCACCGGTTTGCATTCCCACCAACAGTATAGGAGGGTTCCCCTTTTTAAGATGGGACCATTTCTAATGAAAGCAATTTCCCAATCTTCCTGGGTACACAGATGAAGGTGCTTCCTAAAGTCAATTTGCACCTCCTTGTGGTATCACCAGAGAGCTTGTGTCCTTCTTCTTTAGTCTTGGAGAGTTGGGCAGGGGCCACATCCCCTGTATTGAATAGAAACCCTTCAGACAGCCAGCGGCTCAAGGAAGAAGCAGCATTCTGATTCTTTTGAGTTAAATGGTTTTAAAGACAATACTAGGTCTGGCTCTGGTTTGTACTGGCTCACCTTTTATTACAGGGGATCTGGGAGATCTTTTGATTTAATTTACCTGTTAGACTAAAACTTTAAATTTGTGTGGACATGCAGGGCACCAAAGAGAAATGTCCATGTAACTTAGAACAAAATAACTTTTCTTTTTTTTTAAACAGATTTTTTGGAGATATAATCCACATACAATACATTTCATGCATTTAAGGTATATAATTCAATGGTTTCTAGTATATTCATCTATTCAACCTCACTGTAGTCAATTTTCATTTTCATACCTTAAGAAAACCTATGCCTTTTAGCTATCAATTCCCTCCTCCCCTCCCCCTCAACCAAGCAACCACTGATTTGCTTTCCATCTCATAAATTTCCTTCCTTGGACATTACATATACATGGAATCATAATATGTGGTGTTTTGTTACTGTCTTTGTTCACTTAGCATAATGTTTTAGTGGTTCATGTCAGTATTTCATTTTTTTTTGTATGGCTGAATAATATTCCATTGTATAACAGCTCAACATTTATCCATTTGTTAGTTGATGGACATTTGGGACGTTTCTATCATTTGGCTATTTATTTATTTTTTAAAAATTTTAAATATTTTTGAGAGAGAGAGAGAGATAGCCAGGACAACCAGGGGGTGGGAGCGGAGGGAGAAAGGGAATCCTAAGCAGGCTCCATGCTGGGCTTGGAGCCTGACATGGGGCTTGATCTTACAGCCCTGAGATCATGACCTGAGCTGAAATCAAGAGTTAGATGTCCAGGGGCACCTGAGTGGCTCAGTCAGTTAAGCATCTGCCTTCAGCTCAGATCATGATCCCAGCATCCTGGGATCAAGCCCCGCATCAGCCTCCCTGCTCGGTGGGAAGCCTGCTTCTCCCTCTGCCTGTCGCTCCCCCTGCTTGTGCTCTATCTCTGTCCAATAAATAAATAAATAAAAATCTAAAAAAAAGAAGAGTTAGCTGTCTAACTGACAGAGCCACCCAGGCACCCCTACCTTTTGGCTAGCATGAATAAAATACTGCTATAAACATTTAAGTACAAGTTTTTATGTGCATGCATATTTTCATTTCATTTTTTTAAAGATTTTATTTATTTATCTGACACAGAGAGAGAGATCACAAGCAGGCAGAGAGGCAGGCAGAGGGAGAGGGGGAAGCGGGCTCCCCTCTGAGTGGAGAGCCCGATGCGGGGCTCGATCCCAGGACCCTGAGATCACGACCTGAGCCTAAGGCAGAGGCTTAACCCACTGAGCCACTCAGGTGCCCCCATATTTTCATTTCTTACCTAGGAATAGAATTTCAAGTTATGTGGAAATTATGTTTGGTCATTTGAGGAATTTCTAGAAAAACAACGTTTCTAGCTCTTAATTCCTTCATTTGTAAAATGGAGATGATAATGGTGTCTACTTCGTAGAGGGTGTTTGTTTGTTTGTTTGTGTGGGGATTCAGTTAGAAAATGAATGTATGGTTCTAGCTCAGTACCTGCAAATGGAGACTGAGTAATGAAGGCTATTCTTATTATCATCTGGTCTGGACTCTTGCACTTGTGTACTGGGTCCATCTCACTCTTGGGGCCTGAATTCCTTGTCTGTGAAAGGAAGACTAATATTCAGTGATGAATACAGAATGGCTTGGAAAAGGAAGTTGTAGAGGGGCTGAGTTGCTTCTCCTGGCAAGGTCCACTTCCTCTTCTTTCTCCACCCATCCTGCTTCACCCTTTTCCCTGGGGCTGATTAGTGGGTTCTTGGCATCCAAGGGGCCTAGCTGTAAGTTCCAGCCCTGCTTCTTCATCAGGAGTTCTGGAACCTGATCCTTGATGTCCTGACAGCTTCTAAGAAGATGTCTGGGGGCAGAAAGAGAAGATGTCATGCCCAGGGACTCCAGGTGAGGTTTTGTTCAAGAAGCTCCATTCTCCAAGTGAGCTTCAGCCTGGAATGATCAGAAGTTAGACCTCCAAATGGATTGTATGGTTGGTGCATTTTGGGGAGGTATGGGGCATGCTTTCACCTCTTAATAGTTATTGGAGTAATTCTCAACTGCTTAAACCTTCTGATAAGGCTTATGTTACATATGCTGTTATATGTGCTCACACTTATGTGAGTCTTCTCAGATTTTTATATGTAAGATTAAAAAGCTGCTTACTGAAGTTTGTAGGAGAGATCTATAGAGAGGCTGTAGGTTTTATGAGCTGTAACACCATTCTTTTTTCCCTTTTCAAGAAAGCATGTAGAAAAGGAAATAAGGGAGTGTCACGTTCTAGGAATGATGTGTCACCCAGAGAGGTGATCCATTCTACCCACACTCATCTTGGCCTTCACGGAGCTCCTGCCACCTTGCCTTCCTCAGTGCCTGTTGGTCTGGATTTTGCCTCATCTCCTTCAGGCCAGTCATTCCTCTCTCCAGCTAGGCCAGCAGCATTGTGCTGTGGAAAGAGCTAGACTTTTGAGTCAGGCAGCCCTGGCTGCAAATCCTCCCTGCACTGGTCTCTCTCAAACCTTCAGCAAGTCACTCGGCCCTGCTAAACCTCAGTGTCCTCATCTTTAAATTGGGAATAACTCCTCTCTCAGAGCATTAAAGTACGAGGATTTACCACATGTGTCTGTACACAGACTCTCCAGGTGCCTTTCAAACATAATCTCTAATCCCTTCACCCATGATGTGGCAGGTGCTATCCTTGTTGTCCAGTTGAGGCTTGGAGTGTTCAGTGGCTAATTTGTTGTGGTGTTCTGTGCCCTATCATCACTTCGGGCCTTGCCTTGACTTCTGTCTTTTGTTGCCAGCATCAACACCTGTTTCCTATGCCTGGGGAGCCCACCACAGTAAGGTTTGAGGGAAGGCAGTGCCTCACCTCCCATTTCAAAAGCCAGAGTAGTGTTGGTTGCTTGCTCTCCCTGACCCCAGATGGGGAGTGAGCACTGCCCTAGACTGAGCCAATTGGATGCTCCCATCTGGAACTTTGAATCTAGGGGAGATGACGCAAAGAACCAGTGGACAGTTGAGAACTCATTCTGACAGCAGCAGGAGCATCCTGTGGCTGGTCTTGGTGGTGTCTGCTGTGTTCCATGGCCATAGTGCCAGTGAACAGGTTGCTCCAATGGCAGGAGCTTGGAGCTTGGTTGTGGCTCAGGTCACCTGGGCTCCTTTGGCGTCTGCCTACTTTCCTTCCTGTCAATTTTGTGAGCTTCTTGATATTCTTCCTCAAGTTCCTCTTCAACTTAAGTCACTCAGACTTGGTTTCTATTGCTTGTAATGCAAGAACTCTGCATAGCAACTGTGTTCCCCAACGACATTCCTCTGGTATTTCTGAGCCTTTTCATTTTCTGCCTAATGCTCCCATCCAAATGCTGGGAGTCATTTGCCTCTGCTTTGTGCCAGTCTCAGTCTGTCATCGTTGGCTAAAAATGCCAGGGGGCACTCACCTGGCCTGGGTGAGCTTCCTGCAGACATCTTCCCTTTCCAAACCAGTGTTGTGGCTGAACCCTTGTGGTTCTTGTGATTATAAGGCACCTCTCAATAACAACCATCTGGAAACTTTGAAAAAATAAAGATTTATTTCTTACAAGACTTGGAAATTACACAGCACACCTGGGTCCACATAGGAAAATTACAGGTAAAGGGAACACATGGGCCTGGAGTTCTGTTTTTATTGGGGTCGAGGGTGGGGGAACTAAGGTTTCATAGGCATGCTCTTTTTTTGGTGAATTTAAAACATAAGAACAGAAATTTAAAGCTTGGGAAGATAAAAGACAAGTGGCCCAAATGATCAGTTATCAAACTCAATGGAGATCTCTGAAACAAAGGAGGTAGTTTGGTTCTTTATCTAGCATGGCTGTCTACAGCATCATTTACAGCCCAACCCTGGGATCTGGAGGAGTTGCCATTTATAGTATACATCTGTTGTTTTTACCTGCCCCAAATACTCTTCTTTTTTTTTTTTTTTAAAGATTTATTTATTTATTTATTTGACACAGAGAGAGAGATTACAAGTAGGCAGAGAGGCAGGCAGAGAGACAGGGAGAGGAGGAAGCAGGCTCCCCGCTGAGCAGAGAGCCCAACGCGGGCCTCGATCCCAGGACCCTGGGATCATGACCTGAGCCGAAAGCAGAGGCTTTAACCCACTGAGCCACCCAGGCGCCCCCCAAATACTCTTCTTAAGAGATGGTCTTTTCTCCCCCTCCACTGGTGGCTGGGGCTGCCAGTCACAAGACAAACTTTCTGTGCCAAGGGGTAGGCTTCTGGTCCAGCAGGTGGACAGGTAGTGTGAAAATATTTTTTAAAAATGCATTGGGAGAGAAGAGCTCTTTCTTTCCCCTTGGATGACAACCTATGAAGATATAACATTGGAGTTGCTTCTGACTGTGTTCCTTGCCAGAAGAAAGAAGGAAGCTGTATTAGTTTCCTAGGGCTGCCATAACAAATTACTACACAATCAGATGGCTTAAAAGAGCAAAAATTTATTTTCTCGTGGTACTCAAAGAAGTTCAAAATCAAGGTGTCACAAGGGTTGGTTCCTTCTGGGGGTTCTGAGGAAGAAACTATTCCATGCCTCACTCCTGGCTTTTGGATGTGGCTGGCAATCATTTGTATTCCTTGGCTTGTTGATGTGTTGCTCCCACCTGCCTTCATCCTGATGTGGCTGTCCTCCTTCTGTGTATGTCTCTGTCCAAATTTCCCTCTTCTATCAGGATACCAGTTATTGGGTTGGGGTCCACCCTACTGCAGTTTGACCTCATCTTAACTTGGTTAAATCTGCTAAGATCCCATTTCCAAATAAGGTCACATTCACAGGTTTGGGGGTGGATATGAATTTTGGGAGACATTATTTAACTCAGTACAAAAGCTAAGTTAGCTAAGGGTCAAGCAGTGGAAAGAGAGACAACTTTAATGACAATTTATTAATTCCTAAACCCAGTCAGCCCAGATGAAGTGAGCTTCACCCTGGACTTTCCAGATATGTGAGCTAAAACATTTCATTTCCTTTAAGCTAGTCTGAGTTTGGTTTCTAGCACTTGTAACTGAAAAGGTCTTGACTAATACAGGGGTGAGTGAAAAACCAGAATGAAGCCAGCTGGGATTTTAACAATAGACCAAAATGCAGTAAGAAAATGTGAGTTTCCTCTCTTTATTCCCTTCCTTCCATGCAATATGCCAGTCTCAAGACATAACACTCCCTGCATCATGCTGGTCTTCAGAGTCTTCCAGGGTCACCCTGGTAGAATTGTTCTCCAGGGAACGGGTTACTTACCCCTTTTATTTACTTCTTCCTTTTGCATGATTGGGCCTGAATACCCAAGAAATTGGGATAAAAAATGAGCCGTATTTGGGAGCTGATCATTGGAGGTATGGGGACACAGGTAGGGTTGGAGGTTTGATTCAATTGAATAATGCTGCTTATTCTTTGTATCTGGCACTCAGCACATTGCCTGACACATGGTAGATGCAAAATGACTATTTATTGAGAGGGTGTGGGAAATAGCATATATGTAGTGTTTATGCGAGAAAATTAACGGAAGCATACACGATATGATCCCAGCCCTTGGGAATGTCAGTGTACATGGGCAGATAATATGGACAATATGCCCTCACAAAGTAATTACATAACAACATAAGATGATCCACAGTCCAAACATTTGGGACCCTAAGGAGGAAGGGTGGAAGTTTGAGAGAGAGAAAAATGTCCCTAGGGTTTGGATGTGGCTGTTAAGAGAGGATTTGGAGAGGGGAAATAGGTTAATTGGGTCTGGAAGGACAGGGCTCTTCTGTTAAAGAAGAGCAGAGTGGAAATATGGAGAATGAGTTTTGTGTCCTCCTAGAGAGATGTGTAGGCTGGACAGGTGGAGGTGGGGAGGGGGGTCTGGCTGGTGTTGGGGAGGTAAGAGTGGAGAGGAAAGGTCTATGGTCCAGGAGGTGTCTCCAGGAACCCAAGATCCTGCTCTTGCAAGCTCAAAAAGAACAGAGAAGAACCCTTAACTCTCTCATCCATCTAGATTCCATGTTGGGCCAAGATGTGAGATCCCCAGCTCAGGCATGCAATGATGGGGTTGATGTGCACTATGGGTTTGTATGTGGCCAATCTGTGGTTTAACATTGCTGTGGTTTGAGGTTTGTCTGTTCCTTTAGAAGCTTCTAGTTGTATATGACAGAAATAAAGGCATTATTGGAGCCTTCCTCTTTTGCTTGTAATCCAAGCTAACAGCTGATTCTAGTGCTTACCATCCTTGATTTGTTCCTTACCCTCCATCGTTGCTTCCCTCCTCAAGGCCTGGCATGGGAGAGAAGCAGGAAAGGAGGTGATTCTTTGTGGACTTGCAAGCTGATTCTTTGGCATTTTTGGATTCTTGCTATGGACCAAGAAGACTAACGGTGACCTCTCTCCTGGGTCTTTGCCTCCCACTCCTACCTCTCACCACTTTTCCTGGTAGATTCCCTCAGGGATTTCTTTCTGGGTTAGAAATGGCTCTGGGTGTGAGGGGAGGTCTTTTCTCTCCTGTGGCCTCCTTATCCACAGCAGCCTGGATATTCCTGGCTGCCCGCAGGCCGGACTTGATGGCCGTGTCTATCCAGCCGTGGGGCAGGCATGTGTGCTCGCCTGCAAAGTGGATGCGGCCCTCAGGCTTGAAGAGCTCCTGTGAATAGTCAATAAACTGGTAGGGTGTGAAGTCAGTGAAGCCGCCGAAGGTGAAGGGGTCCAGAGACCAGCGCTTGGCCACAGAGGAGGGGCATATACGCCGCAGCTTATCCTTGGGTATCTGGTGCACGGCCGCCAGGTCCTCCAGGACCACATCCACTATCTGCTCATGTGTCATGGATGTGAAGAAGAGGGAGTCATCATCCACAGTGTAGGAGGCCAGGAGGATGCTCTTGCCATTGGGGAAGCTGTGGCTGGGGTAGTAGATATAGCGCGAGGGCCGGTCGGTGACAGAGAACCCACCCCGGATGCCATCCCGCTCCCAGAAGGGCTCCTCACAGGTCAGGATCACCTTGGTGGCACTGGTGTAATGCACCAAGCGGAGTGCTTCCCTCTTGTCTGGGGAGAGTGGTGGCTTAAAGTTGATGAGGCGCGTGGCCTTGGCTGAGGCTGTGATGATGACAAAGTCCGCAGTGAGGGTGTTCAGCGCCGAACTGGTCTTGCCCACCCGGTAAGAAACCTGGACCTTGGGCCCATCCCTCTCTACCGTCTCCACGCTGGAGCCCAGGTGAATTGTGCCAGGCTTCAGGCTGGCACTGAGGGCTTTGGGGAGTTGGTCGAAGCCACCAGTGATCTCGGAAAAGCTGCAGGGGTGAGGAGAGGGCAGAGGGTGAGTGTAGGGGCACTGGGCCCCTTTGCTGAGTTGCTGACAGCCTTCCTGGTCTGAAAAGCAAGGAAACTAGCTTCCTGCAGCCTGTGCTGGATGCTTCATACATGTCTCCTTAACTAGTCTCTGTGAGAGAGGGGTCATTGTTCAATTTTATACTTTGGAAAACTGATACCTGATGGAGAGGGGCTGCCCCAGAATGACACACAGTCTAGACCCACAGCCCATGGATTCAGCTACCATGCAGTCCTGTGTCCCAGGAGGAGTCCCACAGACCTGGGTTTGGATTTGGGCTCCAGCTTTCACCCATTATGTGAACTTGAGTAAATTATAGAACTCCCCTGAGCCTCAGCATCCTCACCTATAAAATGGCTCTGAATAATAGTACCAACCTTCCAGGTGATTCAATGGGACAATTTTTGGAAAGTGCTTATCATTGTGCCTGGCACATAGTGACTTCAGTAATCATAGTTCCATTTATCTGCTCTGAGGATTAGAGGAGGGGCAGATTCCAGCCCTGGTCCCAGTTGGACTTACCTGTCACTATCGGAGAAGATGAAGCTACTTCGCAGGGACTCTAGGAAGGACTTATAGTATCCAGCATCCTCGTTCATTACAGCTCCAATCATCTTTACTGCTCCTTCGCTCAGCTTCCCTTCCTTCACCAAGTAAACCTGTGGGGAGGTGGAAGGTCCAGATGGAGGGCCCAGCATGTAGGGAGGGGCTTCAGCAGGGGCCTAGGGCAGACAAGGGGCGGGACTGGACTCCAGGAAGGTGAAGTCTTTGGTGGTGGAAAGAGAAGGTTCTGGTCATCAGGGGACAACCCCAGGGGGGTTAGGCCGAGCCCAGACACACACCCCCCCCGCCTCCTGGGACTTACATGCCTCACGTACCTTGGTGGAGTAAGAATCATAAAAGGACAGCAGGTGGCTGCAGTTGAAATTTTTCAAATTATCTTTGAGCTGCAAAAGGGGAGAAAGGGGAAGCAGTTTAGATTAAAGCCATAGAACAAGTGACAGGACTCCCGCATTCTCTGGATGTCCCTTTGAAGGAGGTGTGGGGGAAGACAAAGAGATGGGGGATGGAAAGACCAGGGAAAGGATGATTCCAAGATTTCCTAAATGTTCCTTTTTCCTCCCAAGTCTCCCCTTCATTGAAGGACCTTTGGAGACTAAAATTTAAGGGGAAGACATTCACTATAATCCAGGAAGATTGATTCATTTCCAAGGATTGGGTAATCTGGTGATTCCCTTTCCTTCCCCTGTCACCATCAAGCGGTGAGCCATTGGACCACCAGGGACAGGTGAAAAGATGGGGCTGGGTACTAGGACAGGGTGGCAACATTCTTAGGGGACATTAGCGGAGAGACGGATCACAAGAGTGCTGGATGGGAACCAGGTCACCTGGGTCTATCCACTAACTTGCCACTAACTTGGTGACCTTAGGCAAGAACTTGTTCTTTCCCAACCCTGGTAAAAGTGAGGCAGGGGGCACCTTGGCAATGGACTGGTGGAAGAGATTTGTAGGGCTTTTGCCCTTCTCTGTTGGGCTCAAGGCGTAGCCCAGGACCTCTGGATTTTCCTGGACTTCCCTGGCGCGATGGCGTCGTCCATTGATGAGGTACCAGGTGTTGCCGTCATACTGTATGAACTTGTTCAGCTTTAGGCCAAGCTTCTTGACGTAGGTGAGACTTAGCCTGGAGCAGACACAGGTGTAACATGGCACCTCTCCCAGTGACACTTTGTTCCTGCTGGCCTCACTATAGAAGCCATTTCCAGGGAAACCAGTTTCTCCATGTGCCAAGGGAGCTCAGTTTCCTCAACTCTAACCCTACTTCCTCCTGTTGTGTTATTCACTCTTTTCCTTCTGTTTTTGCCCCAAGGAAAATTGTGAGGACAGAGTTTTCCTATCACCCAAGGAATGCCGTGTAAGAAATCCTCGAGTAGAGACCAAGGCCTTTAGTTTCAGACAGTATTTGAAGTCCCATCTTCCATTTCTAAGAAAGGCGAGGCCAAATCTAAAGACTCCTAGTTTGGGTTGGTTCCTTTTGTTTTTGTTTTTGGTGGCCTTTGGAGGGAAGTCTTGGGTTCAGTTTACACTTAAGTCAAAAAAATTGTCATATTTTTGGAGATATGTGGGACACTGGGCAAAGGACCTCTTTTGTCTTAGAAGCTTCAGAACCAGGGGCTGGGTTCTGTTCCAGGAGCCAGTTAGAGCATAGGGGTCGAGCTTATGTTTTTGGGCCAGTTGCCTCCTTGATTTTGAAGAGGAGCTCTGTTACTTTCTCCCAGGAGAATCTTGGGTGAGTCACTTAGTATCTCTGAGCCCAGTTTCTTGATGTGTAACTGGGGAAAATAAGAGGATCAGATGAAATAATGCATATGTGGCATTCAGCATGGCACTTGGTGCATAGAGGTGCTCAACAAATGCAACTGATAGAATTATTAATTATTATTAGTTTGTACCCTAACGGGGTATAATTGACATATAAGAAGCTGTCCATTTTCAAAATACACAATTTGATGAATTAATGGTAACTATTATTATTAGTTTGGGACCTACCACTTTCTGTGTGACCTCGGGCTCTGAGCCTTGGTTTTCTCTGTCAAGTGGAAGACCAGTGTTGGTCCCAACTTGCAGGATTGAACCACATGAGACAGTGGATCTGAGAAGCTCTGACACTATGGCAGCAGGGTCCCCTTTCCTCCCCCCTTCTCACCACCTAAATTCTCTTGCTTGCCCTTTGCCCATTCCTTTCCTGGGACTTACCTGTGGGACTTTGGGATTCGCATGGGCCCCAATTCATGGTACCAGCCCTCCTCCTCATTCCTGATTGTGCTAACTCGACCTCCGATGTGGTGGCTGGTTTCCAGGATGGTTACCTGGGGTCCAGAGTACCTGTTGTTATTCCCAGCGTCATGCTTTCCCTTCTCCCACCCTGTACACCCATCTCCATCCCGCCACAGGTTCTAGTCCGGAATTCCCAGCAGTGGGTTCCCTAAGTGTGCAGGATAACCAGACGGAGGTTGGGAGGGTCCTGAGTAATATAAGTGGGGGACCGAGTGCCTCTTAAACTTTTCTTGTTAGGGTAACTCTTCTCCACTTTTGTTCCCATGAGAACACAAGGGAAGTTAGGGTCAAATCTCAGGGGAGCCTGGAGTTGTGAGGAATTGTAACTAAGGGCTAAGAGATCCAGTTGGTTAGTTATGAGCAGCCATCTAAGAGTTGGCTGTATCTTCTCTTTTTTTCTTTTCCCACCCAAGAAAGCAAACCGGAGGCAAAGGATTGAAGCCCCTCCAAGATCTGCTCACCTGGTGGCCAGCATCCTGGAGGGCCTTGGCCGCCACCAGGCCTGACATGCCAGCTCCCACTACTACCACGCGCTTGGGCAGTGGGGAGGTATGGAGCCCCTCCTGTGCCGTAGCAAGGATGGACTCATATTCAGGGTCCTGAAAGCACTTGGCCAGGTCCTCCAAGAAGCCAAGGCAGCCGGGAGTAGCCATCAGGAGCCCCAGGATCAGGATTCCTGTGGTAGAGAAGGGAATTGAGGGTTGCCTTTCTGGGGCGCAGGCTCTGTGTCCTGCCCTATCCAGGATGAGCTTGGCTGTGTGAATGAGGGGGGGTTGTGAGGTCAGGCATTATTTGTCAAATGTGTGGTTGTAAACGTGTGTATTTCTGGTTGTGTCTATGTGGGAGCAATTGTGTTGTGTGGGGTACGGATGTATGTGTGAACCATGCTGGCGTTAGCTGTGTGGTGGTAAATGTGAATGCTTGTGTTCATGTGTGTGCACGTGATTGGAAACTCACAGTGTGTGCAGGGTCATCTCTGACTGTGAATATGCCTGCTTCTGCTGGTGAGTGTGTGTGAGTCTGTCTGTGATGTAAATTGCAGTGATTGTGAGTTTGTGATTGTTGCCCTGTAAGACTTTGCATCACCTGTGACTTCATGGAAAAGGGTGTGTCTGTGGCATGGTGTGGGCACCTGAGCAAATGTGTGG
This sequence comes from Ailurus styani, assembly GCA_002007465.1. Classification (NCBI taxonomy): domain Eukaryota; kingdom Metazoa; phylum Chordata; class Mammalia; order Carnivora; family Ailuridae; genus Ailurus; species Ailurus styani. The sequence continues at coordinate 5,213,867 of LNAC01000063.1, read as the reverse complement.
ATGAATCTGTATGGGACAGCGAGGTGGGTGTGTGTGGCCTGGGTCTGAAGAGTGCGTGTGACATGCGTGCATTTGCTGGAGTTTGAGAGGGAATATGGTTGCTGGTGTACTTGTGTGCGATTCTGTGAGTGTGTTTGAGTGTGAGGCTGGGTGGCAGTGCCAGAGGGTGTCTGTGTTCTTTGAGAATGTGTGCATTTGTGAGAGGATGGGTGTGTGGAAGCCAGAGTATACGAGGCACGCTTCTCTTCTGGGGGAATTGTGGCCAGTTTCTCAGTGGCATCACCAGTGCCCCATGGGACCTTGGCAGGCCCACTGCTCTTCTCTAGCCTCACAGTATTTTTTCAACTCTCTCCAGCTTTCCTACTTACTATGCAGCCAAGACAGGAAACCATAGTTAATATGTAACACTCAATAAGCCCAGAGTGACGTGGTTTTCATCTCCACAATTAACTGCTCTGATGCACAAAGAATTCACCTGGGAGTCTGCAACAAGAGCCTGTGTGGTTTCCTAGGTGTCACCTGCTCTGAAGGGGAACTGCCAGGAGTTGTGATGCACTGTACCCCCTTTCACTAGCCCTAGGATTTTTGGGTAGGTGAGAACCCCCTCAGTCCAGCCTTTGTTCATGCCAGACACCTGAGGCACACAGAAGGAAAAGGATCTTCAGGGCCCCCCCTGAAGAGGGGCAGGAGACCTAGCTGGCTCCCAGTGCAGGCCCTTCCAAATGCCAGGAGAGCCTTTTGCAGGGGTGACTCTTCAGAAAAGAAGAGAGGGTGACCACACACCATGACAGAGATTCCCCAACCCTCACCCACACTCCACACCTTCCAGGCCTACTTCAACCTCCCAAATCCATTCTTACCCCTGACAAACTCTCCCATCTCTCTGAGCTACCACCATTCCCGTCTCAGCCCCATGTCCTTCCCCTTGAATGGGCCCAACCCCCAGACTCATCCAGACCTGTATCCATTGTCTTGACTCACTTTCAACACCTGGACCTATGTGCAACCCCTGATCTAGCCCTGTCCTGTCTCAGTGCCTATGCCCTTCCTTTTGCATGGCTCCATGCCCAGACCCCTCCTCTGGCCCATCTCCACCCCCTCCCTCCATCTAGTTCCTTGCCTTGTTTCAGCGTCCAATGCTTCCTCCCCAGGTGCCTCAATCTCAGACTTCGAGGAGGCACCACACTTACCTCTCATCTTGGCCATGGTGCTGCAGCTCCTGCTGAGTCTGGGGCAGCTCTCCCTCTCCTTATGAAGAGCCAGCTCCACCCCAGCAGTGGCTGGCCCCATCCCACCAGCCTGCCTCCAGGGCTGGGCCAAGCAGAGAAGCCCTGCCCTCATGGTGAAAAGACCAGGGTGACTCAGCCCCATACCTGGCCTCATCTTCCTCCTGAGGGAAAACCCCTTCTCCCAGATCAGTCCCCAGACCCTGGGTACCAGTGGGGAGGAGGGGTTGCGGGAGCAGTGAGCCATCCCAAACCTGCTGGAACCATCTCCCATTTCCTGGACTGGGGCTAAGTGTCTGGGCTGCTTTGGAAGGCCAGTGTCTGGTTCCTGGCCCAGGTCAAAGCTCCTGACGACTCCCACCAGAGAATATCTAATTCTACTCCTGTCCCACCGTGAGCCTTTGGTTCCACTGTTAGTCTGTCCAAGGTCGGGATTCTGTCCAGGAGCTCCCATGGAGGACCCTGCCCTTCCTGCCCTTCTCAGGGTCTCCCCCAACAGGCTGGGGAGACATCTCTGGCTGAGGAGTGTTTTTCCCCCCTCTTCCTCTGGGTCTTCTGGGGCTCCCATAGATGCAGGCAGGCTTCTCTGGCACTGGAATTCCTTCTCCTGGGGAATCAGGCCAGCTGGCTGTGGCACTGACACTAGCTCTTTTTTCTCTCTGTATATGGTGCGGGTGGAGACAGGCTGGCTGGTGAGAGAAGCGGACAGGAAACATGCACCGATCTAGCAGCGTGGGGCTGGGGAGGGGGGCAGGTAGGAGCACTCGGTAGCGGGGATATAGGACTCAGATCCTGGGAACCAGGGGTGGCATAGGGGAAAGGACACCAGCAGTGAAGTCCAACAGAGCCGGGTTCAAATCCTGTTTTATTATGTCAGTGCTGTGTGTCTTAGGGCATAAGGCTTATACCTCTCTGGGCCTGGATTTCTTTATCTGTAAAATGATGCTGTAACACTTTCTTTATAGGGTGTCTCAGGATTAAATGAGATGATGTGTGTGAAGAGCCTGCCATAGCACCTTGCACTCTATAGGCATCTAAACTGGCTTCCTTTTTCTTTTGTGGAGATAGGATCTGATTTGATACCCGATCACACACAATCATAGTATCTTTCAAATGGAGGTAATTCCTCTACTGCAAGGTGGCTGGAGGAACCAAAGAAAATAACACTTGGGGGGTCCACATAAGAGTTTTACTTCTCTTAAGTATATATTTTGGAATGGAATTGCTGGGTTACATGTTAACTATGTTTAACCTTTTGAGGAATTGTCACACTGGTTTACAGAGAGGCTGTACCATTTTATTTTCCCACTAGTAGCAAATGAGGGCTCCAGTTTCTCCCCATCTTTGACAACACTTGTTACTGTCTGTTTTTGATTATAGCCATCCTAGTGGGTGTGAAGTGGTATCTCATTGTGTTTTTGGTTTGTATTCCCTTCATGACTAATGATGTTAAACATCTTTTCATGTGCATAATGAACATTTGTGTATTTCCTTTGGAGAAATGTGTATTCAGATCCTTTGCCTATTTTTGCATCTGATTATTTGTCTCTTTGTTATTGGGCAGTTCTTTATATACTGCAGGTACAAGTCTCTTACCAGATATATGCACATAAATTTGTAAATATTTTCTCCCATTCCATAGGTTTTCACTTTCCTTTTTTTTGAAAAAGGATTTTATTTATTTATTTGAGAGAGAGAGAGTACCTGGGCATGAGTGGGGGAAGAGAGACAAGCAGGCTCCCCACTGAGTGCAGAGCCTAACATGGGGCTCAATCCTAGGACCCTGAGATCATGACTGGAACTGAAGTTGGATGCTTAACCAACTGAGCCACCAAGGTACCCCACATTTTCACTTTCTTGATGATGTTTTTTGAAACATGGAATTTAAAATTTTGATGAGGCTCACATTATCTATTTTTCCTTTTATTGCTTGTGCCTTGAGTATCATATCTAAAATCTTATTGCCAAATCCAAGGTTATGAAGATTTACCCTTATGTTTTCTCCCAATGGCTTTTTATTTTTCAATTTTTCAATTAAAAAAAAGATTTTATTTATTTATGTGTGAGACAGAGTGAGTGAGAGAGTACAGGAGCAGGGGCAGAGGGTTAGGGAAAAGCAGACTCCAGCTCAGGGCTCGATCCCAGGACTCTGGGGATCATGACCCGAGCTGAAGGCAGATGCTCAACCAACTGAGCCATCCAGGCACCCCTCTTAATGGTTTTTTATTTTTAAACTCTTATATTTTGGTCATTCGTCCATTTTGAGTTAGTTTTTGTATATGGGGTGAGGTAGGGGTTCAACTTCATTCTTTTGCATGAGACTATCAGTTGTCCCAGCATCATTTGTTGGAAAGACTGGTCTTTCCCCTATTGAATGATTTTGGCACTCTTGTCAAAAAGCAGTTGAGCATGGACATGTGGTTTTATTTCTGGACTCTCATACTGTCTTGATGAACATTCTGTAGTAAGTTTTTAAATTGGGAAGTGTGTCTTCCTACCTTGTTTTTCTTTTTCAAAATTGTTTTGTTTATTCCAAGTCCCTTGAATTTCCATATGAATTTTAGAACCAGCTTGTCAATTTCTTTGAAGAAGTCAGCTGGAATTATGGTAGGGATCACATTGACTTTATAGATCATTTTGAGAAGTATTGCCATTTTAACAATATTATCTTCTGATTTATAAATTCAGGGTGTTTTTCTATTTATTTAGATAGTATTTACTTATTTCAACAATGTTTTGCAGTTTTCAGAGTATGATTTTTGTACTTTTTTTTAAAGAACTTTTTCTTACAAGGTGAAGTTCATACAACATAAAATTAACTTTTAAAGTGTACAATTCAGTGGCACATTCACTATGTATTCATAACACATTCACAGTATTGTACAACTGATACTTTTATCAAAAGGTCCAAGCATTTTCATCATCCCAAAGGACAACCTTGTACCCATTAGGCAGCCACTCCCCATTCCTCCAGCCCTGCATTTCCTGACTGCCAGCAATTTCCTTTCTTTGTGTAAAGATTTATCTATTTTGGATATTTCATATAAATGGAATCATACTCTATGTGAATTTTTGTGCTTGTCTTCTTTTACTTCCATAATGTTTTGGAGGTTCATCCACATGTAGCATGTATCTGTACATACTTCATTACTTTTAATAGCTGAACAACATTCTATTGTGTATGTATACCATATTTTGTTGACCCATTCATCATTTGATGGACATTTAGGTTGTTTCCACCATTTGACTCTTGTGGATAGTGCTGCTATGTACATTTATTTAACAAATATTTGAACACTTATTTTCAGTTATTTTGGCTGCCATAACAGATTAGTGCCAGAGAAACTTACTCTTTCACAGTTGTAGAGGCTACGAGTTCTCAATCACAACTGTTGCCTGGGCCATGCTCTTTGGGCTCTTCCCTTAGTGCTCTAGGGAAGGATTCTTTCTTGCCTCCCGCAGGTTTTGGTGACTCTAGGTGTTCTTATGTTTGGGGCTGCCTACTTTCAGTCTCTGCCTTCACATGGTCTTCCTCTGTCATGTCTGAGTGTCTCAAATCTCCCTCTGCCTTCTCTTATAAGGACACTATTGGATTTCAGTCCCAACCTAAACCAGGCTGATTTCATCTCAAAATTTAAATTGCATCTGAACAGACCATTTTCCCAAATAAGATCACATTCACAGGTTCTAAAGGTTAATACTTGAACTTATCTTTTGGGGGACCACTATAGAGCTCACTACAGTCTACCTTTTGACCCCCCCAAATTCATGTCTGTCTCACGTGCCAAAAATATTTAGCCTCAAGTTCCTCAAAGTTTCAATACGTGACAGTATCATCTTAATCCGGGATCTCATCTAAATATTGCCAGCTCAAAGTCCCAAATATGATTTTCTGAATCATCCAGATCAGGTATGGGGAAGACTGGGTATGATCCATCATAGGACAAAATTCCTTTCCATCATGGACATTGGAACCTGAAAAACAAGTTATATGCTTTCAAGATATAATGGTGGAAAGATGAAGAGTAAACATCCTGATCAAAAAAGTAGAATATGGAAGAAATAAAGGTGTCACAGGTGTCAAGCAAGTTTGAGATCCAGTAGGGCAAAATTCCATTAGGTTTCAAGACTGGAGAAGAATGCTTTATGGCTTGATTCTCTGCTTTCCTGCCTCACTGCTCCACCCTCGGCCTGCAGCTCTGTCCTCTGCTTCTGCTTTCCTCTCCACCTCTGCCCTTGGAGTCATTCTTTCTTTTCCTGAACAGTAGCACATGTTTGAAGACAGCAAAGAGTTCAGCAGAGAGACGGTAGAACAGTTTCCATGACTGAGCCTAGGTGCACACCACCTTTAAGAAGTAGACTCTCCAAAAGAGATTGTGAAGGGGAACTGGAGAGGCAGGAGGAATACAGGAAGTGGGATGTCCTGGAATCCACATGAAGAAAGTGTTTCAAGGAAGGAGTGATCAGTTGTATAAACGCTGCCAATGAGGGTGATGACTGAGAATTGGTTTAAAAACAGGAGCCTGATTACAGTGGATTCAAAAGAGAAAAAGAGGAGGAATTTGGGATAGTAAGTAGATCAGCCTTTTTGAGGAAATTTGTTGTAAAGGACAGGAGAAAAATAAGCAGGTAGTTGGAGGATGAAGTAGAGTCAGAAGAGGTTTTTCTGGTTTGCTTTTTTTTTTACCATTTATTTTATTTTATTTTATTTTTTAAAGATTTTATTTATTCATTTGACACAGAGAGGGAGATTACAAGTAGGCAGAGAGGCAGACAGAGAGAGAGGAGGAAGCAGGCTCCCTGCTGAGCAGAGGGCCCGATGTGGGCCTCGATCCCAGGACCCTGGGATCATGACCTGAGCCGAAGGCAGCGGCTTTAACCCACTGAGCCACCCAGGCGCCCACCATTTATTTTATTTTATTAATTTAATGAAACTATTTGATTTGTCTCATCCAGAAACACTCTCACAGTCACACTCATAATTTTTTTAATTGAGACATAATTGACATATAACATTGTATTAACTTTAGGTGTGCAAAGTAATGATTTGATATATGTATACATTGCAAAATGATCAAATTCACATCTATCACCTCAGAGAATTACACATTTTTCTTGTGATGAGAACTTTTAAGATCTACTCTTTAGTAACTTTCAAATATACTATTGTATATTGTATTGCATTATCTTTTTATTTTGTTTTATTTTTTCAGTGATCCAAGATTCATTTTTTATGCACCACACCCAGTGCCCCATGCAATATGTGCCCTCCTTAATACCCACCACCAGGCTCACCCATCCCCCCTCCCCCGTCTCCTCCATAACCCTCAGCTTGTTTCTCAGAGTCCACAGTCTCTCATGGTTCATCTCCCCTTCAGATTTACCCCAATTCACTTTTCCTTTCCTTCCCCTAGAGTCCTCCATTTTATTCCTTATGTTCCACAAGTAAGTGAAACCATATGATAATTGACTTTCTCTGCTTGACTTATTTCATTCAGCATAATTTCCTCCAGACCCATCCACGTTGATACAAAAGTTGAGTATTCATCCTTTCTGATGGCTGAGTAATATTCCATTGTATATATATGGACCACATCTTCTTTATCCATTCATCTGTTGAAGGGCATCTTGGCTCTTTCCACAGTTTGGTGATTGTGGACATTGGTGCTATGAACATTGGGGTACATATGGCCTTTCTTTTCACTACATCTGTATCTTTGGGGTAAATACCCAGTAGTGCAATTGCAGGGACATAGGGTAGCTCTATTTTTAATTTTTGAGGAATCTCCACACTGTTTTCCAAAGTAGCTACACCAACGTGCATTCCCACCAACAGTGAAAGAGGGTTTCCCTTTCTCCACATCTTCCCCAATACTTGTTGTTTCCTGTCCTGTTGATTTTGGCCATTCTAACTGGTGTAAGATGGTATCTCAATGTGGTTTTGATTTGAGTGTCCCTGATGGCTAGTGATGATGAACATTTTTCCATGTATCTGTTGGCCATTTGTATGTCTTCTTTGGAGAAATGTCTGTTCATGTCTTCTGCCCATTTTTTGACATGATTATCTGTTTTTTGGGCGTTGAGCTTGAGAAGTTCTTTTTTTTTTTTTTAGATTTTATTTATTTATTTGACAGAGAGAAACACAACGAGAGAGAGAGCACAAGCAGGGGGAGTGAGAGAGGGAGAAGCAGGCCTCCTGCCAAGCAGGGAGCCCAATGCGGGGCTTGATCCCAGGATCCTGGGACCATGACCTGAGCCGAAGGCAGACGCCTAATGACTGAGCCACCCAGGTGCCCTGAGAAGTTCTTTATAGATCTTGGATATCAGCCCTTTGTCTGTAGTGTCATTTGCGAATATCTTCTCCAATTCCGTGGGTTGCCTCTTCATCAAGATAAAAAGCTTCTGCACAGCAAAGGAAACAGTCAACAAAGCAAAGAGGTTTTCAGGGTTTTGTTGTTTTTAGAATTGAGGAGGAGGGACTTTAGACTTCTCTCTTTGTGATTTTTCACTTATATTCAGTTTTGGGGTCAGTCAGTGAGTTTCTCTTCTTGTGTTGCCCTTATTTAGTTTTGGTGTCAAGGGTAAATTTGATTCATAAAATGCATTGGGTAACTCTCCCTCTCTCCACTCTTTGAAGCAGAGTGATAGGGATTTGGTTAAACTTCCCTGCTTGATGACTGTCTTCAGGGAGCAGCACCGAGGGCATAGAAGATAATCAGAGGATAGGTTAAATTGGTGATGGGGATTAAAAAGCCTCTAGTTTTGAGTGAAGCCCAAGACAAGATAAGATTCTGCAGCAAGTCAGACTGCCGTGCAAGCTGCTCTGCCATTTGAACCATATGGTCCAGCAGATCTCATGGTGCTCAAAGTCCGAAGCAGATAGAGATATTGTTTGGAGCCTTTGACAGGCCACTAAAGGTGAATCACAACACAGTCCCTGAGGATTTTGGAGTAAAGCTTTGATATCCTCTGAGGATAACTACTCTGTTTTTGAGAAACAGCTTTTGGCTTGCTATTGGGCTCTCGTAGAGACTGAACACTTGACCACGAACCACCAAATGACCATGTGACCTAAACTCCCACTGTGAACTTGATCTTGTCTGACTTACCAAGTCAAACTTTGTCATGCACAGTAACACTACATCATCAAATAGAAGTGAAATGTATGAAACTGGACTTCAGCAATCCCTGAAGGTACAAGTAATTTGCACGAGAAAGTGGCCCAAATGCCTGTGGTTCCATGGGGGTCTCCTGTGATTAACTGATGAGGAAGAGAAAACTCAGGCCCAGTTGACAGAAGGGTCTGTATGATAAACCTGAAAGTGGACAGCTGTACTACTCGAGGTCCTTTCTGGGACACCCCTGAGGGCCCACAGTAGAAAGAAATCCTCCTAGGTGGCAGAACATCAAGAAGGGCACTTGATTGTTCATTTCATCTGGAAGGAAAAATAGCCAGAAGTAAGAATCTATATTAACTAATGGACTGTAGCCAGTGGGTTGGCTAGATGGCCAGGGACTTGGAAGAAAACTGGTGAGAGCAGGTCTGAGGATAGTCCTCTTTCAGCTAACAAAGAATGTGATGATATTTGCATCCTGTGTGAATGCTCACCAAAAGGTGCCCTCAGCAGAAGAGGATTTTATTTATTTATTAAATATTTTATTTATTTATTTTACAGAGAGAGAGAGCAGATAAGCAGGGGGAGAGACAGAGTTGAAGAGCAGACTCCCCTCTTAGAGCAGAGAGCCCTATGATGTGGGGCCTGATCCCAGGACCCTGGGATCATGACCTGAGCTGAAGGCAGACACTTAACCGACTGAGCCACCCAGGTGCCCCAGAATCGGATTTTAATAATCAAGTGGATAGGATGATTTGTTTTGTGGATACCAGTCAGCCCCTTTCCCCAGCCACCAAAATCACTGTTCAATGGGTTCATGAAAAAAGTGACCATGGTAGCAAGGAAGGAGAATAAGCATGGGCTTAGTGACTTGGATTTTGACTCCCCAAGGCTGACCTGGCTGCAAGTCAGGCTTGATGTATTTTCTTCCTCCCTTTCTTCCTAGAGAGTTGGTTGTTAAACTTTTAACATCATACCACTTGTTAATACCTAGACTGTCAGTGGCTATAGGACATTGTTCATATTACTAAATCTCCATGACTCAGTTTCCTCATCAGCAAAATGATGAAGATTACACCATCTATTTCATAGGGATGTTTTGAATATTAAATGAGTTACTGTAAGTAAAGCATTTAGAAGAGTACAAGTCACGCAGGAAGCAACACCTCATAAGGTTTGGCTGTTACTAGTATCATTACCATCATCAGTATCACCGTGTTTGCTGTTACTATTATTACTATCCCTGTAGCTTGTCTGGGTGGCCTTCCATCGACTCACACAAGATTCACAGTCTTGGGGGACACAAACGCCCAGGAGTCAAGATGCTGAGGGGATGCATGCTTGGGTCCCTGTGAGTGACTCATTATTTTTGGTCAAATGGACAGCTCATTTTTCAATTTCCCAGAGAGCAGAGCAGGGGAGGAACCTTGGGGATGATGGAATGGGGCCATGGCTGAGAGGCAGGAGATCTGGGTTCTAGTCTCCTCCACTAAGTCATGTAGGCCCATGACTTTCCTTCTCGGGGCTTAATTTCCCTGGCTGTAGAAGAGGAGTGGGAAGCTGGGCATGTTGACCTTGAAGGCCCCTTCTGACTCAGCAACGAAGTGACCAAAACCACTATCAATGCCTCCCTGAGGACCTGGCCTATGACAAGTGCTCAGCAAGTGTCTGTCATCATCATTCTCGTCATCTGTGAAATGGGGACTGTAACACCTCACAGGAGTGCTTGGAGGACCTGGTGAAAAAAACACACGTGAAAGTGCTCTGTAAACTGTTAAGTGTTATAAGCCTGTCCCAAAGCACAATAAGATAATCTTGATCATTAGAATCATCACCACCTCCTGCTATCCCTTCATCTCCTCCCCAGACACAAACCCAGAAAACTTTCTGGGGCACCTGTCTTAGCAAATGAGGGCCAATTCCCACAGGATCCCTCCCAGAGGCGTTCTCTGCCTGGGGCCAATTAGACGGCCCAGGTGGTTAGCACTGTGGGCCCCGGCCCTCTCAAGAGCCCACCGACTGCTCCTTGAGGCCTGTGGGCCCCTGGGTCCAGAATCAAGTATCTGGAGTGTAGTCTTCTCTCTCATGCCAACCCCTGGCTGGCCTCACCCCCACTGGTGACTGCAACCAGCTCTGGGGACAGCAGGCAGGATTTCAGTTAGAGGTCCTGTATAGCCATCAGTCTAGATAGGAGCACTGAAGCATGTGATACTGTGGACACAGCCCCAGCCCGGGAGGCAGGCACCAAGTTTCCGGTGCTGGCTGTTCCATTGTTTAGCTCTGTGGTTTTGGCCAAATCCCTCGGCTCTTCCTGGCCATGTTTCATTTTCTGGGAAACAGAGGGTAGGACCATGCCTGGCAGTCTTTAAGTAATTCCATCATTTGAAAACTCAGGGTGGCCCAAGTTTCATCCTGATTATGACCCTAGATTGCTTCTGACCTGGGGCAAGTCAGTGTACCTGCCTAGGCCTCAGTTTTTTATCATCCATCCAGTGAAGAGATGGGCATCTGCATGGACACCTCTTCACAGCTGAAGTGAAGGTACAAGACAAGTACAAGGAGAGTTAGGGCCTTGGCTCTGAGGAAGGGGTGCTTATTGTTTGCATCACAGTTCTGAGAAAGAGAATTGAACAAGGCACGTGTTTATCATCCTGAGTTCTGGGCCCAAACTCAGTCTTCCCTTGAATCTCTGAGCTCATCAGACAGGGCTGGAGGAAGTGGAGGGATATGGTTGGGATATAGGGGAAGACTCCCACAGGGCAGTCCCCTGAGAGTGTAGCTCTCACTGAGGCTGAGCAAGAGCTGAGGGTTGGAGAGAGGCTTGGGATCACAGCCCCCCTCATCCTGCCCCTCCCAAGGAACCATGAAGCAACTTCGGTGCTTCTATCCCCCGCAAAGCTCCTTTCAGGGGCATGCAATAGAGCAAGCTCCAGAGATGCCACGCAGGAGGGAGTGTGTCCCCTCCCTGCCAGGTGTGACTGGAGGCAGGGGAAGTGTGAGGGGGAGATCAGGAAGTAGACACAGGGATGAGATTAACCTGTACTGAGTGCTTCTTCTATGCTAAGTCCTGGNGGAGTGTGTCCCCTCCCTGCCAGGTGTGACTGGAGGCAGGGGAAGTGTGAGGGGGAGATCAGGAAGTAGACACAGGGATGAGATTAACCTGAACTGAGTGCTTCTTCTATGCTAAGCCCTGGACTCCAACACACACACACACACACACACACACACACACACACACACACACACACACGGAGGCATTGGGCTATCTCTCACCATCTCTAGATCTGCATCATAACAGGGTGGAAGAGGGAAGTCTTCCCTATTTTAGAGAAGTGTAAACTGAGCTTGTGTCATCTGGGGCAGCTCTGGACACTGCCCCTGGGCTCCTCTTCTTCTCAGCCTTATGACCTTTGGCAAGTTCCTTACTGTTTCCTCACCTGTCACATCCCTGTCTCCCGAGGCTGAAGTGGTGCCCATGTAAATTAGGCTTGGAGTGATTTTGGCCTTTGCTTCCAGGGGAGCCTGGGAGGTGATTCTGCTCCCTGAACAGCCAAATGGCAGAGCTGCCCTGCTACATGGTCTGCATTAGAAGGCCTTGACCATGGGTGGCCTTGATGAAGTTTCTTAGGAGGCTGATAAAGGTCCAGACAGAAGGGAAGGAAGGCCAGGGGCTATGCCAGGCTGTCTGGGACCCTCTATCAGGCTGAGCAGGACTGGAGCTGCTGGGCTGTGCCTCTCCTGGATGAGGCTGCTCCTCGAGGGCTCTCCTGACTCCTACCAATAGCAGAGTGGGATGCCTCCAGCATTACATTATCCTGAGATATCTAGATTCTTAGGACTCAGGATTAGAAGCAGTGGTGTGCTGGTAAATGTGTAATAATCATTCCTGGAAGGGAGAGAGGGGTTCTGATTTGTATCATTTGCTGATTTCTATGGCCATCGTGGCCAATTTCAAGCTAAAAACATGATGTCACTGGATCCAGAGGTGGGAGGAGATGCACAGAATTACCTTATTATAGAGTATTTTCATCATACAGATCCAGTATCTGCAAACAACTTCTAGAACACAGAGAATAATAAAATGTAGAATAATGAAAGTATGAAGAGTTTTGAGCATTTTTTGACCTTTTTTTATTTTGTAAGCTGATTTTGCTCCAAATTATTGAGATATAATTGACATATAACATTGCTAACAGATGTGATGATTTGATGCAGGTACATACCGCAAAATGTTTACTGCTATAGAGTGAGTTAACAGATCCTCACCTCATATAATTACCATCTTGTTGTCATGAGAACCTTATAGCTCTACTCTCGTAGCAGCTTCCAAGCATACAGTGCAGTAGTGCTAACCTTAGTCACATGCTGTACATTAGGTCCCTGGAACTTACTCATAACTGAAAGTTTGTACCTCTTGACCAAACTCTCCATCTCCCCCACCCCTCAGGGCCTGGCAATCATTCTTGTTTCTGAGCTCGATGTTTTTAGTTTCCACAAATAAGTGAGATCATACAGTATTTATCTTTGTCTGATTTATTTCACTTAGCAGAATAACCTCAAGGTCCATTGGTATTTGTGTTAGTGTAATTTACTTATCATTGTTTACACAGATTAACTTTAATAATGGCTTTGTTTAATAACCATCTTATGACATCTCTGAAAATTCATATGGGCTCTGTGGCCTGTGGTTGATGGGGGAGGCGATCAGAGCCCAACCTCCTTATTCTGACTAGATGGGGAATGGAGACCTAGACAGAAGGCAGGTGTGAGAACTCATAGTTATGGAGGCATGGCCAGGACTCGTGCCTGGGCTTTCAACATTATCTCATTTAATTCTCCCAGCCACTGTAGAAGGTTGGGGATTTTAAGAAATTATTATCATTTTACAGAGGAGAAAGCTGAGGCAGGCTAACAGCAAGTTGAAGAGAACAGGCACTAGAACCTGATAGATCCCGCTTTGAGTTCCGCTTCTGGACTTAGAAGATGTGAGCCCTTGGGCAAGTTCCTTACTCCGCTGGACCTCAGCTTCTTTATATGCAGTATGGGACTGCTCCAATTCCTTTCCAGGTACTATTTGCCAGGATGGGTTCAAGACCTGGTATAGGGTAGGTGCTTCATGATCATCAACTCTTTAATTATCATCAGAGAGGCTGAGTAACTTGTCCAAGGTATTGGCTGAGTAACACAGTCCAAGGACTGGTGGGGAATTGGGGGAGGACTGTGATTTGCCCCAAGTGGGTCAGTAAGCAATAGAGATGTGACTCAAACATGGTCTAATTGACAAGTTGGGGGAACAGGGGTTTGGGAAATAAGAGGTGAATCAGAATGAGGCCTTCCTAAAATTCTCAACATTTCTTCAAGGTGACCACATCCAGCCGCTTCTCCTCTGGGCTGAGCATATCCCCCGGAAGGCTAGAAATGGAAATAGGCAGATCACTACCCTCTCCTGCTCTCCGCCCCAACTTGGGTGTTGTTTGCTGTTGCTCTGTCCCCAAAGGCCTCTTCCTTATAATGTTCTTGTTAACATTCAGAGAATGCCATTTGGCATCCTCACCAGAGACAGGGATGTGGCCGCAAGAGACGGGGGGATGGCCCTTTTTCAGGTCTCCTAGGGAAGCCTGGTGAGGAGACAGGTCCATAATACCTTGGCAGCTTGGTCCACTGAGGGGAGCCTTGGATAGCCAAAGCTCCCTTTGTCTGTGCCCCAGGACCAGGCAGGCAAGGCCTCCAGGAGAAAGAGCTGGCCTGGCCAGGTGCAGACAGCTGCACAATGGGGAGAAGGCAGGGGTTCAGCCTGCAACCTCTTAGAAATCTCATGCTTTTCTGGAAACTAGTGTGTCTGGAATCCTGATACACTGGACTCAACTACCCAGGTGTGTTCTTATTAAGTCTTTTTTCCTCAAGTTCAAGCGACAACCTCTCAGTGACTTGTTTCTGTGGCTATCTGAGGGGTGAGATGGTCACTGGGCTTGGGGCTGTAGGTAGGATCCAGGTGTGTATAGGGGCTGGAGATCAGAAGTAACCTAGTCCCCCAGTCCCTGGGTCTTCTCTGGACCTCCCGACCAATATCCTCTTGGCCCCGTTCCCTTATTTCCTAGTGTTCTTTCCTCACCACTTGACACCTCGCTCCCCTCCCATTCCTTCCTTCTTCCTAGACCCCCTTCTTTCTTTCACTCATTCATTTAAAAGATATTTATTCATAGTTCCCCTGTGTTAAGCCATGTTCTAAGGGCTAGAGACAGAGAAATGAATCATATAATTTCCTGAGCTCAAAGATCTCCGAGTCTAGCTGAGAGACATACCCATGAAAGGACAATGATGATTACCTTGGGAGAAGACTTCAACAATGATAGGGGTTGCCATGATGACTAGGACCCACCTCCATGCTCTCGTGAGGCTGGCTTGGGTATTGTCTATTAAGACAGAGACTGCTGGGCTGACAGAATCTTAGAAGTTTTTGTTTTTGTTTTTGAAGCTAAATGATGTCCCCCATCCCATGGAAATCAAGTATGACTTTGAGAGAGGCTTTTACAAAGATTTACTAAATTCCAGAATGGCAATACTTTCCCAAGTCCTCTTCCATGGATTCCCTCTGCTTCTACTGCGGTCCCGTGGCTCCTCATACCCATATGATGGGAGCAGATGGAGGGAGCTTTATCATGAGAGAGAGCTTGAGGCTACCACTTTAGCCCTTTGCCTTTGGAGGATTCTGATCCAGTCTTGTCAGGTGGCTGTCTGAACCTTATAGGCCATGATTCCATAGTATCTCCTGACAAATCTGAAGATCAAACTGATGCATAGATGGGGAATTTTGCATTCTTCACCCTTCCCACTAGGAGCCTGTTTGCTGGAAGCAAGTGAAGTTAATAATTAAGAGTTGGCTCTGAAACCACATTGCCTCCACTCAAACCCCAGTTGCACCACACAGACCCAGTTATTTGGATTGAATCACTTCTTTCTCTGTGCCTTTATTTTTGCCTCTGTAAAGGTCATCATACTTACCTCAAGGAGCTGTTGTGAAGATGAGGTAGTGTAACAATGCATGGGACACAGAAATTAGTTAAATATTATCTATTATTATTATTATTATTGAAAAGGAGGTTATAAATTCACCCACATATCCATACTTTATTACGGGTATTCCAACTCCAATGGTGGGAATTAAGGAGAGAGAAAGACTTCCTGAGATGCTAGATCTCAAACCTCATATGAGAACCCTCTAGGATTGCTAGGATTATAACACTGGTAAGCACAGGGAGCCTGGGAGAAATAGAGGCAGCATCTAATCAAGGTTTAGGAGTGGGAGATGGTGGTGTAGGTCAGCAGAAGCTTCCTGGTGGGATGACACCTAAGCTGAGACCTAATGTAGGAACAAGAGCTGAACAAGCAACAGAGAGCATGTGGGTGGCAGGGATGCAGCAGGTGGTACTCCTCTATGCTGAAGACCTTGGCAAATGTGTGAAGGTGTGACAGAGGCAGACACATACAGGAAACTGGGCATACCTTTATGGGGACTAGGCTTGTATGGAAGGAGATGGGGCGGGAGAGGGTTGGGTCCTGAGGCTGAAGAAGTCTGCAGGGGACAGATCTTTCAGGAAGGATTCTGTGCATTTGTCTAAAGCAACGGGGCATGGGGAACCCTTAAAGGATTTTCAGGAGGGGGAAAACAGTTCTTCCTATTGTACTTATCTTGAAATTGATTTTTAGCCAATTTCATGGTAATCAGAGAATATACTCTAAATGACTTCCATCCTTTGGATTTTGGGATCTTACATTTCTTTTTATTTTTTTTAAAAGATTTTATTTATTTATTTGACAGAGAAAGAAAGCGAGTGAGCACAAGCAGGGGGAATGGCAGGCAGAGGGAGAGGGAGAAGCAGGCTCCCCGCCAAGCAAGGAGCCCAACGTGGGGCTCAATCCCAGGACCCTGCGATCATGACCTGAGCCGAAGGCAGATGCTTCACTGACTGAGTCACCCAGGCGCCCCTGGATCTTACATTTCTGATGCAATATATGGTCAATTTTGATAAATGTTTCATGAAGCTACATTTTTTTTTATTAGTATCTGCATGGTATATCTTCTTCTGTTCTTTCTTCCTAGTGTGCCTGTGTCCTTAAGGTGTGTTCCTCTCCTCCATCCCAGCTTTACTGAGCTATAATTGATGTAACATTGTGTAAGCTTAAGGTGTGCATTGATTTGATACATTGAGATATTAGAAAATGATTAAGGTGCTTTTATTGTAAGCAATAGTAGGGTTTCTATTAAACTCAATTTGAAGGGCGCCTGGGTGGCTCAGTGGGTTAAAGCCGCTGCCTTCGGCTCAGGTCATGATCCCAGGGTCCTGGGATCGAGGCCCACATCGGGCTATCTGCTCAGCAGGGAGCCTGCTTCCTCCTCTCTCCTCTCTCTCTGCCTGCCTCTCTGCCTACTTGTGATCTCTCTCTGTGTGTCAAATGAATAAATAAAATCTTTAAAAAAAAAAACTCAACCTGAAAATATGCTTTTTATTAAAATATTTAGTCCTTTAGCATTTAAGGTAATTGCTTAAATACTTTAAGTTCTTATTTACCATCTTCCTACTTATTTCTATTTGGCCTACCTCTTTTCTGTTTGATTTTTTCCTCTCTTAAAAGAGCATTATTTTGGATTAGTAAACATTTTTTGTCCATTTTCTACTCCTTTAGGTTGTTAGTAATGCATTATTTATTCTTTTAATGATCTCCTTAGAGATGACAACATAAATCTTGACTTATCAAAGTCTAATGCAAATAATTAATTTTACCACTTTTCCAATCACACTAAATATTGACTAAACTCTGACTTTATTTACCCCCTCCATTTCCTGTGTTGTTGTTGTCATGATCTTTGTCTTTCATTTTTTAAAATCCCACAAGACTTTATTATTGTTTTATGTTCATTTTAAACTTATATTTACCCACATTTATCCTTTCCTTGAGGGACTTGTCCTTCTTTTTTGCATTTTCATGTTTCCATCACTTTCTTTCTGCCTGAAGAACTCCCTTCACATAATCTTACTTTTTGTTTGTCTGAAAAAGTTATTTCACATTTAAATTTTTTTTAATTTTTAAAAACTTTATGGAAATAATCTCAAATTTATAGAAAGGCTAAAAGAATACTACAAAAAATCCCATATGCCCCATACCCCGATTTATTAATTTTTAACAATTTGTCATGTTAACGTTATGATTTCCAGAATGATTTGAGGGTAATTTGCAGACACCACATTCCTTTACCCCTTAGTATTTCAGTGAATAGTTCCTGAGAATAAGGGAATATTCTCTTACATAGTAGCTGTCCAATTCAGGAAATTTAACATTGATACATTTATCTAATCTAATTCATATTCCAACTTTATCAGTTGTCATAGTAATGTTATTTATGCCATTTCTCCCTTCCAGAATTACATATCGCATTAATTGTTGTGCTTTGTTTTTCAGTATCCTTCCATCTATTATTGATTCTTGGCCTGCCTTTCTTTTTTTCTTCCCTCCCCTCCCCTCCCCTCCCC
>LNAC01000063.1:5064932-5195915 GCA_002007465.1 Ailurus styani | reverse complement strand
CTCCCTTCCCTTCTCTTCCCCTTTCTTTCTCTTCTTTCTTTTCCTTCCTTCCTTCCTCTCTTCTTTCTTTTCCTTCCTTCCTTCCTTCCTTCCTTTCCTCTTCTTCTTCTTCTTCTAAAGCATGCATGTGGGGCAGGGGATGAGTGAGGAGAGAGGCAGAGGGAGAGGGAGAGAGTCTTAAGCAGGCTCCTTGCTCAGTGCCAAGGGGTACTTGGTTGGGGCTTAAACCCACGACCCTGTGATCATGACCTGAGCCTAAGAGTTGGGTGCTTAACCGCCCAAGCTGTTGAGGACCACGATTCTCAGCCTCTCTTTGTTTTTCATAATATATTTTTGAAGATTAAAAGCTAGTTTTTTTTTTATCCTTCGGTTTAGGTTTCTTTGATGTTTCCTCATGACTAGATTCAGGTTTTGCATTTGGGCGCTGAAATAACATATAGATGCTATATTGTTAGGATTTCAGATATGGAGACACATTGTGTCTATCTGCTCCTTATTGGTGATGTGAACTGTAATTGCTCAGTTAAGATATTGTCCACTTTCTCCACTGATAGCAACTACTTCTTACTTTTGTGGTTAATAATACTTTATGGATAGATAACTTGTAACTATATCACATTCCATGCCTTATCAAACTCACTCGCCATAGAGTTAGCATCCATACCAGTCAGGATGCTGTCAGGAGACAGAAAACGGCAGTGATGTGAACAGGGAAAATTTAATATAAAGAATCATTAACTGGTAAAAGGTGGGCAACTACTAAAAAGGAGGGTGCCTGGGTGGCTCAATGGGTTAAAGCCTCTGTCTTCAGCTCAGGTCATGATCCCAGAGTCCTGGGATCGAGGCCCGCATTGGGCTCCCTGCTCGGTGGGGAGCCTGCTTCCTCCTCTCTCTGCCTGCCTCTCTGCCTACTTGTGATCTCTCTCTGTCAAGTAAATTAAAAAAAAAATACAAAAAAAAATACTAAAAAGGATGCAAGAGATCCAGAAGTCACAAGTTAAAAAAAAAAAAAAAAGGCAGCTACTACCTCATGGCTGTAAGGGAAGACACACTGAGGGGACTGAGGATTTAGAACCTCTCTCTCTCCCTCCCCTGCTCCTGGCATCCCCCACCTCCGCAAAAAAAGAAAGAAAAAAAAAAGACTGAAGTCAGACTTTTTCAAAGAGGGTATGGCTACCACAGGGATACCTGTCAGCTGCTGGTGGGCACAGGCCAGAGTTTGCATAGCAGTGGCCCCTGGGTGGGGACAGTGTGGCCTGAGTGTGTGACTATAGTTGGTCCACTGAGGTCAGTTGAGGTGAGTGCTACTGGCCCTTCCAACCAGCCCACTGGCTCTCAAGCTGAGTGACAGAGGAAGGGCTGAAGCTCCAACGTGAGTGCCTTTCCCGGGTTACGCACAGCGCAGTGCCCTCTAGTGCCCTCTACTGACAAAGCTTAACACTGACAGCCAGCAGAGGAGAAGGGTTAGCAGAGTGAGGAGAAGCTTGTAGCAGCGCTTCTGAAGGATCTCTAAGGCAGGGGGAAACTCCACCTCTAAAGGTTTGAGGGCTGGAGCGATGTGATGTACATTGATTGTCGCTAGACGTGGACAACCAATTTGTCCGCCGAGGGGTGGGGAGTAAGACTGGGGTGATTGCATATGAGCACTTTGCCATTTTTTATCCTTTTAAGGCATTATGTCAGATGCTTTATATATATATTGCCTCTACTCCTTGTAAAACCCCTGAGAGATGAGTATTACAGCTGCATTTTACAGATGAGGAGACTGAGGCTCAGAGATGTTAGGTAATTTGTTCAAGACAGTAGAGTAATGGGGGTCAGAATTAAAAACCCTTCCTCCAGGGCTGACATTCTTGCTGGACTACCATGCTTCAGATGATGTTTAAATGAGTGTGATTCTCCTATAGGCCTCACCATGTGGATGCCTCCAGGGCAGAACCAAAGTTGGGTGTCTGAATTTATTCTGCTTGGCTTCTCCGGTGACCCCATATCCAACAGAGTCCTCTTCATTGCCTTCCTTCTCCTTTACCTGAGCTCAGTTCTGGGCAATGCGCTCATCATCACCCTGATCTGCCTGGACATGCAGCTCCACACACCTTTGTACTTCTTCCTCTGCATCCTCTCTCTGCTAGATATAAGCTGTGTCACCACCACCATGCCCCAGATGTTGGTGCATCTCCTCGCTCACTCTCAGACCATCTCCTTTGCTGGCTGCTGGCTACAGATGTATGTGTTTGGTGCCCTGGGCCTAACTGAGTGTATTTTCTTCGTAGTCATGGCTTATGACCGCTATGTGGCCATCTGCCACCCACTACATTATGCTGTCATCCTCAGCTGGGACCTCTGCACACAGCTGACAGCTGGGACCTGGGCCTGTGGTTTCTTCTTCTCTCTGATCCATACTTTCCTCACCATGAGGCTGCCATACTGTGGGCCCAACATGGTCAACCACTACTTCTGTGAAGGCCCCTCAGTACGAAGCTTGGCTTGCATGGATACCCACTTCATTGAAATGGTGGACCTGGTCATCAGTGTCTTCATGGTTGTTGTTCCACTATCCCTCATTTTGGCTTCCTACATCCGTATCGGCCAGACCATTCTCAAGATCAAGTCCACTCAGGGCCGCTGCAAGGCTTTCTCCACCTGTGCTTCCCACCTGACTGTGGTCACACTCTTCTTTGTGCCAGCCACGTATATCTACATGAAGCCCAACTCCAGCTATTCTCCTGAGCGAGACAGGCAGATCTCACTCTTTTACAATGTCTTCACTCCCTTCCTCAACCCTGTGGTCTACAGTCTGAGGAACAAGGACATTAAAGGGGCTTTTCTCAAAGTCATAGGACGGGGTAGGGTGGCCTGGTAAATTAGGAGATAGTAGAGGCCTGAAGTAGAGTGTCCAATGCTAAGGAAAAGGAAAGCATTTATAATGTATGCAAACAGTACTGTGCATTGGAACCAATATAGCACCTGGTCAGTGGAACGAATGTGGTACATGAAACCAACAGGGCTGTCTTGCTGAACTTGCTACATTGTGGTACAGTGACAAAGAACTCCCTAATCTTCCTGGATCACAACAGCAGAAGCTCATTTGTTGCTCATTTTCCATGTCAGTTTTAGATGGCCTGTTGCCTTCTGCCATTGGATTCTTGCATCCAATCTGAAAAGGGAGGCTCTATCTGGACTATCCCATTCTTATAACAAAGAGAAAGACACATGATAACTCTTAAAGCTTCTGCTCAGAAGTGATACACACCTCTTTGCTGATATCCTACTAGCCAAAGCGAATCATGTGGTCAAACCCAAAAGCAAAGGGGCAGGAAGTATTTTCTTCCCACAGAAAAGTAACACATATCACATGGTAGCGAGTATGGATATAGAATTCTTCTATAGTGAAAGCAGCACTGATGGGGGTGGTAATATAATCTACCATATTGGCACTGGAATGAATAGGATACATGTAACCAACATGAAACATGGTAATTGTAAGTGACATGGCAGGTGGACACAGTAGAGGGCCAAGATGATGTAGGCAATGAAAGCGGTACACGTAAATAGTGAATATATGTAGCCAACATAGAAAATTAAGTCACTGGTATGTAGAACCAAGGCAGCCCAATACCTGACTTGGTGCACAGAACCAATGTGGTTCATGGAGCTAAGGGTATACTCTGCGTTGTGTTGCAGAAGGACACAGAATCTGACACTAAGTGACCTGGGTTCTAGTCCCAACCTTGTAACTTGTTTTATGACTTTGGATAATTCACTTTCTTTTTCTGAATCTTACTTTACTCATTTATAAAATGATCATCTTAAATGTAATGGTCTCCAAGACCTTTGTACCTCTAAAATTCTATGTCACAGTAGGTGGAGTAAATGAAACTGAAATGCAATAAACGTGTGAATGTGAATCCTCTCTGAACCATAAAATGAGGAAGGAAAACATAGAAGAATAAAGTCACTGCATGTGTGTTGTCCTTTCTAAATCATAGTGGGCAGCACATGTAGCAGTGACTCTCATTCTTTCAAGGGATCTAAATGAAATATGAAGCTAAGAATCCTGGCATGGGGCCTCAGAGTTAGCATGAACATCCAGCTTCCTTTCAGGCCTCAGTGATGGCCCAAAGGCCTCAGGGATGAGTGGATTCAGTCCTGGTATTTCTTGAGCATCCATTATGGCCAGCCAGTATCAGGCCTTGGAGAAACCAAAACAGATATGTGGAGAGATTTACAGTCATGAAATTACAATGCCAAACCCAATGCCACAGTGACCCTGAAGGGCTGATGACCTCATAGGAATGAGGTCCTCTCAATGGGTGCCAGACACAGAGGACCAGACTACCCCTCACCCCACTCCTGTCCACCACTGCACACCCCAGCACTCCGTAAGCTCTCCAGAACTTAGAGTCAGGGAGAGGGAGATAGAAACTCTAAGAAAATGAATATTATTTCTCCCACCACTGGAACGATAGCTCAAAATGGAAACTAAGCTCAGTTACTAAGAAAGGAAGTTACAGTTGTCTCAGGAAACAAGTAGGTTCTATAATAGAGAAAAATAGAGGGAAACCTACTTACTGAGAGCTGTCAGATTAAGGCCCTGGTAAGGAATTAAGGTTTAGCTGATACCTGAGGATGAGTGGAGTCATCCATGCAAACAGCCAGGAAAATGGCATTTCAGGCAAGGGGATACTTAGGTACAAAGGCCCCAGGTCAGAAAAGGACTTTGCGTTTTCCAAAGAGTTGGAAGAAGCCTCCTATGGTTATAATAAAGTGAGGAGGAGAGATAGAGATGACATTGAGAAATAGGCAAAAGACAGTCCTAATGAGCCCTATAGAAAGTATTTACTGTATGCTCAGTGCAGTGGGAATGCC
This sequence comes from Ailurus styani, assembly GCA_002007465.1. NCBI lineage: Eukaryota > Metazoa > Chordata > Mammalia > Carnivora > Ailuridae > Ailurus > Ailurus styani. The sequence continues at coordinate 5,191,046 of LNAC01000063.1, read as the reverse complement.
TTGGATTCTTACTGAGGAGCAGTGCAGTTTTAGGGGCGATGAACTCCATTGTAGGTGTGGCTTGAGATGACCAGAAAGGAAGTGGGAGAAGAGGTCATTGGGATGAGAATGTCTGGGAACTCAAAGGTCAGGAGTGAGAACAAAGAACTTCCCTTTTAAAGAGCAAATGGGGATGTGGTGCTCCCAGGGAGAATTCCAGGTTGAGGATACTGAGTGGACAGTGGCTGAATATTGGCCCAAGATGGCAAAGAGAGGGAGAACTGGGGCAAGGGAGAAGTGGGGACCTGGGAAAATTGAGGGGGGATGAGCAGAGTCTGGGAATAATGAATGACTAGAGACTTCTGGGTTTCTGGGGTGATAGATTTTGTCTCTACTTAGGTGCAGATTTCGGGGCTGGTATTAACATAAAGCATTTACTCAGTGATGAAACAGTGCTGGGCTAGGCAGGGCATTTGGGTGGGTGGGTATACCTGCACCAATGGGCTCCAGTACCTGGCATGACAAAATTCCAAGCAGCAGTTCCAGAGGACTTCAGGCAGAAAGTGAGGGGTCCCATGGGTTTTCGAGGTGTTCCTTCCTCCATCGGGGTTGGGGGGGTAGGGCACAATGGGGTTGGTGGAGGGAACTTGGTAGCTGATGAAAGCTTCCTGCTTCTGGCCTTGTGGGAAAGTGGGCTGCTTTGATAATGGGGAAGAAGTCTTCCTGACTGTTGGAATTCCTTCCAGAAGTGGGATGTCCACCTGGTGGCTCTTCTACAACTAGACATTCAGGGACGGGAGTAGTGGAGAGGTGAGTCTTGCGGCTAAAGTGTGATGAGGTTTTATTAGTTTCTTACAAGGACAGGTTGCTACAGTTTATAATTCAGGGTGATAATGGATTTAATCTAAACAACGATGATAATCTAAACAACCTGTATTTTTAAGCATCAGGGGTGAGGGATGGGGTGGAGGAGAGGTGGTGACACAGTATTTCCAGAAGAATGGCTTGGGATACCTGATGAGGGGTTGGATTGAAGAGCAGTTACTGAAGGAGACCTGGGCATGGTTTGTGAAGGTGCTTCAGTGGATGGTGGCAGTGAATAGGGAGATGCTGAAAGATGTGACAAGGAAAGAAGGAAGAATACTTGATGGCTTGGTGTGTTGGTGAAACAGAGAAATCAAGAAAGCTAGCAAAGTTTTATTTAAGCCAGCTTTACCTCCATCTCTGCTGCTTCCCTACAGTTCACTGATGGAGCCAGTTGATTGCCCATTGTCGTTCCCGGATCCCTGGCATTGCAGAAAGTCACAGCCCCTGTCCTGTTAGAATTTGGTCTACAAACCAGCACAGTTCATACGAAGCAGATATGTATTTAGGGATGGAGCTAGAAATTATTATTGTTAGGGATGCCTGGGTGGATCAGTTGGTTAAGCATCTGCCTTTGGATAGGGTCATAGTCCCGGAGTCTTGGGATGGAGCCCTGCATTGGGCTCCCTGCTCAGCGGGGAGCCTGCTTCTCCCTCTGCCACTCCCCCTGCTTGTGCTCCCTCTCCCACTCCCACTCTCAAATAAATAAATAAAATCATTAAGAAAAGAAATTATTGTTAAATCAATTCTCTGTTAATTTGGGTCTCAATGAAGTAGGTTTTTTTTGTTTTTTGTTTGTTTCTTTTTCGTTTTTACTTCCTTCCCTGCCAGGTTTCCTTGAATTTTCCCTAGAGGCAACACTTTTGCATCAATTTTTTTCTAAACACTTGGATTATTTTGCATCTCGAAGTCTAAATTTCCTGTATTCCCTCTCTATTCCAGAACTCCCCCAGTTCTCTGTAACCCTTAATAAGGGTAACCTCTGTAAGCCCATAACACTGTTCTCTGGCCTAATCAAATTCCCTCATCCTTCCATTTCCTCCCATTGTACCACTATTATCTTGATGTAGCCTGGAAAGCATGACCAACTCCCATAATATCTCTACTATCCATCCTTTGCCCATGTGATCTGGGGGCTTGGTGTGTCCTGTCAATCCTTCCATGTGGTATCCGCTTGCTCTCTCCCAATGCCCATCATCTCTCCTCAAGCCCCCTTCTTTACTGCTTTCTGAAATATATTCAGCAAATGTCCTAGAACCAGCTCTGAAATGTGAGGCCAAATATTATTCTTCCAAATTCAAGTTATAGTAATAACTGCCACTAGTATCACAATTATTATTATTGCTTTATTTGCTGAGTTCAAAACACCTTCAGTGATATCTGGTTGGGTTGAATCTGTATAACTTTTGTTGGAACCATTATGGTTTTATCGAGGACTGTTAGTTAATGGCAGTTCCATAATTCTGAGGTTAAAGAGGCCTGATATTAATCACAAGGTGGCTTAATAGTTTTGAATTTCCTTTGTGTTCAAAGTGAGAATCTAACAGTACTTTTCCATGGCATCATTTCACTGAATAACCTGTCACTTTTATCCATTAGGTGATTTAGATTTTCAAATTCAAAGACAAATCTGGAACAGGGAAAGCTGGGATAGTTCTGTGGACTGTGGGAATTCAGAATCGTGACAAGGATAAAATGAATGCCAGGAACTCCTACCTCTTCTCTCTCTCTCTCTCTTTTTTTTTTCCTGGTGGTAGAACAAGTGAAGGTAAAACTTTGAGGAGATTTTGTGAAGGTCAGTAGGGGCTCCTTGTGAGAGCTTACCTTTCTGATTCAGGCTTCACTGAAGTGTTGCTTTACTTTCTTGCTGCTGGAGTATTGCCTGCCTTTTTTGATAGGCACTGGGTGGTCAGTACAACTCCTGAGATTCTGTGGAGCAACTTTTCTGTGCCTCCTCCAAGGTGCTGGGTAGGCTAAGGAGCCACAGCTATAGGCGAAGAGTTCTGGCACCGGTAAGACAAGCCAGCACCATTATGATCAACATATCCTGCCATTCCTGTCAGTATCCTCTTGAATCAAGTACTTTAGTAGCACCATTATTACTCAGTTTAGATTTGAACAAATGTTTATTTAAAAAGCTCTACCATGCAAGGATATCAGTGAAGGTATCTTTGAGGAGTGCTGGCTATTTGTAATCAGGGTCTCTTCATTTGGTATCTTGAAAAGGTGTCATAATTTCTTGGTGGTTTTGCCAATTCAGAGTTCATGAGCTTCTTGGTGACAGACCCAGATTTACTAAATCCACACCAGAATGAGGTATAAACAGATGCCAACCTCTTCATTTATAATGTTAGCTATCCTTTCCAGAGAGCTGAATGGCCCCTCTTTTGAAGCTGAAATGGTCTCGATCAGTTGCTTCGTAATTGTGGTATTAGGAAAGAGAAGTAGAGCATAACAAGAAGAATGGCAGTGTTTATGTAAAGCATGCAGTGCATCAAGCAGTCTTGAGAACTTTAACTACAATAACTTCTCACAGCAAAGCTTACAAGGTAATGGTTTGCTGCAAAGTATGCGCTCTGATCCAGTGTGATATGTTTCGGGTGATGATTTATCTGTATACCAGAGGGCCCCTCAAAATATCTCTTCACCACAGCAGGGACTCTCCATGTACCCTGGACCCACACTCCCATCGAAGTGCTGGATGAACAATGACCAATTTCTGAACCCTATTTCTAAGGCCACTTTTCCTTTCTCCTGAGACGGTGTTTCTTTAGATCTGTTCATGCTCTTGATTGAGGTAAAGTCGCTGATATGGGTCCTGTCAGTTTTCTTGTTCTGGCCATCGTGAGTTGATTTCATAGGCTCAATCCTTACGAACTCAATCATTCGATTAGCAAATGTTAATGATGCTTTGTTTGTGCCAGATCCTTGGCTAAGCCCTGGGAAACAGAAATGAATCAGACATAGGTGCTGACTTGGCATTCTGCCTACAGTTGGGTCTTTTAATGTTTGAAGGTAGCTCCGCTGTGGCAGCCATCAATAAATCCCGCCCAGGCACCTCCCTTACGTATTATCTCCCTTATCAGTCAGTGATTCTTGCCTATCCACTGGGTAATGGGAGGGAATGGGGTGCAACTTGTGGTTTCAGCTCTGGTTGTGGCCTCCTATGTTCCAGTGGCCTCACTCAGAAGCCCTGCCCCAGCCTGTTAACTTGAGGAAAGCCCTCTTCACATCTTTGTTTCTAAGGCTATAGATGATGGGGTTGAGAAAGGCAGAGATAACATTGTAGAACAGAGCCAGTTTTTTGTCCCGCTCTGGGGAGGCATTGGCCCCAGGGTTCATGTACATAAACATGGCAGGTCCACAGAACATGGTGACCACAGTGATGTGGGAGGCACAGGTGGAGAAGGCCTTGAGTCGACCCTGGGTTGAGCGGATCTTCAAGATGGTGGCAAAGATGCAGACATAAGAGGCCAGAATGAAGGACAGGGGTACCAGGAGAAGGATGAAGCCCAGGATGAAATCTACTTGGTCATTGAGGGATGTGTCTGCACAGGCCAGCTTCAGAACAGCAGGGACCTCACAGAAGAAGTGATTGATCTCATTGGGACCACAGTAGGGCAGACGCATCGTGAAGACAGTGTAGACTAGGGAACAGCTGATTCCCCACAACCCACAAAAGACCACCATTGTGCCACACAGCCATGGGGTCATGATAATCTTGTACCTGAGTGGGTAACAGATGGCTACATATCTGTCATAGGCCATGACAGAGAACAGCCAGCCCTCAGTGATGCCCAACACCAGAAAGATGTACATCTGGGCCACACACCCAACATAGGAGATAGTTTTCTTCTGGCAGATCAGATGTACCAACATCTGGGGCACAGTGGTGGTGACATAGCTCATGTCCAACATAGAGAGGACACTGAGGAAGAAGTACATGGGTGTGTGGAGGCGGGAGTCCACGTGGATCAGGGTGACAATGAGCCCATTACCCACAAGTGTAGAGAGATAGAGAAAGAAGAATATGTTGAAGAGGATTGCATTAATATGGGAATTCCTGGAGAAGCCCAGAAGGATGAATTCAGACACGGAGCTGTGGTTGTCCCAGGGGAAGTTCTGCATTCTCCTTCAGCTGCAGAAAGAGAAATAGAACTACTAGTGACCCAACATAGGATGCACATTTAGGTACCATGACCATTCACTTGCTGACAAGATCAGTGGTTACTCTCATACTACTTGGAACTAATACGAGGTCAGAGACTGAGGTCTAGCAAGAGCGAGGCTAAATTTGGGGGTGGGGGGAAGGGAAGGAAACCTTCTTGAAATTCTCTGTTTTTCAGGTCCAAATGTTTTTTTAAGACTGCCAGAGACTCATTTTATTCTATCAGCCTCAGCAAGGCCGCCTGCTTTCTTGTCCTTCAGGAGCTACCATCACATAGTACATTCTCCCCTAGTCCTGGCTATAGAGTGAGATGATGATCTGAAGCTCTCCCATCTGTCTTCTCAAAAAACAGACACTCAGAACCCCTTTTTTGGTGCTTTAACCTTCTGATCATTACAGATATATAGAGGTGGTGAGTCAGAAATGTGGGAAGATGTATGAATCCAGAAATGTTAAAAGTTTTTAGAAAATTTTACCCATGTCTGTGTTTCTTGAATCTTTTGGGTCTCTGGAAGCTTCCTCACATGTGATTTTATTTGAGATGAAGTTGTTCATCATTCTGCCTTGTCCTGGCTTTACCCACAAATGAAGGGAAGGGTCTGTGTGATTGACCCTAAAACTGTAATAGAGGTAGAGTAATAACCGTGATTTTTTTGGTTACTTTTGCTTATTTGTTGGTTTGTTTCTTAAAGACAGCTTCATAATCTCTGAATCCCTTCATCCTGGTAAGAATACCCCTCCCAATGGTAATCTATCCCTTGGAGTTCTTTTTTTTTTTTTTTTAAGATTTATTTATTTATTTATTTGACACAGAGAGAGAGATCACAAGTAGGCAGAGAGGCAGGCAGAGAGAAAGGGAGAGGAGGAAGCAGGCTCCCCGCTGAGCAGAGAGCCCGATGCAGGCCTCGATCCCAGGACGCTGAGATCATGACCTGAGCCGAAAGCAGAGGCTTTAACCCACTGAGCCACCCAGGCGCCCTGGAGTTCTTTCTTTCTTGAAGTTTAGGTTTATGACTGGAAGAGAGACACATTTAAAGACTGTGCATGGATTGAGTTTATATCTTAAAAGTTAGGGCTATTTCCTTGATTGTGGTGCCATAGAAGGTGGTGTGTTCTAGTGGAGCTTGGGATTTGGAATCAGAAGACTGGACTTCAAGTCTTGGTACTTCAACTGTGACCCTATTTGAATAATTTAATCTCCTTGAAACCATTTCCTTCTTTGTAAATTCTATGTAATACCTACCAGGAAGAGATCTCGTGAGAAGGAATACATAATAGGTGTGCAACATCTAGCACTGTGAATAGCACAGAGCAAGAGCTTAGTAATGTAAGTTCCCATCAAATCCTCTTCCTCATGGTGTCATTCATCAAATGGTCAACAAACACTGACTGAGCACCTTTTACCTACCAGGTTCTGTTCTTGGAGGTGAAGAGACAAGGACAAACAAGTTACATTCTTAATCCTCAAGGAGCTTACAGTCTAGTTGGAGAAATAGGCATAAACCACATTCCAATGTGTTTAGCACTATGAGGGAAGTATGTGCTAGCAGTCAAAGCTCTTTACTAAGCACTAGGGATACAGTAATAAAACTCTCTGCCCTCAAAGACCATGCATAGGAAGGAGACTGGTAAACAATGAATGGCAGTCAAATGGTAATTGCTAATGGTAATAAGCGCAGGGTGTCACAAGAGCCCATTAAAGAAGGAGCTAGGCAGCCTTTGGGAGTTAGGCTTCTCCAAGAAGAGGACACATGATGTGAATCTTAAAAGGTGAGCAGTTCTTCCAAAGAACTTAAGGAAAAGTTTTTAAAAAGATGGAGTAATAGGTGCGAAGGACCATAACTAAGGGAGAGCTTTGTGAAAACATGGAGCACAAGACATATAGTAGTATAGGCTAGTCTGCACAGGATAAGAGGAAAAAGATTGATGGGTATTAAGGAGGGCACAGATTGCATGGAGCATTGGGTGTTATACACAAACAATGAATCATGGAACACTATATCAAAAACTAATGATGTACTGTATGGTGACTAACATAACATAATAAAAAAATAAAGGGTATTATATACCTTGGTAAGGAGCATGGAGTTGATCATTTAGGTCATGGCAAGTTGCAGATGAGTTTTAAACAGAAAAGTAATTCATTCAGGCTTAGGTTTTAGAAACATTGCTTCTTGGGTGGAAGTTAGGAGAAGACATTGGAGGAAGACCACTTGAGGGGTATGGGAAAAAGGCAGAAACAACGTAACATTCTAAACAACAAAGAAGAGAAGAGAGATTAGAGAGAGGTATAGGAAATTGAAGCAACAGAAATTGGTATCTGAGAGGTAGGGAATGTGAGAAAGAGGGAGGAGACAAAGATGAGCTTGAGGTTTCAAGCTTGGGGACCATTTCAAGACAAAACTTGGGTAGAGGAGGAGGAGGGAGAGATGGCATGGGGCAGGAAGTGGCTGGCAGGTAATGATTAACTCTGTTACAGACATAGAGCTTGAAACATGGGGTAGCCTTGAGGATCTGACCATCAGAGAATAGGACAGATAGGCTTGAAACTCAGGATGGAGATTTAATCAGAAGATCAAAATTTTCGAGGTAATTAAGGCACGAAATAGATGAGAACTCTCCTGGACACCTCAGAGAAAGAGCAAAGGATGAAAAGCTGCAACCTGGGGCATGAGTACTAGAGAGATCAGCAGTGGAAGAGCCAGGGCTTGAGCAAGAGCATCAGGGAGGCAGGGGAGCTTGGTGCCGCAAACTGAGGGAACTGGCGTCTCCAAAAGGGCATATGGTGCCAGACACTACAGAGAGGTCAGGAGGAATAAAACTTTAAAACTATAATAATGTGGAAATTATTCTTGGATTGGAAGTGGGAAATGTTGGTGGAGTGATAAAGGTGGGAATCAGACACGAGTAGGTTTGAGAAGTGAACCAGGCGGTAAAGTGGAGTAAGGAGGAGATATCTAAGATTGAGACATATGGTGGAAGGAGTGTTTTGCTTGTGTTGCTGTTTTTTTTTTTTTAAGATAGAAGGGAGTTCAGAATGTATATACACTGCAGAGGAAGCCAAAAGAGAGGGAGGGAGAAGTGACATTGCAAGGTCTCTGAGGAAGTAGGCAGCTACAGGACTAAGTGCACAAGTCAGGAGAGGCAGATTTAGGAAGAGTACAGATGGAAGGGAAGGAGGTAAGAATGAGTTGGATACAGATCATTTAACTGTGACCACCAGAAAATTCAAGATCATCTTCCCATGGACCAATCAGTCTCATGGCTTCTTCCTTCACAGCCTCTCACATAGAGGGTGAGGAAGACAACCTAATCCAGTGGTTGAGTCTCAAATGGATAGAACAAGAAGCTGATGTCAAGAAAAGGAATGTTATAGCACAAAGCTCAAATCCTCTGTTCCTTCCTTAGGTTGAAAAAGCCAACCATAATAGCACAAATCGGACAGCAGTTCATTGGGCAATAACTGAGGACTGAAATTGGATCAGTGTAAGGAAACTTCCTAAAAAGTCAATGTGAGTGACATCATTGAGAAAGGATGCTGACAGATGACCAAGGTGTTTTGGATCTGTATTTGTAGTAACCAGACTTCCTGTGGGGACAACTTTCTCACTTCTGAGGCCACATTTTAAAGAGTGTGGATATGTTGAAACAGGTTATAAAGAAGGGTCTGGAAGCCACATCATATGAGGAAGAGTTGAAGCAATTGGGGATGTTTCCCATGTGGAATGGAAGGTGAAGGGCATTCTGGAAGCTGTGGGCCAACTCTCTGAAAGGCTTTCATGTGGAAGACTTATAGAAGACTTTTTCTGGGTGGTCTCAAGAGTACAGTTGGGAGTTACACGAGAGATGTAAGATCCAGTGTAATGTAACCAACTTACATGAGTGAGGGCAGTCCACAGATAGAATCAGTTGGCCTGGAAGGCTGTGAACTTGCTGACGCCAGGAGAGGATCAAACAAAATTTCAAAATGCTAATGAATCATTGAACATTATATCGAACACTAAAGAGATACTATATGTTGGCTATTTGAAATAAAAAAAATAAAGTACACAGTTATATTACCAAAGAAAAATGTCAGAATGCATTGTGACCAATCTGCTGATGGGGCAGGAGTGTCTCTGGTCTACTCTATCTGGAAGAGTTGAAGACTTTGCCATCCCTCTGTGCTTTGCTTCCAGCTCCACCTGGACCTGATGTCTAATGCCTGGACAATTGCAGTAGGCTCTTGGTAGGCATCCCATCCCCAGTCCTTGCTACGTACTCAGTGACCAGAATATGGTACAGAATTGAGGAAAAGAGGAGTGTAGTGGGGGAGGGAATAGAAGGGCCAGGAATAGATGGATGGGCTCCAAGTCCACTGTTAGGGTCCTCTACAGCCATCCTAGGGCCTGGCCTGGAGCTGTACCAGAGAGGAATGACAGGATATTAGTATCCTGTTTGGAAGCAATCACCTCCCTCCCCTTCTCAAATTAGAGCATTGCAAATCTTCCCAGTTTTAACATCTCCCTCTGGCTCCTATCTTCTATAACGTGTCATCCCTACTTTCATCTTTCCTACTAAGGCCTTGTCCTATATTCTCTATGGGAGCCAACTGCATTTGCTCCATAGCAGCAAGCCTTCACTTCCTTCCACCTCTCTCCCTCTCAACTGAGGAGCACACCCAAAAGACAAACAAGGAGGGAGAGAGAAAGACAAGAGACAGATAGATCACTGTACAGAGAGAAATCAGTGCCACAGGAGGACAGAAGTCAGGAAGCTGAGCAGATGCCCAGGAGGACCTGAAGTGGATGGAAAGGAGGCAGCCAGCCATCCAGTGCGACAAAGGATAGGCAGGAAACATCAGGCATGGATGTCCAGGGATGGGACTTCATGGCTTGGGCCCCTGCCTCTGCCCCTTCTCTCCTTACCTGGCACTGGGCTCAGTGTGGGATGAGCTGGGAGCCTGCTGGGTCTCTCTTTAGTATTCTGCTCCTGATCCTCAGGGAAGACAAATCAAGTAGCTTCTTAATGAGCCTCTGTGTTGTGGGATTCTCCAGGGCCCATCACAGCCCTCCCGTTCCCTGGCCACACTTCACCTCCCCAGACTGGCACTCAATGCCTACAATGCCCAGGTCCCCTGAGCCTCCCAGAGCAGTACCCCGCTCAGGTGAAACAATTGATAAATATTGCGTATGGGAGCAAAGCCCTGAATAGTCAGAAGACCTGAACTCAAATCCTGGTTCTGCCACTTACTGATAGCATAGTATTGAACAAGATACCAGTCTCCCTGTACCTAAGTTTTTGGACCAGTAAAATGGGGCAATAACAGTATATAGTAGCTGTGGGGATTAAGTATGATTAGATAGGAGGATGAACAGTGGTAAAATATGTATATTGTTTATGCTTGACATGACTATTATATATCAGATGGTTGATCTGCTTGTCCTACAAATGTGTATTTTCACAACAAGACTCTGAGAGATCAGGCACCACAACATCTTCTCAATCTGCTTCTTGCCTGGAGCAGGACACGCAATGGGTACCTCATAATTGTGGACAGAATCTGTCCCAAGCATAGATGGGGGAGACAGCCCCTTGGATGATGTAAGGTGAGAAATCTGAAGTAGCCTCCTTTGGTTTGAAATCATTGTCACTGGAGTCAATCAAACACTAGTGTTACTCGGAGATGGCAGATGGAGTTGTCTTATGTTCAAACTCTGGTTGGTGGCAACTCCCTAGAACACTGGATCAGGACAGATGCTGAGCCACCCCAGGCTCACTGAGAAAGACTGCCATGATTGATCAGTAGTAACAGCTGCCATGAGCACTGGAGGGAGGTTAGTGGAACATGTCGTAGGTATTAGTATGGTGTTTCAAAAGTCCCCTTCAAGTTTTTCTCATTCCTTTTATTAGTATGTGCAATTCAACTCAGCAGAGTATCCTGTTCAATACTGCCTATGCTCATCCAGGGGAAATCCTCAGATGGCTTTCATCCTCCTATCTGCAAACTCCCCTTTTATTTTTGTTGGAGAGAAAGAAAAAGAAGGCATTAGTTATGTGAAACAGAGCAGGAAAAGGGGGTAATCACCTTGTGGCCCATTTCCCTACCAGTTGCCACCAATTTCTTTTCTCCACTCTGGAGGAAATCTCTTAGGGAAGGTGGTGTGCACTTCCTATCCCCACTTCATGTCCTACATTCTCACCAAACACACTGCAGCCAGGTTTCACCATCATCATGTCACTATGCCTGTTGGTTTGGCAGTGGTGGCCAAGAGGTGATCTCAGCTTCTGATCAAACAGAAACAAGGTTTTCTTCTGTAGTGAAAGGAATCCCCCTTAGAGCACTAGAACCTCCAAATACACCAAGCCCAAAGTTGCACAGATAGGATGCAGAAATTTCTCCGGAGTGTTAATTCATGTATTAGAGAGAAGGACCACTCCCATTCCACCTGGATCCATGTGTCCCTTCAGAGGAAGATGGTACCATATAGTGATTGCTGGTTTATTTATTTTTTTTAAAAGATTTTATTTATTTATTTGACAGAGAGAGAGATAGATCACAAGGAGGCAGAGAGGCAGGCAGAGAGAGAGGAGGAAGCAGGCTCCCCGCTGAGCAGGGAGCCCAATGTGGGCCTCAATCCCAGGACCCTGGGATCATGACCTGAGCCAAAGGCAGAGGCTTTAACCCACTGAGCCACCCAGGTGCCCGTGACTGCTGGTTTAAATCATAAATTGCATTCTTTACGACAGCACTAGAACCTTACAGGATGTTTTCTCCCATGTGGCATGATAACTGAGCCTTCAGTAGGTAACTCCTTCATTCTATTAGACCCGGATATTTCTGGGTGTTTGGGCACAATGGGAGACCATTGAATTTTGTGAATGTGAGGCCACAGTCATCTATATCTATCTATCTATCTATCATCTATCTATCTATCTATCTATCTATCTATCTATCTATCTATCTATCTATCTATTTGCTGAGATAAAGTGCATCTCTTGTTCAGAGATGATGCTGCATGGGATACTATGGTGATGGATAACACACTCTGTAAGACCATTAATGGTGAGTTGTCAGAGATGCTTCAGGCAGGAAACCTGAATATGTATCTATCCTTGGGAGGATAGATTGCAGCCCCTTCATGATGGAAAGTGTTTAATGTAATTTATGTGTCACCAGGTAACTGGCAACTCCCTCAGGGAATGGTGCCACATCAAAGGCTCAGCATCTGTCTCTGCTGCCGGGGTCTGGCACATAGCAGTGGCAGTGGCCCACTCAGCCTTGGTGAGGCTGACTCCATGCGGCTGAGTCCACACATAGCCTCTGTCATGCTTCAATGGCAGGAGCAAGCACTCGTGTGTTTCAGGGAAGAGGCTGACCAATCTACAGGTGGATCATCTAGTCTACCTGATTATTGAGAGACAGCCCTCACAATAGATGCTCACTGTGCATATTTATGTAGTACATGATTATGTTCATATTTTCGGTCTGGGAGAGGCACATCCACATGACCTCCTCTAGACCCCACATCATTAATCCTCCAATGTTTTTCTTTTCAAGTTTCTGGCCACCCTCCCATCCCATTAGCAACTGCCCATGAAATAGCGTGTAGCCATTCTGAAGACCTCTCTCATTCCCTATAAAGCAGACAGCCAGCTATACACATAATATGTGATTCCATTTCTACAAGATTCTTTTTCTTTTAAGATTTTGTGTATTTATCTGGCAGAGAGGGAGAGAGAGAGAGAGAGAGAGAGAGAGAGAGAGAGAGAGAGAGAGTGAGAGAGATAGAGAGAGATAGCTCAAGCAGGGGGAGTGGCAGGCAGAGGGAGAGGACGAAGCATACTTCCTGATGAGCAAGGAGCCTGATTAGGTGCTCGACCCCAGGACCCTAGGATCATGACCTGAGCCTAAGGCAGATGCTTAATCAACTGAGCCACCTAGGTGCCCCCATTTCTATAAGATTCTTGAAATGACAAATTAAAGTGATAGAAAACAAGTCAATAGGTAACAGGGTGAGAATTTAGGGGAGGGATGACCATAAAGGGGTAACATGAGTGTCTTTGTAGAAATGGAACAGTCTGTGGTAAAATGTCATAGAACTCATACTGGTTTGCCATAACAAAATCCCACAGACTGAAAGAGTTAAACAAAGGAAATTTATTTTCTCACAGTTTTGGAGGCTTTAAGTCCGAGGCCAAGTTGTTGGCAGGTTTGGTCTCTTCTAATGCCTCTCTCCTTTGCTTGCAGACAGCTGTCTTCTTGCTGGTCCACACATGGTCTTTTCCCTGTGTGCAAGCATCCCTGGTATCTTTCTATGTGTATCGTAATTTCCTCTTTTTATAAGGGCACCAGTCAGATTGGATTAGGGCCCACCCATATGACATCACTCAACTTTAATTACCTCTTTAAAGTCTCTGTCTCTAACTGTAGTTATATTGCAGATTAGGGCTTGGACATGTGAATTTGGTGAGGGAAAGGGGAGACAGAATTCAGTTTGTAACAAAACTACCAAAAAAGCCTAATGCCTAAAAACAAAACAAAACAAAACAAAAACCTGGTGGAATCCGAATAATATCTTTGGTTTGGCATTGGAACCAATGTTCCTTTCCTAGTTTTGATAAGGTACTATGATATAAGATGTTATCATCAAGGGAAACTGGGTAAAATGCACACCAGAACTCTATGAACTCTACAGTTCTTGCCACTCCCTGTGCATCTTTAGTGATTTCAAATAAGTTATTTTAAAAATAGCTCCTATGCCCTGATAGATATAGCTAACTATGAGTCACCATATGATTAGGTAAACAAAACAGCCCATCATAAACTATGTTACCGTATCCACTGAGCCATCAACATGGTCATGCAGAGAATTCATTGGATGGGTTATGTTTTAGTGTAATGTCTAAGAAATCTTTACCTAATACTAGGTCATGAAGATTTTCTCTTATTTTTTTTCCTAAGAGTTTTATAGTTTCACATTTTACATTTAGATCTATGATCAATTTTAACTTAATTTTTGAATAAAGTTTAAGGTTTAAATTGAGATTTATCTTTTCCTCTATATATCCAATAGTTCCAACGCCATGGATTATAAACACTACCCTTTCTCTATTCAGTTACTTTTTCTAATTTCATTAAATATTAGTTGGCCATATTTCTGTGGCCTATTTCTCAACTGTCTAATCTGTTTGATTGACATCTATGTCTATCTGTCTACCAATACTAGTACTGCTGGTTATAGCAGCTATATAAATCTTAGAATTAGATAGTGGTTCTTCCATTTTATTCCTTATTTTTTTCAAAATTGCTTTAATCTAATACTTTTACTTTTTAAAAACTTATAATCAATTAATTAACATATAGTATATTATTAGTTTCAGAGGTTTTCAGAGATAGAGTTTGTGATTCATCGGTTGCATACAACACCCAGTGCTCATTACATCAATGACCATCACCCAGTTACCCCATCCCCGCACCCACCTTCCATCCAGCATCCCTCAGTTTGTTTCCTTTTTTTTTAAGGTTTTATTTATTTATTTCAGAGGGAGAAAGAGAGCTTGCAACCACAGCAGGGGGGATGGGCAGAGGGAGAGGGAGAAGCAGACTCCCTGATGAGCAGGGATCCTGATTCAGGACTCAATCCCAGGACCCTAAGATCATAACTTGAGCTGAAGGCAGACATCTAACCAACTGAGGCATACAGGCACCATTTCCTATAGTTAAGAGTCTCTCATGGTTTGTCTCCCTCTCTGATTTTGTCTTATTTTATTTTTCCTTCCCTCCCCTATGTTCCTTTACCTTTTTATATAAATTTGCAGATCTACTGTTCATATTAACGAAAATTCCTGCTGAGATTTTGATAGGAATTGCATTAAACTATAGAATAATTTATGGGAAAATTGGCATCTTTGCTATGTTACATTTTTCGATTCAGGAACATGAAATGTCTCTCCATATATTTACTTCTTTGATTTTTTTTATCAGTGTTTTACAGTTCAGCACAGATACTGTACATGTTTTGATAACCTATACCTAAGTATTCAATTTTTATGGTTCTATCATAAATAATATCATATAATTTTAGTTTCCAATTGTTCATTGCTAGTATATAGAAATATAATTGATTCTTGCCTGTTAATCTTGTATTCTGTGACATTGCTAAACCCGTTAATTAGTTCTAAGAGTTTTTATGTAGAAGCCTCTCTTTTTTTCACAGGGACAAATAGGTTATCTGCAAATAGAGACAGTTTTACTTCTCCTTTCTTATCTTCTCTTTTCTTGCCTTATTGCACTGGTTAGGACTTCCAGTACCACTTTGAATAGGAATGGTGAAAACAAGCATCCTTGTTTTGGTACTGGTTTTAGGGGGAAAACACTTGGTCTTTCACCATTATTTATGATATTAACTAGAGGTTTTTTGGTAAATGGTCACAGAGAGTAAATTTCCTTTTACTCTCAATTTGCTGAGATTTGCTTTTTTGCTTCGTTTGTTTTTTTCAAATTATGAAAGAGAGCAAGGACATTTCAAGCCACGTGCATTTGAGCCTTATCAAAATATATTTGAATGATAAGTTTGCAGTTCTTTTTGTCAAAGGGACTGGAGGCTAAGATAAGGGCTGGACTCCTTACTCTCTCTCCCAGCCAAGTGTTCTATGTGGGGCAAGGAGGAAGAAAAAGTTTTTATCTGGGCTGAAAGTAGTTAGGAAGTTTCCTGAGGAAGAGACCTGCATGAGTCTCTTATGGATGAGCATGGAGATAGTAAGCAAATGGGGAAGAGAGCTCCTCGGGTGGAACAGCCTATGCAAAGACCTGAGCAGTCAGGACTGGCCAGAGGAGAGGGATCATGCTAGGAGGTGGGAACATTGAGTGGGCCTGCTATGTATTTCTACAGCTTTGAGAGCTTGAGGAAGGAAGCCCTATTAGCTCCAGAAGATGATCCTCAATTGCCACCTCTAATGACCCAGAACAATTTTCCTAACAAGCCCCCAAGAAACACAATCAGCATGTCTTGCTAACAATTCTTTTTTTTTTCTCCATATAATCAAGGCTCCTCTTTCCCCAGGGTTTCTCTCCTTAGAGGTTGTAGCCTTCAGGCAGGGAAATCTTAGGACTGCAAACCCTTACTTCCTCACGGTTCTACATCACTCTTAGAGCTCCCGTTCCTTTAATGCTTGGGGAATGCTAAGAGTGCTCAGGGCTGGCAATACCCCTAAATTTATCTTCTGGAGAAAGTTGCTAATGAGCAAAACTCACTTGTTGCATTTAGTAATCTTTTGGGCTTTCTTAATGTTCGGATGATCCTTGGTTTACAAGTAAAACTTGTTTCTAAGTAGCTAAGAAAATTTGGAATATTTTATTGATTGAATCCTATTAGAAAGATCTGTAGAGAGCAGTTGATTTAAAAAAGGTTCATCTTGTATTGCCTTCTGGAAAGCAATTTAATATTTTTCTGAATTCAGAGTGATAGATATTTGGTTTACTTTGAGAACATTAGAAATATTTTAGTTCCTGATTAATATGGCAGCTGATGTGATTGTGTCTCACTAATTTTGGTGTGTGTGTGTGTGCATGTGTGTGTGTGCTGAATGTATGACTCTGTATATGCAGTCAATTACCAGTATGAGTATTTAACCCAAACATTCTGACGCCACAATCGGCCTGATTTTAACATTTACAGTTGACAAATATAGGCTACCATTAATAACTTGATGAACATTTTCTAAGGTATCTAGCTTTGAAGGCAATGACTCTCTAATGACAATTCATATAATTATTTAAGTTTTGAGGCCTCTTCCCATTTGAACTTAAAAATAATTTTATATTATAGCCAGAGTCAGATACGGTCACTATCTCCATTTTAAAGATTGGAGAACCAGGGGCATTGAAGTAGCTCAGTCTGTTAAGTATCTGACTCTTAATTTCAGCTCAGGTCATTATCTTAGGGCCCTGAGATTGAGCCCTGAGTCAGGCCCTGAGCTCAGTGGGGAGTCCGCTTGAGATTCTCCCTCTCTGCCCCTTCCTCCACTCTCTCTCTCCATCTCAAAAATGAATAAATAAATCTTTAAAAAAAAATAAAATTAGGGGGACTGAGTTCCAGAGAGATTAGGTGTTTTTTCCAAGTTCCCAACAAATTAAGGCAGGACTAAAGCTCAAGGGCTCTTCCCATTGTCCCCCTGGTCTCTCTGGTTTAATTTAAGAGTAAGTTAGTGGTGGAAATCAAGACACTCCACTTGTGAATAAAAGTCTAGGTTACTGGAAGCCACAGTTGCAGGTAGGTATAATGAAATGAGAGAGAGAGACCCATGAAAGAAAAATTGGGGAGATTATAGACCAACGACAGAGGTGGGGCTGGGAAAAATCACTCAACAAACATTTACTGAGAAGTTAATGGTCTACAGCACAGTGCTATTTATTTAGCCTATGGAATGCTGGTGAGAAAGATCTAAAGTATCCAATAGAGCTCTAGACTTCATGGATTTGATCCTATAGTTGTGACTTAGAATGATAATCCTAAGTGTACATTTTCCTCAATACCATCGCATCCATTATCTCAGCTGAGCCTCAAAAATCTCTATTAACAATTCAAGAAATAGCATAATATAATAGATAAGAGCCTGGGCTTTAGAACCATACTACCTGGTTTCAAATCTAGTCGTGTTAATTTTAAGTTGGGTGGCATTTAGCAACTTACTTAATCTTCTTGTGCCTCAGTTTCTTTATCTGTATGATGAAGATAATAATACCTCTCTCTGGAGTTGTTATAAGAATTAAAATACTTATTACATATAAAGCATGTAGACGGTGACACTATATGCAAAACAATCCATAAAGTCAGTTATTATTACTTAAGCATAATAAGTATCACGAAAAACATTTTATGGGTGTGGAAATTAAATCCCAGAGAAGTAAGGTGACACTTCCAAAGCTGCAGGAGGTCAATAATGTATTTAATTTTTTTCTATTTACCTTGTTTATTTTTTCTTATAAAGAAAGAAAGTCGGTGATTTTTTATTACATTGAAAGTGAAGGTGATTATAAAACCTTCAAAATATTCACAGTTGAGTTGATGATGGGAAAAAAAGCTGAACACTTCTAGAAAGCCACAAGTCAAAGGCAGGTATTTCTTGGCTTTTTTTTTTTTGCTCAGTTATGTAAATGTTCATTTGTGGGAACAACAGAGTTGATCCAGAATTTCATTTTATTTATTTTTATTTTTTATTTTTTTACTGTGTTATGTTAGTCACTATCATATAGTACATCATTAGTTTTTGATGTAGTGTTCCATGATTCATTGTTTGCGTATAACACCCAGTGTTCCGTGCAATCCATGCCCTCCTTCATACCCATCACCAGGCCCACCCACTCCCCCAACCCCCTCCCGTCTAAAACTCCATTTGTTTCCCAGAGTCCATAGTCTCTCATGGTTCATCTCCCACTCTGCTTTCTCCCCCTTCATTTTTCCCTTCCCCTAATGTCCTCCATACTATTCCTTATGTTCCACAAATAAGTGAAACTGTATGATAACTGACTTTCTCTGTTTGACTTATTTCACTTGGCATAATCTCCTCCAGTCCCATCCAAGTTGATGCAAAAGTTGGGTATTCATCCTTTCTGATGGCTGAGTAATAGTCCATTGTATATATGGACCACATCTACTTTATTCATTCATCTGTTGAAGGGCATTTTGGCTCCTTCCACATTTTGGCTATTGTGGACATTGTCACTGTGAATATTGGGGTACATATGGCCCTTCTTCTCACTACATCTGTATCTTTGGGGTAAATACCCAGTAGTGCAATTGCAGGGTCATAGGGTAGCTCTATTTTTAATTTTTTGAGGAATCTCCACACTGTTTTCCAAAGTGGCTGCACCAACTTGCATTCCCACCAATAGTGTAAGAGGGTTCCCCTTTCTCCACAACTTTTCCAATATTTGTTGTTTCCTGCCTTGTTGATTTTTGCCCTTCTAACTGGTATAAGGTGGTATCTCAATGTGGTTTTGATTTGAATTTCCCTGATAGCTAATGATGATGAACACTTTTTCATGTGTCTGTTAGACATTTGTATGTCTTCTTTGGAGAAGTGTCTGCTCATGTCTTCTGCCCATTTTTTGACTTGATTATCTGTTTTTTGGGTGTTGAGTTTGAGAAGTTCTTTATAAATCTTGGATATCAGCCCTTTGTCTGTAGTGTCATTTGCAAATAATCTCTCCCATCCTGTGCACTGCCTCTTTGTTTTGTTGACTATTTCCTCTGCTCTGCAAAAACTTTTACCTTGATGAAATCCCAAAAGTTCATTTTCTTTTTTGTTTCCCTTGCCTGTGGAGACGTGTCTTGAAGTTGCTGTATTTAAGCTTTGAACACAGTTCTCCCTGAGTCCTTTCCTATTTTCAGTGGCCAAGTTAATGCAAAGTGTTTTTTCTTTCCAGATATTTTCCTCATCCTGGGCTCCTCAACCAGTCCAATGACTTCAGTGGAAGTGTGGAAGGGACAGACAGAGATCAGAGGTCAAGGCACTGTAGGTAGTCTTAGTCCCTGGCTTATTGACCATCTTCACTCATTCCAATTAACTTGAGGAAAGCCCTCTTCACATCTTTATTCCGGAGGCTATAGATGATAGGATTGAGAAAGGCAGAAATGACATTGTAGAACAGGGCCAACTTCTTGTCATCCTCTGGGGAGGCTTCAGAGCCAGGCCTCATATACATGACCATGCATGGAATACAGAACATAGTGACCACAGTGATGTGTGAGGCGCAGGTGGAGAAGGCTTTGATTCGTCCCTGTGTGGAGCGTATCTTTAGAATAGCCAGGAAGATGCGAACATATGAGGTCAGGATGAGAGATAATGGGATCAGGAGCAAGATGAAACCCAAGATAAAGTCCACTTGGTCATTGAGGGATGTGTCTGCACAGGCCAATTTCAAGACAGCAGGAATTTCACAAAAGAAGTGGTTGATTTCATTGGGGCCACAGTAGGGCAGATTCATTGCAAAGATTGTATAGACAAGGGCACAGGTGAGACCACAAAGGGCAGAGCTGACTGCCAGGACTACACACAGGGTTTGGCCCATCTTGACCCCATAATGGAGTGGATAGCAGATGGCAACGTATCTGTCATAGGCCATGGCTGCAAAAATCCAAGTCTCCGTGATGCCTAAGGTCAGGAAAATGTACATCTGGACCACACACCCCATATAAGATATGGTCTTTTTCTTGCTTATTAGATGGGCCAACATTTGGGGCACTGTGGTGGTGGCATAGCTGAGATCCAGTACAGAGAGGATGTTGAGGAAGAAGTACATGGGGGTGTGTAGGCGTGCATCTACTCTGATCAGGGTAACAATGAGCCCATTGCCCAGGACTGTAAATAAGTAAAGGAAGAGGAAGAGGAAGAAAAGGATCCAGTTGGTCCTGGGGTTTCTGGAGAAGCCCAGGAGGATAAACTCAGTTACAGAACTGTCATTTCTCCAGGCTCGACTATGCATGGTCTTCCTTCTGAGGAAAGAAGAGAATATATTTCTGAATCCCTTGCAGTCTCAATGAGAGGACACCATGTGAGATCCACAGATGCAGGGACCAAAGGAATCTCATAACTAAACAACAAAACCAAGTAGGCACTTCCATGCCCAGGAAACATTCTGTTCCAATTGGCCAACTGTTGCACCAGGCACTTTGTAGGCATTCTATAAATATGTATTGGTTTGCCTAACAAACTAGTTGTGATAAAATTCCAAGGTTTCTGTGGAAGGAATTATACCAGCAGAAGTCTTACTTTGAAGAACACACACACACACACACACCATAAACCAAAGTTTGGAGGCTAGAAAAATAAAAAATGTTTTACAGTATACCAAAAAGTTGTAGAGGTCTCTGTACTTCCTAAAGTCATTCTTGCAAATATCAAGGCTGATAGGTATTGCAAGGACAGTGTACATGTAAAACAAACAAAACCCCTAGCTTCTTCTCTTTGCCTTCTTCCTCTCTGGTACTATACTTTTGAAAACCCACATACCATAAGTTTTCAGGAAAAAAGAAAGTTTCAAATAACCTTTTTGGGGGAAGAGGACTCTTTCCCCTAGAGCTTTTATCTCTTTTTATACCCCCAGCTTCCAGGACTACCTGTAGTGATTATGATTATGAAGAACAAGTTGGTGGGTAAAGATGGCCAGAGACTCAACAATTGAAACTTAGAGAAAACGTCTGTGTCCCTGGCATTTCTCAAGGAAATGAAGCATATTTACTTGAGAATTAGGTGCCTGTGTGTCTGGAAGCTTTTCTTAAAAACTGGTAAGTGCTCTTCCACAGTCATGCTGCTCTCAGGAGAGATTCGGGTGGCGGATGGGATTCCAGTTGGACCTGGACTCAATCCTTGATCCCACCTGGGCAGAACTGGATGACAGAACATGTCATTGACCAGTGCTTTTCTCTTACTCCTTGCTCTAGTCTCTAAATGACTGCAACAGAACATGGACAGCTGGGTGTACCCCTTTTCCAGACCCGAAAGAAAGAAATGGTCATTTATAAAATGGCACTCTATAAAAATGTTCTAATAAACATGATTTCACTAGATTATCACCACAACCCATGGAGGTCAGAATCAGTATTCTCATTTCATAAAATCAGCCATCCAAGGTCAGACAGAGAGTAAGACTCAAACTTCCAAGTCCCATGCTCCTCCCACCACATTAAGCTAAAATATGTCTCTCGCACCATTAGATTTCATGCAGGGTTTAGCAGTTACCAAGCACAAAATAGGCTCACTTTAGGTGACATTGCGAGAGAAAACCTACCTGTGTTATCACACTTGTAGAGGACAGAAAGTCCATATTGCCTAGTATTGCAGATGGTCAGGTCTTTTCATAAGAGAACCCTAAAACCTTGGATCCGTATTTCAATATCTGGAACATTGTACTGGTAGTGAAAAGGCTGAGAGCTGTCAGTTTGGGTTAAAATAATGCCATATGAAGTCATGGACAGGACTCAGGCTCACAGGGATGAGAATAATAACACTGATACTCATGTTAGAGATGCAGTGGAACGGCGGCTAGCGGGATTTGAATATAAATTCTCACTCTGATTGCATGTACGGCCTAAGGCTTTAAATACTGATGTATGCTGATAAATCTTAACTATATCTCTATCCTAGATTTCTTCTCTTAATTCATCTATCCAGTTGCCTCCTTGCCATCCATCTTCATTTAGATATCTAATAGGCATGTTAAAATAAACATTTTATTTTTAATTTTTAAAAATTTATTATTTGCCCCAGGGGTACAGGCCTGAGAATCATCAGGCTTACACCTTTCACAGCACTCACCATAGCAGAAACCCTCCCCAATGTCCACTTCTAAAGTCAAACTTCTGATTCCCTATAAGCCCGCTCTTCTCACAGCTCAACTAATGGCAATTCCATCCTTTAATGTGGCTAAGAGTTTTTTAAAAAGCAACTTAAAGACTTCCTAACTTTTCCCTTTTCCCATGTAATACATTAGCAATATTGCCAGTTATTTTTATTTTTATTTTATTTTATTTTTTCAGTGATCCAAGATTCATTGTTTATGTACCACACCCAGTGCTCCATGCAATAAGTGCGTGCCCTCCTTAATAACCACCTCCAGGCTCACTCATCTCCCCCTCCCCCTCCCCTCCATAACCCTCAGTTTGTTTCTCAGAGTCCACAGTCTCTCATGGCTCATCTCCCCTTCCAATTTACCCCAATTCACTTTTCCTTTCCTTCTCCTAGAGTCCTCCATTTTATTCCTTATGTTCCACAAATAAGTGAAACCATATGATAATTGACTTTCTCTGCTTGATTTATTTCACTCAGCATAATCTCCTCCACACCCGTCCATGTTGATACAAAAGTTGGTATTCATCTTTCTGATGGCTGAGTAATATTCCATTGTATATATATGGACCACATCTTCTTTATACATTCGTCTGTTGAAGGGCATCTTGGCTCTTTCCACAGTTTGGCAACTGTGGACATTGCTGCTATGAACATTGGGGTACATATGGCCCTTCTTTCCACTACATCTGTATCTTTGGGGTAAATACCCAGTAGGGCAATTGCAGGATGTGGAGAAAGGGAAACCCTCTTTAACTGTTGGTGGGAATGCATGTTGGTGCAGCCACTTTGGAAAACAGTGTGGAGATTCCTCAAAAAATTAAAAATAGAGCTACCCTATGACCCTGCCAGTTCTCTTTAACATATGTATCCCAAAAAAAGATAATTTCTCATCATCTACACCATTACTACTCTGGTCCAGATCATCATCTTCTCTTGCCAGGAATATTGCAATATTACCTAACCAGTTCCAGGGCATCCACTCTCTTCTCCTACAGTCTATTCTTAGAACAGTAACTACAGTGATCCTATTAAAGTATAGGTCAGATCATTTAAATATTATGTAATTCCTCCTCTCAAACTTTCCAGCCACTTCAGGTAATGCCCAGATGAAAAACCAAGGCCCCCCCAACACCTCCCTGGCTCCGTCTCCTACCTCCCACCTCTCACTCTGTCTGTCCAGCCAGCCAGCCTTTTGTTGCTCCTCATTCAAGGCATGTTCCTACTTCAGAGCTTTTGTACTTAACTGTTTTCACTGCTAGAAAGTCTCTTTCCCCCTCATATCCTTCAAATACTTGCTCAATCTTCTCAGGAAAGACTTGAGTCTTTCTGACCATCCTGCTTAAAACTAAAATATCCCACACTCCCTATCCCCATCTCATGTTATATCTTTCTTAATAGTAGTTAGCATCTTCTAATGTATAATATAATTTTAACAGTTTCCCTCACAAGAATGCAGGGATTTTTGTCTTCCTGATTTATTGTGTTCCATCAGATTCTAGAACAGTGCCTGGAATGGAGTAGGCATTATAAATGTTGGATAAATGGATGGACTGAATCTGAGCTGGGCCTCTGAGGGGGCAAGCCACTGGTGCTACTTATGATGGAACTATATTTAGTGCTGAACTTTGCTTCCTATAAAGCTAGCTATTGTGCTAAGCTCATTTCGGGCTTTCCCTTGGACTTACATAGCTCTCCACATGTTTCTAAATAAGAACTGGACCAGACCATCTACAGACAGGCATCATCTACAGTCATCCCACAAGGCCACAAAGTCAATACCTGCTATAACTACCTAGAGTCCAAGGGCTGCCCAGAGAAGTTTTTCATTTTTGGACCTGCAATTTAAAAGGGAAAATGACAAACTAGAGCTTATCTACAAAAGAAAAGAGCTTTTCAGTAAAGGACCCATGAAACCATGCTATTTAGGGAAGAGTGGAAGATACTGAGAATGCGTACCTATGGGATTTAGAAGGAACCAGAGAAACCTCACCAAAGACTTCAAAAGTTGTCCTACAGAGAAAGGTGGAAATGTATGCTGTGTGTTCTCAGAGCAAAAAATTAGAAATGATTAGTGAAAGTTGAAGGGTGGGGTAGAGGTTGTGGAGGGACAAGCTTTAAGCTCAGTTTACAAAAAAACCAAAACCGAAACCTCTGGTGATTAATCTGCCTCACAATAAAATATTCTGGTAGTGGGAGAGTGAAATGACAAGCTCTCTGTTTTCAGAAGTGTTCAAACATAAGTTATAAGTCCGTATCATTCAGGGACACTATCACTTCTTCGGAAATGAAGTCAGGATGTACAACTTTAAAAGTCCCTTTTACCACAAATATCCTAAAGTTCTAAAGCTCAATGATACTGAGATTCAGAGAATCTATGATTTTAGGGGTGACTTTTCACTCTGCACCCAACCTCATAACACAATCTAGAGCCCAAACAAAATATATAGTACTGATGAGAACCAAGGAAGCCTGAAAGAATGTGGGAATGCAGTATTAGTCAACTGGAGTGTGAACATTTATAGGATAATTTAAAGGTTTTACTGTTTTGAGGGGTTTTGTTTGTTTGTTTGTTTTGTTTTTGCAGAAATATGCACGGTATGCTATGCTTAGTAGCCAGGAGGGGTTACTGTCCTGCCTTCTGAGCAAGCCCCACATAGGCTGTATTCAGGAAGGAAAAGGGAGAGCCTAGGAAAAAAGAGCAGGCTAGAAGCTAAAGGAAGAACATTATTTTAAAGCCTGCTTTAAATCTTTATGTTTTCTTATTGAAAATACTTTATTTTTGTCTCCTTTGAGAGAATCTTCTAAGAATCAAATCAGAGAAATATGGGCTACTTAAAAAATTGTTAAGTAGCTGCTGTATGTAAATCACAGGAGGCCTACACAAGATCCAAGGTGGAATGTGGACAAGAAACATCCCAAAAGAGTATTTCCACTGAAGAAAAACAAAAACGTCTTCCCTGATCTTTCCTGTTCTAGTCTTTCTTCCATGCGTCCCCTCCTACATACCCCAGAGAGACTGTTCAAAAAGGCAGACCGACTGTGCTATTGCCCTGCTTAAAAGTCCTTCGAGGACCCCTGTTATCCATGAACTGATGCCTAAAGTCCTTAGCAGGGTGCTCAATGCCCTTTGGAATCTGATCCTTATCGCTTCTCAGCCTTTTGGCTAAGATCAAGTGTGGTATCAGATCCTTACCTACTGACATCCTACCTTTACTTCCTGTGATTCTGCTCAATCCTCATGCTTTTATATGGCCCTCCAGCTAGGAATGGGTTTTGCATGGTTGAAAAAATTTTCACTGATGTCTGTGGCTGCTTTTGCCTATGACAAGAGTGGAGAAGCCGTGATAAAAATCTTATGTGTCCCACAAAGCCTAAAATATTTACTGGCCTTTTACAGGCAGGATTTGCTGACTTGGGCTGAAGACAAACCAACTTGTTCACCATCCTCCAAATATTCCGGGTCCTTTCAAAGCTGTTTTCCATGAGGCAGTGTGTGCCAAGGAGGCAGGAGAGGCTCTGGTATCAAAGAAAATTAGGTGTGAATCCAACTCTGCCACTTACCAACAGCACAACCAAGAGAGTCATTTACCTCACTAAACCTTCATTTCATCATTTGTAGGGGCCACCTGGCTGGCTCAGTTGGTAGAATATGCGACTCTTAATCTCAGCGTTATAAGTTCAAGCCCCATGTTGGTGTAGAGGTTAATTAAAAATAAAATCTTTTAAAAAAATGCTTGCATTTCATCATTTGTAAAATTGGGAGAATAACATCTACCTTGAAGGTTTTTGTGATGGTTAAGTGTTATCTTAGGTATATGTAACATTATAGCAGTAAACATCTGTTATTATTGCTACTATTATCATCAAATGACTCCCCAGCTGAAATGCCCTTCTCTTGTTTTCTCCTGCTGGTAAAATCTCTTGTGATTCTCACCATACTTCTGGGCTATAATAATACCTTTAATATGCTTCTGTTACTCCCCATACATATGCTGGTACACACACTGGTTTGTGGAATTCCTTACTTGGAGAATCATGTCTTACCTTTCTATCTCCAGTTCTTAGCACAGGGAATGGGTATTGGATTGGATTAATGACTTTATGAAGTTATGCCGATGGTTTAAGGGTTTGCTGCAAGGATGGGACTCTCAGCCCAGTGGTTTCTCCAACACTTTCTCTTTCAAAACTATTATGCAGGTTTTCTTCTCTGAGGGCTTCCACCCAGGATATCTACTCCCACACAACTAAAATCCTCTTCTTGGCAATTTGTTAGCTGAAATGCACAAGGTTAAATGGAAAATAGGAGAAATGAAATCAATAATGCATGAACTGTACTAGTTGCAGATGACTACCTTGTGCCAGAGCTCTGGCTGACAGGGATCTGGTGTGAGTAGCCTTCCCAGGCTCGTGGTCTTGTCCTTCACACACTTTAACTATCCTCCCACTCTGATCCCAAATTTAGTACACACCCTTCCTTCACACTCATGTTTCTCAACTGCCTTGGACAGCACCACTATCATATACTGGTCTATAAGAGGGTACTATTTTAGCCACTCTCCAGATGCTGCTGCATCTCAGGAGCTCCCTGGAAGACACCTGGTTGGTGTTTTAATGAGACCCATAGTATCAGGAAACAAGGAGTCCCAAGGGTGTAGCCAAATAGATCCCAGTGTCACCTCAGGAGTCTTCCAATCCTGAGGGACCTCATTACTCACAGGAAAGTTTAGCAAGGAGTGAATACAGAGAAGGGCTGTATGTGCTCCAAAGGACACCTAAGATTTAGGGGAACTAGAACTATAGGAAAGGTGTGGAAATTGGTACTTTAACTAAGGCTTCCATAATTGGGGCCCCTATGTGAGTGTAGCTAGGAAGCCAACATCAGGAATCAAGTTCTAGCTACTCCGCTGGTCTTATTTGAATTTGATTTAGGTCTTCCATAGAAAAAGAATGCCTGAACTGGAAAGCTCTTAAGTATTACCTTCCCAAACCAACATTTTAGATGTGGGGAAACTGAGGTATAGTGTCCAGAACTACCTGTGGAAGATCACACAGACAGAACTAGGACTAGGAGTCAGGTATCTTGATCTCACTAGATAATGTTGTCTCACTTGTCCAGTGATTGGTGTGTCCCACTGAAGGCTGAGCTGATTGCACACCTGACTTTGGCCTCGTCCTATTTCTATGCCTACCCCACCCACTTTTAGCTCTCCTTTCCAGAGTCCAGGAAAATCTCTTCCCATGTTTGCCCAAACTGATTAAAGTATAAAGTGAGTAATTGAGTTAGGTGGGTTGGGTAGAAATGGAGGGATGAGGGAGACGAGTCTGGAGAAATGATGAGGGCCAGACCATGGAGAGTCTTGTAGACCAGCCTGAAGAATTTATAGTATACCTGAGAGCATCAAAGATCCATTGAAATTTATTAATAGAGAAAGTGACATAGTTCAGTGGCATTCTGGAGCTGACTCAGTGGCTCATGAAAGCCACTTGTGCTCAATTCTTTCCAACTCTGTGTTCAGCAATATCACATTGGTAGCATGAAATTGGTCATGGTGGAAGTATTTACACCAAAGAAATTGGCAAACACAACAAATCAGAGCTTTTACTTTTCCCCAGAGAACTGATTGTTAAATATTTACCATCATACCATTGAGTACTCAGATGAGTGTTTTTGAAAGATTAATAGCTGTTGGTGGGAATGCAAACTGGGGCAGCCACTCCAGAAAACAGTATGGAGGTTCCTCAAAAAGCTAAAAATAGAGCTATTCTATGACCCAACAATTGTGCTACTAGGTATTTATCCAAAAGATACAAATATATTGATTTGAAGAGGCATATGTACCCCAATGATTATAGCAGCAATGTCCACAATAACCAAAATATAGAAAGAGCCCAGATATCCATTGACAGATGAATGGATAAAGACATTGTGGTATGTATACACACACACACACACACACACACACACACACACACACA
Organism: Ailurus styani; assembly: GCA_002007465.1. Lineage (NCBI taxonomy): Eukaryota > Metazoa > Chordata > Mammalia > Carnivora > Ailuridae > Ailurus > Ailurus styani. The sequence goes on along the minus strand of LNAC01000063.1, from coordinate 5,162,725 downwards.
CACAGGAATATTATTAAGCCATCAAAAAGAATGAAATCTTGGGGCACCTGGGTGGCTCAGTGGGTTAAAGCCTCTGCCTTCGGCTCAGGTCATGATCTCAGGGTCCTGGGATCGAGCCCCACATCAGCCTCCCTGCTCTGTGAGCCTGTTTCCTCCTCTCTCTCTGCCTGCCTCTCTGCCTACTTGTAATCTCTCTCTCTGTCAGATAAATTAAATAAGTAAATAAATCTTTAAAAAAAAAGAATGAAATCTTGCCATTTGCAACAATGTGGATGGAACTAGAGGATATTATGCTAAGCAAAACAAGTCAATCAGAGAAAGACAAATACCATATGATTTAACTCGTATGTGGAATTTAAGAAACAGAACAGATGAACATAGGTGAAGGGAAGGAAAAATAAAATAAGATGAAAATTGAGAGGGAAGCAAATCATAAGAGATGCTAAACTCTAGGAAACAAATTGAGGGATGCTGGAGGGAGGTGTGTGGAGAAAGAGATAATTGGGTGGTGGGCACTTGATATAATGAGCACTTGATATAATGATATATATGCAGCTGATGAATCACTAAATTCTACCTCTGAAACGAAAGAAAGAAAGAAAGAAAGAAAGAAAGAAAGAAAGAAAGAAAGAAAGAAAGAAAGAAAAGGAGAGAAAAGAAAGAAATGGAAAACCCACGAGGGGAACATGATCAAGTGAATGGTAATGAGTTTCCTTTTGAACATGTTAAGATCTGCCTCTGAGATATTAAGTTGGATGTCAGTCAGGCAAAAGGACACAGATGTACTTTCATTAACTTTAACATTATAGAGAGCTAAGATTTACTATACTGAGCCCCAATATTCAAATGGAATTGGAATTAGCTTCACTCAGTAGCATAGGATTTTAGAATTTCCCTCCATTGAGGGCACTTGGGTGGCTCAAACAGTTGAGCGCCTGCCTTTGGCTCAGGTCATGATCTCAGGGTCCTGGGATCCAGCCCACATCAGGCTCCCTGCTCAGTGGAGAGTCTACTCCATCTCCTATTCCTCCCCACCCACCCCCACCAGCTCATGCTTGCTCTCTCTCTCAAATAAATAAATAAAATCTTAAAAAAAAAAAAAGAATTTCCCTCTACTGTAGCTCTCCTCCTCACCATTGCACATATTCCCTCTTTCTCTGATGTTGGATATGAATTTAGAAACCTCTATTATGGCCCCAAGAGCTTCAGCTGCTCTGTATTGAGCAATTTTTATTTACGCCCAGACATAAGGGTGAGAAGCTTTGTCTTTCCAGACAATTCATTTTCAGAGCCATTTACACCTTCTGTCCTCTTCATGAGGGGACCTCAGCTTGCCTGCCAAGGGTTAGATTGGCCTCCAAGGAACTACTCATTCAGTTCAATAACATTTGCCTGGGAGCCAAGAAGATAAAATTTTAAGCAGGAAGCATCAAATAGAGCTGAATACCACAGAGAAGATCATCTAGGGTCAAGTCTTTTAAGCTGAAGCATAGTGTGCCACACCAGAAAAGAATGCTTCACATCAGTTGAAGGTTTTGATGTCATAACTCTGCCTATACCCAAACTCACATCAATGCAGTTGTTCTTAGATCTTCATAGTAGTTCTCATAATGGGCTGGAGAAAAATCTTGAAAAACCAAATTGAAGCAAGCTATAGATAATTTCATTTCTATTTCAGGCTTTTTCCAAATAATTTTTCTTCATAGGCTCTCTTTTATGTGTCACTCTTTTTGGCCCTGAGTCCTTTTAAGATTATTTTAAATACTAGTGAGATAAAACTTCCACACAGTGTAATACACGAGCATCTTAAATGCACAATGATAAATGTACATGTACCTAATACATGAAGCAAAAACTGACAGAATTAAAGTGAAAATCAGGCAATTTCAAATTATAGTGGCAATTGTAATACTCTTGTCATAGTACTTGGTGGAACAATTAGACAAAAAATCATGAAGATGTAGATCTGCACAACAATGTCAACCCTCTTAATCTAATTGTCATTTATTAATCAATATAGCCCCAAGACAGCATTCATTTAAAGGACATATGGAATGTTTATCAGTATAGTCCATACACCAGGCTATAAAATTTCAAAATATTGAAATCTTACAGAGTATGTTATTCGAACACAATGGAATTAAATTAGAAATCAAAAAAATATATAGACCTGGAAAAGACCGAAATATTTGAAGTTAAACAGCACATTTCTAAATAACTCATGTACCAAGGTGGAAATCACAAAGGAAATAAGAAAATATTTTGAACTGACTGATAATGAGAAAACAACATAGTAAAATCTGTGGCTGCAGCTAAAGCAATGCTTAGGAAATTTACAGCTTTAAGTACTTATGTTAGAAAAAAATGAAAGGTCCTTTAAAAAAAAATCTCAGGTTCCACCTAAATAAACTGAAAAAAAATCAATGAGATAGAAATGAACAAACCGTAAAGAAAATCAATGAAATCAAAAGATAATTCTTTGAAATGTTCAAAAAAATTGATAAATCTCTAGCTAGTTGATAAAAAAAAAGAAAACACAAGTTATCAGTATCAGGAGGAAAGAGGAGATATCACACAGGTCTCACAGACATGAAAAGAGTACTAAGGGTATGTTCTGACCAAGTTTATGCCAATTAATTCAACAACTGGATAAATGGACAAAATTCTTGAAAAGTACAGCTTATCAAAACGGGCATGAGAAGAAACAGGAAGTCTGAATATTTCCATGTACATTAAATAAATTAAATTCATGACAAAAAACTGTTTCACAAAATAAAAATTAATAAACTGGATTTTAGCAAAATTAAAAACTTTCACTTATAAAAAATAGCATTAAAAGTGGGGGGAAGAGAAAGAATCAAAACAAGAAACAGACCCTTACCTACAGAGAGCAAACTGTTCGTTACCGGAGAGGAGGTGGGTGAGGGGATTGGTGAAATAGGTGATAGGGTTTAAGGACCGTGCTTGCTGTGATGAGCACTGGATGTTGTATGAAGTGTTGAATCACTATATTGTACACCTGAAACTAATATTAACTAGAATTTAAATAAAAACTTTAAAAGCACCATTGAAAAATGAAAAGGCTCAAAATGGATCAAAGTTTTGAACATAAGACCTGAAACCATAAAATTCCTAGAAGAAAAGATAAGTGGAAACTTATTCCAGCCCAAACTGACTAAGATGCTCACTGAAAAAAAAATCAGCTAAGGATGTACATACAGAGATGGTTATTATACCCCAGCTTAGAGAAATACAGCAAAAATAGGTTAGTCATCTGCTCTAATGCAACCCTTTTCAGTGCTATTCATGTTCTAGGGGAATGGTCATGATATTTTGTGAAAAAAAAATAGGCCACACTGAGATCAAGAAGCTGAGCTCAGGGAATGGATGGACAAAAATTGGACTTAGGGTGGTCTAAGGAGGAGCACCCTGGCAAACATCACAGACTTTCAGCTTAGGACTCCCAGGGGACTGTGAGTAAAAGTCAACCAGAAATACACCCATAATACAAAGACTGAAGCTCAGCTTTGAGTCAGCTCAACTCCTGAATAACTTAAGGTGATTTTCCATTGCCCAGAGTGCCTCCCAGAGCAAAAAGTAAATCCATTCTAAAGGGGTGCAGCAGCATCCAGAGCCTCAAATTATCTCTAGAAAGTTTTTTATACTTAGTGCCTGGAATTCAATAAAAAGTTACCAAACGAAAAGATAAGAACTCACTCAAAATTAAGAGGAAAAACAGAGGCAATAAGAAATAGACCTGTAGGATATCTGGGTCTTGACATATATCAGACACAGACTTAAAAATAACTGTGATTAAATAATAAAATGGAGAATTTCAGAAGACACTTGGAAGCTAAAGAAGAATAAAACTAAAATTTTAGAATTAAAGATATAATTGTAATTAAAAATTCATTCCTGGGTTTCACGGCAGACTAGACCCAGCTGAATAGAAAAATTAGTAGACTGGAAATCAGGTCAAAAGAAAATACAAAAACTGAAGCACAATAAAATAAAATTATGGAAAATATATGTGTAAGAGACATATAGGTCATGATGAAGAGCTATAGAACAATCTTTATATATGACCTTAATTGTGACAAATGGCACATGGAGACATAAAGCAATACACAAAGATATTAAGAATAGTTAATGCTGAGGGGTGACATTTGAGGCATATTTTAATTACTTTACATTCTTCTGTATTTCCCCCCTCAAATCCACCCAGTCATATACTAGCACTTCTCAAAGTACATTTTTAGAAAATTCTAGTTTCTTTAGGAAGAAAAAACTCTATGATCCAACAAGTTTGGTAAATATTGTGTTAAAAGAATTAGCATAGGTTCTTTCCTTGTTTTTTCCCCCTTAATACTTATTTATTTATTTATTTATTCATTCATTCATTCATTTTTAGGGAGAGACAGTGTGAGCAGGGTAGGGGAGGAGCAGAAGTAGAGGACCAGAGGGAGAGGGATAAGCAGACTCCATGCTAAGCATGCAGCCCAAAGCAGGGCTCCATCTCCTGACCCTGAGTTCATGACCCCAGACAAAATTAAAAGTTGGACACAGAACCGACTGAGCCACTCAGGCGCCCCAGTGTTTTCCTTGTTATTAATTGTTCATTTATCTATTGGTTTATTACTATCAGTCTTCTCAGAGTCTTTAACATCCTATCTTGTGCCCTGTGAAGCATGAAGAGGATATCAGTATTTCTGAGGCTATATGGGCAAGAAATCTTTTCATCGTAGACTGTTTCACAGGACCAGAGTTCCAGGTAACAGTCCTCGGTAAATACAGTAATCTAGAGGAGGGGGACATCTGAAGTTTTCTACCACTTCTGAAGTTCTTTACCCTATCTGTCATATCTGCTCTCCCCTGACTGGACCTGTGTCCCAGACATCCTGCCCATTCTCCATAAACTCCATGTCTCTAGACTTCCAACATCCTGTCTCCTCTCTCTGGGATCCCCCCCACCCCTGCTCCCTGGTCTCTTCTTCAATGCATCAAGCTTCTACTCATGCTGCCAGCATGCAGCACAAATACGGCCTCATCACTTCCTCATAGCTTTGAACATGTTTCCAGCAGCACAGTTAGTACCTTAAAGCATCCTCGTCTTGTACTTGTCTCTCAGCAACTAGACTGGGGCTTAGCTTATCATGCCTGCACCCCCAAGACCTAGCATTTGGTCAGAGAACATTTGATGCCATCGTCTTGGCTGACTTTCTTTTCTCTGACAGGACAAGTATTTCTCAAGTAATCTTAATTTCTTTCTCCTATAAAGACAATATATACTGATTGTAGAAATTTTAGAGAGTAGAGAAAATAAGAAATAAAACAAAAATCACTCATTATCTTACTACCTGGAGATATTCCATGAAAACATGTTAACCTGTATCCATTCAGGCTTTTAAAAATGAATGTATGAATATTTTATAAAACTTGGATTAACTTTATATACATAACTTTATATCTTGATTTTTCTATCTAACATTATATCACACTTGTCAATGTAATTAAATATTGCTTCAAAACATGATATGCAGTATTGATTGCATAGGATTTAATAAAGTTGATATATATATATAGCTGCTTCTAACTCTCCGATGAACATATTTGTACATAAAACTTGGTCTGCATTTCTGATTTTGTTCTTTTTTTTTTTTTTTTTTTAAAGATTTTATTTATTTATTTCACAGCGGGAGAGAGATCACAAGGAGGCAGAGAGGCAGGCAGAGAGAGAGAGGGGGAAGCAGGCTCCCTGCGGAGCAGAGAGCCCGACGCGGGCCTCGATCCCAGGACCCTGAGATCATGACCTGGGCCGAAAGCAGAGGCTTTAACCCACTGAGCCACCCAGGCGCCCTGATTTTGTTCTTAAGACAAAGTCCTAGGAGTGAAATTTCTGGACCCAAGCTTATAAATATTGTTAAGTTTCATGACACATATTGTTCCATGCTTTCTAATTATTGGTGTTTTTATTAAATGAATTAATATATGTAAAATTTTAACAACTGTGTTGGTATGTAAGTGTTGAATAAATAGAGCCATAATTATTAGTATTATACTCTTCACATAACAGATTTATTGAGTGCCTACTATGTGGAGGACACTACTCTAGAAAGGTAAAACCAAGGGTGTTCTTTTCAGCAATATGTGTGGGTGTCAGTCTCACTGCATTCTTTCCAGCATTGAGTATCACTAACCATTTTTCTAAATTTTGCTTATAGGTGAAAAATGTTATCCCACTGATTCAATTCATGTTTGTTAATAATAAAAGCAAACTTTTTGGAAATTTTCCATATGATTATAACCCAACAATGCTTAATCCTATTTATCTCCTCCCCTTTTTGTACCCGCCATGATTTCCTACATTTTGCTGCTCCCAATTCATCAGCTTTCCCACTTAATGGCTTCATCTGCCCTTTCTGGCCTTTCCTGTGAAGTGTCTGTTCCTTCACTCATAAAATATCTGTTGAAGGCTGGAATGTGGGTAGCATGGGGCTGGATCCTAGGGGCCAACTGAACACTCAGGGTCCTGCCTCATGGACGTTGCTATCCAGTGGAGAACTCAGATGCTGAACCACATGCATTTTTGAGAGAAAGGTATAGGGTGTTTTGGAAGGCTCACTCTGGGGGCTCAAGAAAAACTTCTTTGAGGAGCTTCAGTTTAAGCCAAGACCTGACAGATGAACAGGAGTTAATGTCATAATGGAGTAGAATGAAGGTGGGGTGGGGTTAAGGGTGAGGAGAGAACAAGGACCATATGCGGAAGCCCTGAAATGGGAAAGAGTATGGCACATTCAAGGCAAAGAGAGGCCAGTTTACTTGGAAAGAGGGAAGGAGGAACAGAATGACCTGAGATGGGTCTCAGGGGGAGGTCTTAAGATCAGTGCAGCTGATCACAGCTGGTCTCCATCCCAGCTTGTCTCCAATCTCCATGTCCAAAGCAAGCACACGACACCCCTAAGTCACTGCAATGATGTTCACTCACTCCTCCTCCTGAGGCCAGGAATCTTCCAATGTCAGTGCCCTTACCCTTCCCTCCAGCTAACCTAACACAATGTGTTAGGTTTCCAGAGGAGAATGAGCCTTTCTCAAAATTCAACCACAAGGCATGCCCCAAAGCCCATTGCTTTTATCTCAATAAAAGACTTTAATGGCTCAGACATCCCTTCCTTTGTTACCTCCTGAGACTCTAAAACAAAAGAAAGCTGAAAGACTGACGTGTCTATGAGATATTTCATGGTGACTAGCCTGTCAATTAAATCATGGGCTGTCCCCCAAGGGCTGTGTAGAGTCAACATTTGGGGCTGAGGGCTGTGAGTGTCCTGGTGTTGCTGGGTCATGGGAATGAGTGTTTAAGGCATTGACTGTGCATCGTGAATTTTGTTTCTATGTCCCTCAGCTATCCTTCCAGGGTCTCATTCTGGGGCCCTGCGCCAGCCCACCACCTTGAGGAAAGCCCTTTTCACGTCCTTGTTCCGGAGACTGTAGATGATAGGGTTGAGGAAAGCAGAGATGACATTGTAGAATAGGGCCAACTTCTTGTCCTCTTCCAGGGAGGCCTCAGAGCCAGGTTTCATATATGTGACCATGGCTGGCACACAGAACATGGTGACCACAGTGATATGGGAGGCACAGGTGGAGAAGGCTTTCAGTCGCCCCTGGGCTGAATGGATCCTCAAGATGGCAATGAAGATGTTGACATAAATAACAATGATAAGGGAGAGTGGGACTAGGATGACACTAATGCCGAGAATGAAGTCTACCCAGTCATTGACTGAGGTGTCTGCACAAGCCAGCTTTAAGACTGCAGGGACTTCACAGAAGAAGTGGTTGATCTTGTTGGGGCCACAGTATGGCAGACGCATGGCAAAGACAGTGTAGATAAGAGCAGAGATGACACCCCAGAATACACAGAAAATGACCAGTAACCCACATAGCCATGGGCTCATGATGACCTTATATCTGAGTGGGTGGCAGATGGCCACATACCTGTCTATAGACATCATGGCAAATAGCCATGACTCAGTGATGCCTAGCACCAAGAAAATGTACATTTGGGCCACACAGCTGGCAAAAGAGATGGTCTTCTTCTGGCTGGCTAGATGTGCCAACATCTGGGGCACAGTTGTAGTGGTATAGCCCAGATCCAACATGGAAAGGATGCCAATAAAGAAGTACATGGGTGTGTGGAGGTGTGGGTCCAGACAGATGAGGATGGTGATTGAGCTGTTGCCCAGAATAATCAACAAGTAGGTCATCAGGAAGGCTGAGAAGAGCAGAGGAGTTGTCCTGGGGTTGAATGAAAAGCCCAGAAGGATGAATTCAGTCACAGAGGATTGGTTAGGCTCTTGCATCATGTTCTACTTCTAAATGAAAAAGAAAGGAACCAATTCAGACAGAGGACTAGCTAAGCCGTGCACCAGGGTGAGGGTTACTGATGGGATTGGAGTAGCAGTGATCAGTGTCCAGTTATAATGAGACACCATGATCCCCCTCAACATGATATCCTATTTATTTATTTATTTGACAGAGAGCATGCACAAGCAGGGGAGCTGCAGAGGGAGAGGGAGAAACAGGCTTCCCACTGAGCAGGGAGACCAATGTGGGGCTGAATCCCAGGACCCTGGGATCATGACCTGAACCGAAGGCAGACATTTAACCAACTGAGCCACCCAGGTGTCCCATGACAGCCCATTTTACCTGCTTTTGACCACTGTCACTACTCTCAAAAAATCTGTGAAGAGGAAAGGACTTCCACATCTGGTCCAGGCTCTGTCTCTAACCCACCACTAATTGCCCATTTCGGCCTCCAATTCCTCAGCTGTAAAATGAAAGCACTGGGCTAGTTGATCTCTACTTCCCCTTAGCATCCCTTCTCCTTAGTAAGGCAGCCAGGCATTTAGAGATAAATATTGGCATATAGCCTCTATGCAATTTGGCAAATTACAGTGAAAGAACTTAGTTTGTCCTTTTGAAGACATCAATTTGTTTTCCACTTTAATTTTACCTTCAGTCTGCCCCAGGCTGGGCCATCTCTCAGCTACCCACAGGCCCCCTATCAGGCCATGGTGCGTTAGAAAGAACACTGAGTTCTAAGTCCTGGCTCCATAATTTACTAAGTGAATGACTTTGAACAAGCCCTTTATCCCGCCCATGTACCACTTTGAGACTACTTCCTTGAGTACAAAATGAGGATGATTGTCTCCTAGCTACAAGTTTTCTGCAAGAATATGATTTCTATGATGTATGATATCAAGGAATGATGTTTGGGCATGAAAAGCATCACACAGAAGGCCAACCATGGGATAGGTGAAGAGTGAATGTTAACTGTATTTCTGGATGGTTTTCTGAACTGAGATTCAGGTCTGAGCTATGCAAGCAAACTTCTTGAGAAGTACCCCATCATACTTGGAGCCCATAATCAATTTTCACTCTCCCAGATGCCCACCCTCTGTTGCTTCTTCCCATAACAGCCAGTATTTCATTCTTTCTTTTAGCTTCTTGCTGACTCTTAACCTCCGTGAGCTTCGGCTTCTTCATGGAGAACAGGGAAAGGACAGCCTCACCGAAGAGATGTCATGTGCATCATTGGTACTTAGGGAATGGGAGCAATCTTGATGCTGTCAGTATTTTCCTTCTCCTGGCACCAATTTATCTGATGCGACCTACTTATTCTCCAGTCTGCTTGTTCTCCTTTGGAGCATCATGAATGAATCTGCACAAGAACCTATGTCTACCCTGAACACATCAGATGGTTTCTTGATTTTGGCCAAAGTACACACTCTGAATCTCCTATATGCTAGACACTTTCCAGAACCTTCAGAGACATTATCCAATAGCTATCCAATAGTCAGATAGCTGGAAAATAACCATTTTTTAAAAAATTAAATCCCTACCTTTCATTGAAGGGTCTTTTTAAGTCACATCTCCCCTCAGGGGGAAAAAGCATGGGGTTTAGAGACATCGGGTTCTGCTTCAATCCTAGCTCTGGCTTTACTTGCTATGTGACCTTGGGCTGCTAGTTTACTTCCTAAGCCTCAGTTTCCTCATCTGTAAGATAGGAATGAAAATATCTACCTTGCAATCCTGACTCTCAGGATTATAACCAGAAGCCCCATGTAAGGGAGAACAAAGGGAGGCATTATTATCTACCATGATGAGCCTGGCCTCTGTGACTCTATTTGGGCCAAAAATATAGAATTTGGCTTTTGAGATGTAGCTTATAATATACCTTGACATTCACTCTCTCTTTGAGCCTCATGATGACTCCATGAGATGTATAGGATAGGGATCATTGTCCCTACCTCACAGATGAGAAGCTGAGGCTCAGAGGTGGAGTATATAGGAGAAATGGAGTATCATTCATTCTGTAGCAACCATAAGGTTTTCTATGTGTAGCAAAACCATAGCTAACCAGAACTCAACTAATATGAGTCCTCAATTTACTGAAATGTATTCTGTCTTTCATTCTTAGTGGGAAAGGCAAATATGAGGACAAAGAATTTTGCATTGGGCTTAATTTAACTATATGATATATGGGTATGGATGTGTGTATGCACATGCACACACACACACACAGATTAATTGATAGTATCTCTGAGGTGAACAAAGTCATATCAGTCAGAAACAAGAAAATCTCCTCAGTTCCTTTCCCATCTCCCCACATACTGTCTGACTCCAGGTTCCTATTGCTGCCACCTTCAAAATGCCTTCCACACCCACCAGTCCCTCTCCAATCCCACTACCACTGTCTAGTTTAGACACTTGGCCCCTCTCTCTCTCACCTGGTTTCATCTCTGTCCTCCAGCTGGGTCCTACCCAACCCATTCTCTGCACTAGCCTCCAGAGTGCTCTTTCTAAAACAAAACTCTGACTGGACCACTCCTTCCGTCCTTCAGCAGCTCCCTTGTCTACAGGAAAAAGTCTAAGAGAGTTAGACCAATACCCTGGCTTCACTCCTTAAGGTCAGACTCAGTTTTGGTCACCAGGCTCCAAGGCAGGTTGGTGGGCTGACACTTTGGAGGGAACTTTGGCCACAGGAGGGGCTGAAACAGAAAGCCTTCCAGTGACCCAAGATCCCATGTGCAGAGAGGAGACATAAGAAGGAGACAGATCCCAGGTCACAGTGGGAGCTTGTCCCAGAGTTCAGATTAGGACCCAGAACCCCTGGCTACCAGCTTCTCAGCTCCTCAGACTCTGTGCTAGCTCACACTGAGCCCAAGCAACTGGGATTCTGAGGTCAGACACAGCCTACTAGCAGCTCAGTTTCACCGTGTACAATTTAATGGTTTCCCACTGTACCCTCATCACTTCATACCGAGCCCAGCACATAGTAAGAAACCAGTAACTGCTTGCTGAATGATCTACAGATTGAGAGACCTTGGGAACCAGAAAAAAACAAAAGAGAGAGAGAGAGAAGGAAGAGATTATAGACATTGTCTCTGTCCCTACACTTTCCTTTCAGTTTATCAGAGATCTGGAGAAAAGTATCTGTGTCTGGAAATCATGAGTCCCTTGGGAAAAAATTAGGGCACAAGTAGGTTGAGGGAAAAAGACTGAGAGAGTTGGCACCAAGGGTTACAAATCTCTGTCATTTCTCTCAACTTCTGTCCTATCCACTAAATAATAAGAATAAAACAAAAACAGTTTTTAATACTATAATAATTTAATAATTAAGGTAATAATTATTACTATTTAGTACTTCAATATAATAAAATGTTATTCTTGTTCTTTTAGCAACTCGCTATGGGCCAGATGCTATAACACATACTTTATATGCATTGTAATTGGGGTGATGGTTGAAGATAATAAATATGGGCATCCTCTGATCAGAATACACACCTGCCATAGAAAACAGGAAAAGCTGTACCAAAATGTGCCCAAGCTGAGCAAAAGCCCTGCCCACAGCCACCCTACGAGAAGGCATTATTGCTGAGCCCACGCTACAGGTGAGGAGAGTGTAGTCACAACTTGCCCAGGGTCACAGCTGTAGCCATCTCCAGAGCCTGGGCTCATAACTACCAGGTGTTGCTGCCTCACAGAGCACCTCTGGCAAGAATGGAGTTGGACTGACCCACCTGGGAACAGGTCCTCCTGTTTTCTCCCCATCACCTACTCTCTCACTTGCTCTCCCGTTTTCTGCCTCCTCTAGGGTAGACGCTGAAACGAAAAGGAAGAGGAAGAGCAGGAATCATGGCCAAAAAGCAGGGGGAGTGAAGCTGGGGGCAGGCGGTCCTCCAGGCCAAGCAGATGCAGGGAGGCAACAATGCCACCCATGCTCCTACGGCTGCTGCCTGCTCTGCACACAGCGACACAGCCATATCCTGGCCCTGCCTGAGCCCACGTGTCCCCTCTGCTCTCCTTTTCATGGACCCTGTCCTCCCAGCAAGCTGCACAAGGGGAACGGGCACCCTGATGGGAGGTCAGAGGCCAGGCGGGCGATGCCTGAACTGGTCCCTCCCCACACGTCCTCCTGCTTCTGCATCCAGCAGCCCCAGAAGTCTCCAAGAGAGCATTGCTTGTGCACAAGGGCAACCAGGAGTTCTCTGAGGGCCTAAGGTCTGCTGCACCAGGAGACTGGTGGAATGAGCCACAGGAGCCTGGTGGGATCCAGAAAATGCTGGAAGAACAAAGACAGAGCAGGTGTAAGGAGGGGGCTGAAGTGGCAGCTCCGCATCTAAGGGCAGCAAGGATGGACTAGGGCACAGGCCAGAGATCCAGAAGCAGACTCGGAAGGATCAGTGTACACAGATGGACGGAAAAGAGGACAGAGGACCACAAGGACAGGCAAGAGTATGACTAAACTGGAAAGGGATGGAAAGGGAAAACAGAATCTGCAGGTCAGAAAGGAACCTGGAGCCTGGCCTCAGGGGCCCCTGACAGCTGGGCTGGGGAGGCTTTCACCTTCACTCACCCCCTTGCCGGAGCACACCGAGCATGGATGCCAGAAACAGCCTCCCCAACCACCGCAGGCAGATGCCGCCTTCAGAGTAAGACCCTGCCCATAGCACTCCCACCCCTGCTCCTCCCCTGCCAGCCAAGGAGGGCAATCCCAGTCCAACTGAGATCCTCTGTCTAGGCGGCAGCTGATTCTCTAAACCTTGGGACTGGAGGTGATCTTGGAGAATCTAATCCCTGCCAGGACACACATTTTCTCTGGAGCTTCCCTGGCAAAGAATGCTCCGACTCCTGTTCACATACTCCCAAGCACAGAAGGCTCAATACCTTGCAAGATAGCTTAGGTAGCCTTGACTGCCCTTCGCAAAATCCTTCCTTGTACTGGACTAAAAGCAAGTACTTCGACATCAATGTTGTGTTCTTTAAAATACCTCTTTGCCCCTCCACCCTCTTGCTTCTAACCACACCCACCCCCTCTCTCCTCCAGAATCCCCAGTCTACATTACAATGCACTAGCAGCCCTTGCCTGCCCTACTTTTCTTTATGAGGGTCTGTGGGGCTGGCTGAGCTGCCTTCCTTGCTCTTGATAAACCCTCATGCTCTGATCAGTCCATTTCCCCCAAGCTGCAACCCTGCCTTACCCAGCGTCTCTGGTGCCAGGCAGCACCCCAGCAGAGCCCTCGCACTGGCAGCCCAGGGGGGGCCCCGCCCTTTAGCTCAGCATTTAAGGGCTCCAGTGAACAGCCTCTGGGGAAGCAACTGGTGCACTGATGAAGACCCAGGGATTTGTTTTCAGACAGATGTGGTCCCTGTGACCTAGCCAAGCCACATAACTTCCCAGAGCTTTAGCTTCCTCTCTGTAAAATGTACCTGTGTTCCCTAGATCAAAATAATACTTGCTATTGGGGCGTGTGTGTGTGTGTGTGTGTGTGTGTGTGTGTGTGTTGTGTGTTTAGCCATTATGGGCCAAACACTTGATATCTGTGCAACATTATCATCACCACTTTAGAAATATAGAAATGGAAACTCAGAGTATTCAGGAGGCTATGCAGAGCTGGGATTCTGCATGTAGATAGTCAGATTTTGTCTGACCACACAGGTTGTGCTCCTAACCAATGCTGAATCCAGTGTCATGATCAGACACAAGGCAGACCAGAGGCAGGGAGCCCTGAGGCAGCTTGGGGTGGGGGGGGAAGGAGAGAGTCACAGGTGGAGTGGAAGGTAGTTGGCCAATGCACTCTAGACCCAAGAGCAGCATTTTTGAGGGTAGGAGTCTCTTCAGGGGCTTCTGCTAGATACACAGTCTCCTGGGGACAGGGAAGGAAAAGGGGAAAGGGCCAGCATGTATTAAGTACCTCTATGTGCCCAGCACTTCACAGGTATCATTTCGTGTAATTCTCCGAGAAGCAATGTATTTCTACTCTATCGATGAGGATACTCAAGTTCAGAGAGGCGAAATGACTTATTCAAGGTCAAGCAGCTGTTGGAAGCAGTGCAGATACCAATTTAAGTCTGCTAGATTGTAAAGTGCCTCTAGCAACACACTGTGCTTGGGGGTGGGGGAGGATGAGAAGCCAGGAGCACCCAAGTCTCTAGTCTGGGGATGGGGTCCGCCCCCAGCTTTTCTGATGCTCCTAACTTGCACACTAGCCTTTCTTCAAGTCCAAAGTTGTTTCTGAGGCCTCCATGTGAGCTGCAGAAGCTACCAGCTGCAGCTGGTAGAAGCTGAGTGAGAAACAGAGATTCCTGTTCTCAGTCAAAAGGGGCGCCCGGGTGGCTCAGTGGGTTAAGGCCTCTGCCTTCGACTCAGGTCATGATCTCAGGGTCCTGGGATTGAGCCCCGCATTGGGCTGCCTGCTCAGTGGGGAGCCTGCTTCCTCCTCTCTTTCTCTCTGTCAAATAAATAAATAAAATCTTAAAAAAAAAAAACCAGGCCATTCCACTGTGGATTCCTTTATATCCAGAACAATCCCGGATGGAGTCATCCCTGTTTTCCAAGTTACAAAAGTAACCCATGTTCATCAGAGAAAATTTCACTGATGGCTTCTGGATGTTTCTGTCTAATTTTTTCTATGCCTAAATGATAGTAGCTTTCCCCCCCTCATCTTGTTAATATCAACTTTACATATTTTATTTTATTGTGACAGACACTACTTGGTTAATTTCCATTTCCCCCTTCTTTGCTGATAGAACTGTGTTCTTGCTGACAACATTTGTTTGAGGCAGTCAAAGCCCAAATGACGGTGCCATTTCTTCCTTTCCCAGAATCCTTTTCAGCAAGGGCAGTCACAAAATGTAGTCCTGTCCAGTGAGACATGAGGGAAACACAGCTGAGGAGCTTTTGTGAAAAAAAAAAACAAAAAACAAAAAACAAAAAACAAAAACCTTTTCCTAACAAAAGGGATAGAATGACAGTGACATACCCCATTCCCCCAAAACCCCATGAATACAAGTGTCATGTCTGCAATGTCATCTTAAGACCATAAGAAAAAGAAAAGGCTGAGAGAATCACAGGGGTTCTCTCACTAACATTATCCAGCTGCAAAATATAAGTAGCTTCCTACCTCAAGACTTCTTTTTAGGTGAAGAAAATAGAATTGATTCTGTATATCTAAACCACCGTTCACTGGGTTTTCTGAGTTTCGTATGCAAATCCTAATGGATTAAGTACCTGCCTTTTAAAACACTTACTATTATTTGATAACCCTGTCACCATCTACTCACATATTCTTTATAACCATTATTGTCAAGCTTGTTTGTTCACCTATTGTTGGATATGCAGTTTTAACTCCACTTTTTTCTATTACAAATGATACCACACTGGATATCACCACAGTGTATTGATTTCCTGGTACAAGAAATTTATTGGGTTGAATTAGAGTTATAAAATAGAAAGACACCAGTTTCAGACTTTTGTTCCCAATCAGGATGAAGTAACAGAGACCAGAATTACTGTCCCACCTGTAATAACTAAAAACCTAGACAAATTGCATGGAATAATGTTTGCCAAGACATTGGACATCAGGCAACAAAAGACAGTGATTTGTGAGAGATGAGAAACCAATGAGGTGAGCCCTACAGTTGTCCCAGTTTACTGTTCACAAAGTGACCAGGCTGCCATAGGAAGTGGGGACACAGAGGAGGCTAGTGGTTTCCCTGGGTGGAAGAGACGGAGTTGAGAGTCTGGGTGGCTGCCATGGACTGAATGTTTGGGTCCCCTCAAGGCTCATGTGTTGAAATCCTAATGGGATGGTATTTGGAGGTGGGGCCTTTGGGGAGTAACTAGGTGATGAGGGTGGAGCTCTCATGATGAGATGAACGCCCTTATAAAAGAAGAGATCTTTTCCCTCCACCACATGAGGGCACAAAGAGAAGTCAGCCAACTATACATAAGCAAGAGAGCTTTCACAAGAACCTGACCATGCTGCCACCCTGATCTTGGACTTTCAGCCTCCAGAACTATAAAAAATAAATGTTTGTTGTTTAAGCCACCAAGTCTATGGTACTCAGTTATAGCTGCCCAAACTAAGACACAGGCCATGTTTGCTGGAGTTTGTAGAGCAGAGTACTGGAGAAAAGAGAGCTCTGGAGGTCTGCAGAGGGTCCCGTGCAAGTCTCAGATGACCACTGATGAGTGGATTGTGTGAAGAAAGCACCAAAGGTTGGGGAAGCAGGAAGACAAGTGGAAGGGTTAGATGGAACCATTCTCGGTATGCGCCCAGGGCTGGGGATGTTTCCTGTTCTCACTAGCTGGACTAAATGCTGCTCTCATCTTGCCCAACAAAACTTAAAAGCCAAATATAAGAGAGTTAAACTTTTTACAAGTAACTTAACTGCATTCTAGAAAAACACCTTAAGAATATTTACCAGAAATTCAAAAATATCTGACACTCAGTAAAGTATGATTCAAAATGCCTTGTATCCAGTGAAAAGTTACCAGGAATGCAATGAACTGAGAGATACAACGCACCATGAGAAACATCACCCAGTTAAAACCAACTGAAAAACAACACAGATGATGGAATAATAGGCACAGACATGAAAAAATTATATTTTTATTCCATATGTTTAAGAAGCGACAGGAAAGACTGAACATATTAAGGAGAAATGTGAAAGATAGAAATCTAACTTCTAGAGATGAAAACTATGTGAGATGAAAAAAGCACTGGGTGGGATTACAAATATTAGCATATTTGATAGCATGATGATAAAAGCTAAGAAATCTCATAGTGATTGGTTTGGTGTTTTTGAGAGGATGAATAATATTGATAATAGTCTAGTCAGACAGATCAGGAAAAACAAGATAAAACACAGATTTCCAATGCCAGGAATAACAAAAGTAACATCAGTATGGATTCCATAGATACTAAAGGGATTCCATAGATATTATGAACAATTTTATTCCAATAAATCAGATAAGTTACATAAAATGGACAAATTTGTTGAAAGACATTAACGAACCAAAGCTCATTTGAAAAGAAATAGGAGAGCTGATAAGAACATATCTGTTTTAAACATTGAATGTGGCGTTAAAACCTTTTCACAAAGAAAACTCCAGACCTAATTCCATACAAATTTTAGGATCGTTTGTTCTAGCTCTTTATTTATTTTTTATTTTTTTAAAAGATTTTATTTATTTATTTGACACAGAGAGAGAGAGATTACAAGTAGGCAGAGAGGCAGGCAGAGGAGGAAGCAGGCTCCCTGCTGAGCAGAGGATGNGGATGCGGGCCTCGATCCCAGGACGCTGAGATCATGACCTGAGTCAAAAGCAGAGGCTTTAACCCACTGAGCCACCCAGGCGCCCTGTTCTAGCTCTTTAAATTTGCCAATGCTATTTTAATAGGGATGGCATTGAAAGTGTAAATTGCTAGATAGACATTTTAACAATGTTTATTCTTCCAATCCATGAGCATGGAATATTTTTCCATATTTTTGTGTCTTCTTCAATTTATTTCATAAGTGTTCTGTATTTCTAGAGTATAAATCCTTTACCTCTTTGGTTAGGTTTATTCCTAGGTATCTAATGGGTTTTGTTGCTATTGTGAATGGAATCGATTTCTTAATTTCTCTTTCTACAATTACAGTGTTAATATATAGAAAAGCTACTGATTTCTGCGCATCGATTTTGAATCCTGTCACATTGCTGAATTGCTGTATGAATTCTAGTGATTTGGGGGGTGAGGTCTTTTGGGTTTTCCACATAAAGTATCATGTCATCTGTGAAGAGGGAGAGTTTGACTTCTTTGCCACTTTGGATGCATTTTATTTCTTTTTTTTTTTCAGTGTTCCAAGAGTCATTGTTTATGCATCACACCCAGTGCTCCATGTAATACGTGCCCTCTTAATACTCACCACCAGGCTCATCCAACCCTTATCCCCCTCCTCTCCATAGCCCTCAGTTTGTTTCTCAGAATTCACAGTCTCTCATCTTTCGTCTCCCCATCCAATTTATCCCAATTCACTTTTCCTTTCCTTCTCCTAATGTCCTCTATTTTATTCCCTATGTTCCACAAATAAGTGAAACTATGTGATAATTGACTTTCTCTGCTTGACTTATTTCACTCAGCTAATCTCTTCCAGACCTGTCCATGTTGATACAAAAGTTGGGTATTCATCCTTTCTGATAGCTGCATAATATTCCATTGTATATAGAGACCACATCTTTTTTAAAAAAAAAAGATTTTACCTATTTATTTGACACACAGAGAGATCACAAGTAGGCAGAGAGGCAGACAGAGAGGAGGAAGCAGGCTACCTGCTGAGCAGGGAGCCTGATGTGGAGCTTGATCCCAGGACCCTGAGATTATGACCCAAGCCGAAGGCAGAGGCTTTAACCCACTGAGCCACCCAGGCAC
This sequence comes from Ailurus styani, assembly GCA_002007465.1. Classification (NCBI taxonomy): domain Eukaryota; kingdom Metazoa; phylum Chordata; class Mammalia; order Carnivora; family Ailuridae; genus Ailurus; species Ailurus styani. Next base: position 5,143,970 of record LNAC01000063.1, on the reverse strand, counting down.
CCCTGGACCACATCTGCTTTATCCATTCATCTGTTGAAGGGCATCTCAGCATTTTATTTCTTTTTGTTGTCTGATTGCTGAGGCTAGGACTTCTAGCACTATGTCGAACAATAGTGGTGAGAGTGGGCATCCTGTTGTGTTCCTAACCTTAAGGGAAAAGCTCTCAGCTTTTCCCCATTGATAATGATATTCGCTGTGGGGCTTTTCATAGATGGTTTTTATGATATTGAGGAATGTTCCCTCTATCCCTATACTTTGAAGAGTTTTAACCAGGAATGGATATTGTATTTTGTCAATTGCTTTTCCTGCATCAATTGAGAGGATCATATGGTTCTTGTCTTTTCTTTTATTGATGTGCTCTATCACACTGATTGATTTGCAAATGTTAAACCACTCTTGCATCCCAGGCATAAAACCCACTTGGTCTGGTGAATAATCCTTTTAATGTACTGTTGGATCCTATTAGCTAGGATCTTGTTGAATATTTTGGCATCCATATTCATCAGGGATATTGGTCTATAATTCTCCTTTTTGATGGGGTCTTTGCCTGGTTTTGGGATCAGGGTAATAGACATATGAAAAAATGCTCAATCACTAGTCATCAGGGAAATACAAATCAAAACCACAACAAGATACCACCTTATACCAGTTAGAATGGCAAAAATTAACAAGACAGGTAACAACAAATGTTGGCAAGGATGTGGAGAAAGGGGAACCCTCCCGTTAGTGGGGATGCAAGCTGGTACAGCCACTCTGGAAAACAGAATGGAGGTTCCTCAAGATGTTAAAGATAGAGCTACCCTACAACCCAGAAATTGCACTACTGAGTATTTACCCCAAAGATATAAATGTAGTGAAAAGAAGGGGCACATACACCCCAATGTTCATAGCAGCACGTCCACAATAGCCAAACTGTGGAAGGAGCTGAGGTATCTTCCAACAGATAAATGGATAAAGAAGATGGATGTGGCTCATATGTACAATGTAATATTACTCAGCCATCAGAAAGGACGAACACTTACCATTTGCATCGACATTGGAGGGTATTATCCTAAGTGAAATAAGTCAGGCAGGGAAAGACAATTGTCACATGGTTCCACTAATACGTGGCATATAAGGAATAGGGCAGGGGACCATAGGAGAAGGGAGGGAAACCTGAATGGCAAGAAATCAGAGAGGGAGAAAAACCATGTGGGACTCTGGACTCTGGGAAACAAATCAAGAGTTGCAGAAGGGAGGGAGGGGATGGGACAATGGGGTAACTGGGCGATGGTCATTAAGAAGGGCGTGTGATCTGATGAGCACTGGGTGTTATACACAACTAATAAATCATTGAACAATACATCAAAAACTAATGTACTATATGTTGGCTAATTGAACTTAATTTAAAAGAGAGAGAGAGAGCACGTACCGCATGGAGCACTGGGTGTGGTACATAAACAATGAATCTTGGATCACTGAAAAAATAAAGTAAAAAAAAGAAAAAGAAAAAGAGAGAGAGAGGCTAAGTAGAGAGGCAGGGAAGTGTTCTGGAAGGAAGGGGCACCAGAAGGGCACAGGTCTAGGTGCCAGCTAGCCAGCTGTTGACCCTAGAGGAATGGTGATGATCATCAATCACCATGACCATGATGATGACCACAACTTCTCCCATCCCTCGACCACATACCATGTTCCTAGTTTCAGATGCTTAAATGCTCCATCTCACTTAGTCCTAAGAACAAACATGTGAAATTCATATTATTATCCAAATTTTATAGTTTAAGGAACTGAGGCTTGGAAAGGTGAGATCACTTGCCTGAGTAATGAGTAGGGACAGACTGGGATTTGAACCATGATCAGGATTGAATGAGATAAGGACGAGGCAGTTGGCACCACACTGCCTGACTCAGTAGACAAGCTCCCTTACCTGCTCAGTCATTTATGGATGTGCCATCCTCTCTGGTATGTTAAATCTCTGCTTCCTGTCTCAGAGATGCCAGAATCAAAAGGTTCACCCTCTTTTCGGGAGGAAGGAAATGACCACTCCACAAGCATAATCCCCTCTTGCTTGAGAAGTGTGACCTGGGCAGGGGCCTCCACTCTGTAGCCGGGCATCCAGGCTCCTGCCCCTGCTACAGGGTGTCCCGGTCCCCAGCTGGGGAAGAACCAGCCTGACCCTTAATACTGCTCACTTATTGCTGTCGGCATGGGATCTGCCAGGAATAACTCCCTTCTGTGGACCAGCACTTGTGCTCAGCACCTTACACATACCTCCTTAGTCCTCATAGCATTGCTTTCTGTTCTAAATATGATGAAAATGAGGCCCAGAGAAGGGGAGTGATTTTCCCAAGGTCACATGGCAAATAAAGGGTAGGGACAACACTCAACTACCAATCTGTCTGGTGTGTTTTTTCCCTGTGTTGCTCAACAAACACTGGCTTTGTGTCTTCTGGAACTTTAGAGCCTAAGCCTGGGGAGGGGAATGATGTAGAGATACACAGTTATGAGAGAAAATATATTAAAATCCGGGACTGTACTGTGCATCATCTGTTTCCTGTGCCCTGGGTAGGCTGCCCCATGTCAGGCAGCCACAAGGCTCATGGCCCCTAATCTAGGAGACCATATCAAGTCCAAATTCAGACACATTTTGAAAGCAAAAAAGAGTGTTTAAAATAGTGACAAGAGTTAATTGATCAACAACAGGAATAAGCCAGAACTGTTCCATGGAAACTAGTATATGAGATCACCCTACCCAACCCCATCCTTGCCTACCCAGTCACCTCACAATTGGAGTCAAGCACTATAACTGAGACTTGTCAGCCCTAAAAATCCATGTAGTCTGGATGTGCTATATCTCTAGGAACTTAAGCAGTAGATCTGAAATAACATCCGGTTTTGCTCACTGCTGGCTTGTCCAACTTCGTGCTCTAAATATATTACCAAGAGTTCTTTGGTCTTAGCCTTGAGAACCTGTCCTTGAGGATGACTTGCTCTTTTCAGGACCCCTTCCAGTTCCCAGATCTCATCCAATTCAGCCCCTTCAGGTTCCATCCAGGGTTTTGTACACAAACACCCTTTGACCTCTAAGTATCACTTGCCCTGGATTCCTCATCACTGACTTCTAGCTAGATAAAAAAGTATTCCCCATTGCTCTCAAATCCCCCAGTACCCAAACTGGTCTTTATCTTGCCTTGAACTTCACCTTCATTGCCACACTCCTCAGAATTTGAATTCTACCTCGCTGGACTACACTATATCTCATAGTTGGTTAGTGCCTCCTACCCATGGGGCAGTCTCCTTTTCAGTGAGCCTTGTCCTTCAGTAGTTAATGAGGCCAAGCCAGTCTTCTGCCTTTCTCTCCTGGAATTCCAGAAGGACCCAAGAGAGCACTGAGTTGGGAGAGTGTCTTCCAAGTTGGTCTGAGAAAGACTGCACATCTGTGCTGGCCTTTGACCATCTGGCACCTACATCTACAGCCTGAATGTACACACCCTATAAACCAGTATTGCACCTTGGCCATAGAGACACTGCAGGAGAATGATCTGCATCTGGCAGATCTAGGTTCAAATTCAGGCTATACATTTATCTGCTAGGAGGTATGAACAACCCACTTAATTCTCTTAAACTCCTGACTACCAGATTGCTTACTGACCTTGTTGTGAGGATGATTTATATTATGTGTTGTGCCCAGTGTACCATCTGATCAAAATAAGTGCTCAGTAGTAGGCAGTTATTGCTAATGCAATAGGTGTGGTAGCATTTACACCATAATGAGGTCTGTGGTCTTGGAAAATGGCAGTTATAAGGACACTAGTATTAGCAAGATTTATGCTATCCGTATCCAAGCCTTAGGCACGCAATCATGGGTAAGATGATGAGAACATAGAGACACATACACACACTTCTGAAGGAAACAAAGCACATCTTACTAGTACAATCACTGTGTCACACAGAGATGTGGCAGCTCAGCTGTAGGACTCCTCCCTCCTCTTGAATCTCAGTGGGAAAAAGTTTCAGTCCCTAGTGGAAACTTAAGAAGGATGCCCAGCTCGCTAGCTCTAGGGGCCAAGCCTGAAATGTTTTGCAGCATTAAACTCCCTGGCCTAGGCTTTCATCCAGCCCAGGGGCTCTGTGCTGCATTTACAAGCATGGACAGAGAATCCTCAGGGCTTTTCAGGGATCAGAAATCCACTCTCTAACCCCATTGTAATATGAAGAGGACCTCCGTGCCTGCCAGCTGGAAGCCCTTCCTCTGCACTTAAGAGAGGCACTGTCTCCCCTGCAGGCCGCCATGCTAAGGTGAAGGGATGAATCCTTCTACACTGTATGAGACTAAGAGAAAGCAGGTTTTGCGACCACAGGAGGGAAGGAGGCTACTCAAGCAGAAGAACAAGGTACTGGTCATTTGTACATGGGACTGAGGTAGGGACTGGGGGGGTGGTTCCTTCCTTGGGTACCTCCAAGAATGACAAAGGAGCCCAGTCTTCTCTGCCCCATCACTGGGGAAGGAGATAAGGGGGGACCTGCCCTCACTGAAGAGGAGTAGGATCTGCAGTGCACTTTCTAAACTTGCACAGGTCCCTCTCAGGAGCACCCTACCAGCTCCATGCCCAGAATGGGTGCTGGGACCCCTGACAAGGCACCCTCTTTCCTTTTGTGCACCCAAAGAGCAGAGACTAGGAAGGAACAGGGAAGTGTTGGCAAGTGGAGAAAGGAGAGTGGTTATGAATATGGCATTTTCCTAGCCCAAGCACTTGATCTAATTATTTCTTCATGGGTGCTTTGAGAGAGGCAGCCGCACAGTGGTTAGAGCCTGGCAGGCTATGCAGCCAGAGACCCAGCACTGGAGCAGGTGCCCAAAGCAGTCTGCCAGTCCCTGTTAGATAGTGTGGAGAAATCTAAAAGAGACATAGCCTCTGCCTACAGTCTGGCTGGGAGGACAGTACACAAAATGAATAAGGCTAGACTGGTTGAATATGGAGGAGGAAATCCCAAACTGAGCCTTGGAGGTCAGTGGGATGTGGAGAAGCAGAAAGAGTTACAGAAGGCATTTCCAGCAGATAAACAGCTCAAGGGAAAGACAGTGCAGATAAGCATGGCATGTGTGGCTAGGTAGCTTGAAAGATTTGTGGCTGAGACAGGAGGGCATCCCAACTGCCCAGACCAGGATCCTTTTGGGAGCCATGCTGTTAACATCACGGTTCTGAAGTCTCAGTGAGGTACTGGTGAATCACAGACTTGGAAATTGGTTAGAGACAGATGGGAGAGCCCTGAAATTCCAGTCTAAGGAGGCATGAGAAAGGGCATGACAGATGAAACAGTACTGGTGGCTGATGGGTGGACCAGGAAGTGAAATATTTGGGTGAAAATTTGGGTGAAATACAGGGGTGAAAGAAATATTTGATCTCCTCCTCCTTTGCAGCCCTCATCATCCTGGCTTTGGGGACAACTGGCATTGCTGACCAGTCTTACCTCTTGAAAATTTCCCCTCAATGCCTAAGACTCTGAGCTTCCCTGGCTCTCCTCTTTGCTTCACAAACACTCCTGGTCTAGGATCTCTTTTTTTTTTTTTCATCCAATTACTGGTGTTCCCTAAAGCTCTGCACAAAAATATCACACCATTTTCTTTTGCCCAGACAGCCTTAAACAATGTTTCCATCTTCCAGATCCACAGCAGCACCCTATGGCAATCAGTCCCCACAATCGTGTTTTTGACCCTGTCCTCTGGAGCCTCAGATGCTTGAAAATGCCAGGATAGCTCCTCTCTCTTCCCTCTATCCCTCCTTCCACTCAGCCGCCCATTATCTAAATCCCAAAAAGGGAGCACTGTCAATAGATCACGTATATTTCACACCATCTCCACTTTGGAAGAGGTATTACACTTTAAGAGCATGGCATTCTGAGAGACTAAGTGACTTAGGAGCATGTAAAGAGGGTAGAAGATTCAGGTGTGTTGACATCAGATCTACAGTCTATATGTTCTCCTCTGCTCTGGTCTCACATCTCCAACTCCCAGAAGCAATCTCTTGCTGATGCAGTCCTATTCTGCTGACTGCCCAGCTCAGCCTTCCCCTCGATGCTCATGGCCCTTGATGCTCATGTCACTGACGAGATCACAGGTCTTCAGCCCTCTATTCCTGGGATCAAAGAATAGGAGAACTGGCAGTTTCCTTCGGAGTGGGCAAGTCTGACAGCCTCACTTAAAAATGGGGCTGTGAAGTTCACAGAAGGGTGTGGAGTTACCCAAGATCACCCAGCAAATCAGGGACGTAGTAAGGACCAGCCCTTTGCTCTTCTGATTTCCAGATTCATTCCACTTTTACTAATCCCTTTACTTGTCTAGCATTTTATATTTTGCCAAATGTCTTGACATACAGAATCTCATATGCTCCTTCCCATTACTCTGTACCTAGATGCTTCATCTCTAACAGGTGGGATGACTGAGGCCAATGGAAGTGAAGGGACTTGCCCAAGGACACACAGCTGGGTAAGTGACAACCATGGGACATTCAGAAAAAGCTGAATTAAAAATGTGGTCATGGGGGTAGTAAATGTAAAGATTCAACAGAAAATCTCACAGGTATCCAAGCACAGGATACCAAGGGGAAGTTGGGAATGCAAGTCAGGAGTCAGAGTCATGCTCTCAGTGGCTCAGGGCTATGAGGTCTCTTCTCTGCTGCCCTGCACATCTGCTCTTTATCATTTCTGCAGAGCTGCCATCTTTCTTCTGTGTTGAGCCAACTCTCCTGTGACTATGTAAACACCACACTGGCTCTGGGTTGTTGGTACCTCAGGCAACCACAGTCCACTGACATAGACATTGACAGTGTTGTGATTTTGAAATCCCATCAGAGAATTGTCCTCCAGACTGGGATAGGCGTACACCTTTGGTACAATTTAGCAGTGGCCAGAGGTTAGCTGGGTCCCCTGCTACAAACATGGCTACCGAATGCCTTGCCTTCTATGGGTGAGGGTGGTTTCCAGGGAAGGACTGTGGGCCATCAGGCACCCTATGTTCTTTTTTTTTTTTTTTCCTTTTTCTTTTTTTTTTAAATTTAATTTAATTTTATTTATTTATTTTTTTAATTTTATTTTTATTATTTGCCCAAGGGGTACAGGTCTGTGAATCATCAGGCTTACATCTTTCACAGCATTCACCAAAGCACAAACCCTCCCCAATGTCCATAACCCATCCACCCTATCCCTACCCTCCCACCCCCCAGTAACCCTCAGTTTGTTTTGTGAGATTAGGAGTCTCTTATGGTTTGTCTCCTTCCCCATCCCATCTTGTTTCATTATTTTTCCCTCCCTACCCCCCACAACCCCCCACCCTGCCCCTCAAGTTCCTCATATCAGAGAGATCATATGATAATTGTCTTTCTCTGATTGACTTATTTCGCTCAGCATAATACCCTCCAGTTCCATCCATGTTGTTGCGAATGGCAAGATTTCGTTTCTTTTGATAGCTGCATAATATTCCATTGTATATATATACCACATCTTCTTTATCCATTCATCTGTTGATGGACATCTAGGTTCTTTCCATAGTTTGGCTATTGTGGACATTGCTGCTATAAACATTCGGGTGCACGTGCCCCTGAGGAACACTACCTTTGTGTCTTTAGGATAAATACCCAGTAGTGCGATTGCTGGGTCATAGGGGCACCCTATGTTCTATTACAGGTATGAATCCAGATATACTTATTTCCCTGTGCCACACCTGCCATCTTTCTTTCCCTTTGCATCCCACTCAACAGGTTGGAAGAAATCAGTGCGAGCTACTGTGGAAAGCACTATTGTGTACGTGACTCAGTTTCTGTCAACTCTGTCCTCCCTCCCCACAAGGCCCAAAGCAGGACAGGGAAGTTCTGTCTCCTTAATAGACAGAACACCATGCAGAGCCTTGGCAAGGAGAACCACAGCTCTGTGTCTGAGTTCATCCTCCTGGGATTTTCCAATGAGTCACAGGTCAGAATAGCCCTGTTCTCCTTCTTCCTTCTCCTCTACCTCATCACTCTTCTGGGTAATGGACTTATTGTCACCCTGATCTACCTGGAATCACATCTCCACACACTGATGTACTTCTTTCTGAGTGTCCTCTCCTTGGTGGACATGAGTTATGTCACTACCACTATGCCCCAGATGTTGGTTAATATGATTTGTCCAAAGAAAACCATCTCCCGGGGAGCTTGTGTAGCCCAGATGTTTGTCTTCTTGGTCCTGGGCATTGCTGAGTGTGTCCTCTATGCCATTATGGCCTATGACAGGTATGTGGCCATTTGCTTCCCCCTCCACTATCCCATACTCATGAGTCGTCCCATTTGTATCAAGATGGTCATAAGCTGTTGGTCCATTAGTATAGCTGGGGCTCTGATCTACACCGTCTTTACCATGCATCTGCCTTACTGTGGCCCCCAGAAGATAAACCACTTCTTCTGTGAGGTCCCTGCTGTCCTGAAATTGGCCTGTGCAGATACAACCTTCAATGACCGTTTGGACTTCATCTTGGGTTTCATCCTGCTCTTGGTCCCATTCTTCCTCATCCTGGCCTCCTATGTCCGAATCTTTGCCTCCATCTTAAGAATCCACTCATCCCAGGGTAGGCTCAAGTCTTTCTCCACATGTGCTTCCCACATCACTGTGGTCATCATGTTTTATGGGCCAGCCATGATCATGTACATGAGGCCCGGGTCCTGGTATGACCCAGAGAGGGACAAGAAATTAGCCCTGTTCTATAATGTTGTCTCTGCCTTCCTCAACCCCATCATCTACAGCCTCCGGAACAAAGATGTCAAAAGGGCCTTTCTGAATGTGTTTGGTAACAGAAGACCCGCTCACTGATCCCGGATGTTTCAGAGTTGTCCAGAGTCATGGGCAGACTTGATGGGGCTTATTTGGTATCATACAAGTAAGTTCTAGCCAACCTGAGCCTTGCTGGGGTTGTGAGCCAAGTTAGGGGTGGCTGCATGGTTACCCCTAAACTAAACATTGGCTGCCACCAGCCAAATGCCTCATTTGAGAGTTGAGGGCAAAGGCTTTCTTCAATAGTGACTATGTCATGGTTCCAGGCATTGCTTTATTGCTTTTCCTGGATTCTCTCCTCACCTCTAGAAGTTTATGTCAGCTCAATCTGATCACAGCCAAATGTGTAAAATGCACACATGCTTTTCTACAATGTAAGGGGATGTAGGGGTGAAAATGATGTCAAGAGTAGACAGATCATGCAGAAGCACAGACTTTCCATGCACTGGTAAGTAATAATTAGCATTGCTTTTTGTACTAGGAGCTGTAAATTCCAAGCTTGAACTATTTTAGACACATCTGTGTAACAATGTGTCTAATAATTGATTTGGTCTGGACTCAGCTTGTAATACTAACTCTTCCCTGATTTTACTACTTAAATCTCACTTTTATTTTGAGAAATAAATGCTCTATATATTTCATAAAAGAAAATATATGTGTATATGTATATCTATATATCTGTATGCATTTATTTATCTCTATATAGAGAGAAAGGGAGAGAAAGACAGAGACAGATACCCACAGAAATAAAATACAAAGACCCCATTTTTCTATACCCCAAATAAACACTTAATATTTTGCCATACTTAGTCTCAGCCTTTTTATCTTTTTAAAAAAAGATTAAATAGTTATAGATACCACCGAAGGGTCCTTTGAATATTCCCAGCTCCTAGGAATCAACCACTGCCATTAAACTGAAGTCATTCCATAGGTTTTTAAACTTTTGCTTACAGACAATTGCACCCATAGAATTGTTCTTGTATGAGTATGAAAATGTATAATGGTGGCGTGATATCCACAGTATTCTGAAGAAATTTTAACTCAACATCATATTTCTGACATCTACCTATTTGATATACACAAGCCTGATACATTCTCTGTAGCAAGCATTCAAATATACCACACCTCATTTCTCTAATTCTTTTTTTTTTGAGAGAGAGAGAGAGAGAGAGAGAGAGAGAGAGCAGATCTTTATTTGTTTCATTTGTAATTCCCTGGTTGCTAGTGAATTTAGCATTTTTTCCCATAAGATTCTTGGTAGTATTGTGTAGTGAACTAAGCTCAAAAGCCAGACTCCTGTGTTCTAATCCCAGTTTACTCAGTGGTGATGGGCAAGGTACATAACTTCTCTGAGTCTCAGTTCCCTCATCTGTTAACAGGAAGAAAATAGTATAGACCTCAGGAGGTAGTTGGAAGGATTAAATGAGATAATACAGGAAAAGAATTTGTCATAGTGAAAAAAATATGTAAATATTCAATGAATATGAAATGTCATTTACCTTTCCTTGGTTTGCAGTTTATTATATATATTTTGGATCTTCTTTGTTTATTACATGCATTGAGAATATCTTCTCTCAGTTCATTGCTTATTTTCTTTATTGCAGCAGTAGTACATGTTTATTCTTAAGTTTTAGAGCACAGATGCAAACAAAAAGAAGAAAATGAAAATTATCCATTACCTTAGACTTGGAGATAATTACTGTTAACATTTCAGCATCTATATTTTAGGGTCGAACAGATTTTTAATTGTCTCTATTAATATTTCAAAAGAAATATAATGCAACTGTTGTTAAACTACTATGTGTTTTCATGATTTCTTAAATGTTTTAAGCATCCTATTTTTTGGTCAGATTCTCACTTTATTTATTATTATTATTTTCTTTTTTTTTTAAGATTTTATTTATCTATTTCACAGAGGGAGAGAGATCACAAGGAGGCAGAGAGGCAGGCAGAGAGAGGGGGGGGGAAGCAGGCTCCCTGCTGAGCAGGGAGCCTGATGTGGGCCTCGATCCCAGGACCCTGAGATCATGACCTGAGCCGAAAGCAGAGGCTTTAACCCACTGAGCCACCCAGGCACCCTTATTATTATTTTCTTGAGTATAGTTGACACACAATGTAGTTTCAGGTGCACAACATAGTGACTCAATATCGTTATACATTATGTTATGCTCACCCAAGTGTAGCTACAATCTGTCGCCATACAACACTATTCCAGTATCATTGACTATATTCCCTGTGCTGTGACTTTTATTCCCATGACTTATTCATTCCATAACTGGAAGCCAGTATCTCCAACTCCCCTTCACCCATTTTGCCCATCCTCCCACCTCCCCACCCTCTGGCAACTATCAGTATGTTTTCTTTATTTATAGGTCTGACTCTACTTTTGGTTTGTTTGTTGTTCTGATTTTTAGATTACACATAATGAGTGAAATCAGATGGTATTTGTTTTTCTCAGTCTGACTTATTTCACTTAGCATAATGCCTCTAGGTGGTCCTTCCATGTTGTCACAAATGGCAAGATCTCATCCCTTTTTACGGTTTTGTGATTACTTTTAAATTGAATTATACAATATATATTTTCTGTAACTTGATTTATTCACTCGATAATAGGTTTTGACATTTATCATGTTGTTTTGTTTTCACTGCTGAAGAGTCTTCTTTGCTTTTGATGAATAGAATAATGACTTTTAATAAATAGAATTTTTAACAAATACAATTCTCTTCCTTAATGGTTTTTCTTAAATGAATGATTGTCAAATATTTCACTAAGCTCATTAATTCATGAAGGAACTGGTAAGATGTTAAGATTGGTTCAAAGGAGAATTTGGCTTACAAAAATCTATATTCTCTACTGGACAAATTTCATTTGCATTCCTATGAATAGGAATTACTTGCATTATAACAGACAGAAATCTTTTGTCTTGCTGCCAGTTTTCTAGACCTTAACAGTTATACCTGCAGAGTTATAAAATATCCAAGGCCATAGAAACTCAATTAAAATAGTACACCCTTGTAAAGTCAGATAATGCTCAGGGGGTCTGCTAGACAACATCTAGCACTATACCAAGAGGGCGCCAAGAAATCCCTGTTGCCTTCTGCAAGTCTTAGATAATTTTTTTCTTACAACACTCACCCTCGTGAATCTTAAATAATCTTCAAAAAATATTCTCGATTTAGAAAAAAAACTGGTCTCATTATTTCTGGCCTCACTCTTTGTATCAGTGTAGTAGGAACATTAGCCATATGGACCATCTCTAGTTTGCTTTGCAAATCTAGAGACACGTAGTATTGAGCCACTTCTAAAGCCACAGAATTAACTTCTCCCTGCAAGTTTCCATATGGAATCTGAAATTTGACTTTTAAATGCTCTATTATTCATTATGCAGAGGTTGGAAAACCAATCCAAAGAAAATCTGTCCTTCATATTTCACCCACAGTACCTATAAACTTGGGTGAATTCCTCTCCAATCAAGGTTCCAAAATTTACTTAAGTTTCCTGCTGGCCAGTAGGTGATATTTGTTACCATCTATAAGGTTGGGACCTTGTAAATCAGGTCAGTTTTTCAGGGAGAGCTTTGTGGAGATTGAATTTGCAGGTAAAGTCAACTCAATCCTTGCTACTCAATAGTATCTCAGCATGCCTGATTAAAAGGAAATAACTCTTGGGGCACCTGGCTGAGTGGGTTAAAGCCTCTGCCTTCGGCTCAGGTCATAATCTCAGGGTCCTGGGATCGAGCCCCGCATCGGGCTCCCTGCTCAGCAGGGAGCCTGCTTCCTCCTCTCTTTCTGCCTGCCTCTCTGTCTACTTGTAATCTCTCTCTCTCTGTCAAATAAATAAATAAATAAATAATTTTAAAGCAAAAAGGAAATAACTCTTAAATATAACCTTTATTAAACAACCAATTTGACCAAGTATATCCTTGTTAAATAGAAGACATAATTATTGAATGTAGGCTAATAAGTAAAGAGACAGATTTAAGTGTCTGAATTCTGGTAAGTTAGTAGGAATCAGGTATGAGTTAAAAAAGTTTCACTGCAGTTCAAAAAACCTGGATCTACTAAACCGAGTGTTAGAGACAGCTTGAGGGGAATGAGAAAGGGTTTTCTCATACATCCAAAAAATCCAGAACATTAAAAACAATAGTAACAATGATCCAAACAAATAACCTCATTGGTTTATTCAACTCTAAGGGAGAACTCTTGCTCTGCCGAATCTGGGGCCAGCAGCTACCATCACAAAGTCCCACGATTGTTGGCAGGCATCAGTCCCTCACTGGCTGTTGCTCCAATGGCCTCAGTTCCCTGCTGTCTGTTGGCCAGCTTGACCACTCTCTGTTCCTTGCCACATGGACTTCTCCATAGGGCAGTTCACGACAAGTCAATTTACTTCATCAGAGCAAGAAATTGAGAAGAGTCAGAGAGAGAGTTCAAGCAACATGGAAGTCAGTCTTTTATTACCAAATCTCACAAGTAATATCTCATCGCTTTTGCCCTGTTTTACTCATTCAAAGGAAAATGCCAGGTTCCACCCACACTCAAGTGATGGGGAATACACAGAGGTGTGATTACCAGGAAGTAGGGATCACTGGGGTCTCCTTAGAGAGCTGCTTCCTTGGGAGGCGCATGAATGGAGATCAGACAGGAAATAGCAGTTGGTCGTCTTGCTCAACGTTTCCCACAAATGAGAACCATTGAAGGTTCTTGAGCAAGGGGAGGAACCAAGTCAGAGATGAAGGGCAGAAAGATGACTGTAGCAGCTGTGTGAACACTTATTGCCTATGAAGCCTGAGTAGTATTGTGATTTATAAGAAAGGATATATATTTAGTCTTCTGGTTTCTGGCACAGAGCTCCTAAGAACCTTGGAATTTCCTAAGTGATGAGGACCATAAAGGCTCTTTTGTTGCCTTCTATTGTGTCAGTGAGGTGACTTTTGGGCAGCCAGTGGAGCCAACTGTGGGATTAGAGAAGTTTCAGTCCCACTCTCAAGTTTTGGGAGGATGAGAGGCGCTGGAGATGGATGGAGTTCAGTCATCAATGGCCAGTGATTTAATCAATCATACCTATGTAATGATGCTTCCATAAAACCCCAAAAGGATGTGTTCAGAGACCCTCTGAGTTGGTGACCACCGGATGTGCTGGGACGCTCCATGCCACCTCCCACATTCCTCGTCCTGTGGGTCTCTGCCATCTGGCTACTCCTGAGTTATATACCTTTATAGTGAACTACTCATCTAGTAAGTAAATATTTCTCTGAGTTCTATAAGCCATTTAGCCAATTAATTGAACCCAAGGAGTGGTCAGATGCACAGATGACAGCTTGGACTTCCAGTTGGTGTGTGAAGTGGGAGAGTAGGGGAGAGTCTTGTAGGACTGAGCCCTTTACCTGTGGGATCCAACCCTGTCTCTGGGCAGATTGTGTCAGAATTGAGGTGAATCATAGGACACTGAATGGTATGGGAGATCTGCTGGGTGGTATGGGAGAAAAGCCACAGTGGAATTTGCTGACAGTATCACCACCTGGCCACATGAAGGAGGTGAATCACACACCTACAGTCCTGAGTGCTTGGAATAGGCAGCCAGGAAGAGGGTGTGCCAGGCTGGGCCAGGGAAAGGCCAGAAAAGAATCGCCCTCTAGAGAAGATCTCAGGATGGAAGCTTCCCTGTGGGGGGCAAAGGCCTCTAGCCCTGAGGGTGTCAGAGGGAGCTGAAGGCAGCTTTAGCTGGCCATAGGCACTGCCAAATCCTGAGCTCCCCTCAAGGACAGCAAGAGGCCTCTGTGGCCTGGTCAGTGCTGCAGTGACTCCTTGTGGGAAGCAGACTCAGGAGAGCAGGAAACAGGAGAGAGAGCCTGTCACTGAAGAGGAAGCACCCAGTCCTCATGTGGCAATAGTAGGAGAGGGAGGGGACTTCATGAGGAGTACAGGGTACCTGGAGGTTCTAGGGTTCCCAGACTTGACTTCCCACACCCTACCGCCCCCATGAGGCAGGCCAGTATGAGCCAAGTGGCCCAGCCTGAGGAGGCCTCCTGTCCCAGCACCAGGTTCTGGGTCTCAGCTCGGAGTGACTTCTCCTTCATGGAGCTCCCAACTAAATCATACCTATATAATGAAGCCAAGCCCTAGTCTGGCTCCTTGGGGGCATATTGGGCCAAGTTACAAATGCTATGCCAACCCCCTGGGCCATCTGTGAACAACTAGTCTTCTCATGCCTAGAAAGGATGGAGCCTGACGTTTCTTTTGCCCTACAGGCAGAACTGGTCTCCTCCCCACCCTTTGGCCAGAAACACCAAAAGAGAGGGCTCACTCCAAGGTCTTTGCTGCTACCTCAAAGTTACAAGGTATAAGTTCTTCCCGTTCCCTATCTTTAGTCCTTGTTGCTACAGTTCAGACCCTTTGTCTCTTGCTCTTCTCTCCACCAAGAGGAAGGCTTCTCACAAGTGATCTGAAATGCCAGAACATACCCTCAAAGGGCTGAGACCTGAGAGCCATTGGGCAGTTTAAGACCTCCATGGGTACGGTCCTTTAAGACACAGGGAAGTGTACCCATGTCCCACATAAAGCGTAATTAATATATCACTATATAACCATGAAAAGGCTGAATGAGTTTACCTTGACTAACTGATAAAATGTTATTTTAAAAATCATTTAAATATTTACTAATTTTTATTTTGTGAGATCCCTATTTTTCAGCCACTATTCTTTTCTTTAGGGTCTCCAACATGTCTGTAGGTTATGAAAGCCCAAGGACCCTAGGCACTTTGCCTGCTGTACCTAATGTGCGAAACTGCCCTGGGGACACCACTTGGCAGGGGAGAAGACAATTTCTTGGCCTTCATCACCTTAGACCTCCCATGGTGCCTCATTTTTTCCCCCTGGGGAAGGAGGAACAGCTGAGAAAGAACTGTCCTCAGCGCCCTGTCTGAGCCCCACACACCTTCTCCCCAGCATCTGCAATGCCACCCCCAGCCTAGCTACATCTCCCCCCCTCCAGCCACCCCCTCTGGACCTGGGCCTCCAGGGGGGCAGGGCCTGAGGTCCTTAGGGAGTGAGGCTCCTCGCAGGAGCCTGGACCAGAGGCTGCAGGGACTGTCCGGACTAGAGCCCTGGGGCCACAGGCCCCTCAGAGTCCAGAGTGCTCACCATTACACCATGGAACCGCCACATGCCCCTCAGGAGTGGTCCCCTGAGCCTGAGGGAGCCCTGCCCACAACCTCCTACCCTTCAGGGTTATAAGCTCGGGACAGCAACGTCCCCGACCAGGCAGGGAGGTGGAGGAGGAGCCCAGCGTGGGCCTCAGTCCTGCTCACCGGCCGCCTGTCTCTCTCCTCATGTCTGTGTGAGTGTGCATCCGACCACCAGTCTCTGCCTTTCTCTTTCTGGCTTTCCCTCCCTGTCCTTCGGCTCTTTGTGTCTCTGTTTCTGCCTGCTGGCCGGCTTCTCTGCCTCCAAGTTTCCGTCTCTCTCCTCTGCCTGCCGGTGCAGCTCTGCTTCTGCTGTTCTGACTGGCTCTGCAGCTCCCTCTGCCTCTCTGGCCCTCTCGACTCCTCCATGGATTGCTCGCTGGGCCTCTGCATGGGCCTGCGGCGAGGGCCCTCTGGTTCTCTTCTCTGCCTCTGCTGCCTCTGTGATTCACACGGATTCCCCGCCTTGCAGCATTTCCCTGGGTCACCCGGTAGAACCTGGCCCTCGGCCCATCCCTCCTCCACCTTCCCGCCCCCTCAGCCTCCACCCCTCTGTCCACTCTGTCCCGTCTGCAGTCGCCCACCTGCTGGCTCTCCTCTTCCAGCTCCTTCTCTCTCCTCTCTCCACGCCCTGTCCTATGGCCTCTGTCCCTTCCCTTCCCTGCACGGCCTCTGCCGGCTCTTGGTGGTGCAGTGGCCCTGGCAGCCCTCCTGTGGCTCCTGCACCCCCTTCCCAGCATCGCAGACAGACCTGCCTCCTCCTCCGGCTCCCGCCTCTTTCCCCTTCAGCGTCTTGCCCTGCTCTGTCCCTGTGACCCTCTCCCACTGGGTCTCCATGGCTCCACAGCTCTTTCCTTTAGTTCTTCTCCTCTTCCAACACAACGGGAAGAATGACCCTTTTCCGCCTTCTGCCTCCTTGGCTCCAAGGGTGCTTTTCCCTCTCTGGCCTGTGCTCCTCACATTCTGGGTCTCTGTGCCTTTCGGCTTCCTTGTGGCTTGTATTGGACTCTCTTTTTCCCTTCCAGGGCCTCTCTCTCTTTTTCCATCATTTTCTTGGCTTCTTTTGCTCTTTGGGTGAAGTTTCTCTGGGTCAGTCTTAGCCTCTGCAGATCAGTGTTGATGCTCAGGGTGTGTGTGTGTGTGTGTGTGTGTGTGTGTGTGTGTGTTGGGGAAAGGACTGGAGAAAGAAAAAGGGAGGAGAAACCATACATATCTTCAGAACTTATATTTCAGAATTAAGTATTACTGTAATCAACCACCATTTTTGCTGATAAGGAACAAGTACCAGCTCTGAGTTACGGCAGTAAATTCTAACAGCGAAAATTCAAAACTCTTGAGTCTTTCATCTCCTAACTGTGCTGCAGGAAAGCAGATATGAGAGAAGGAGATCAATATAAGGGCCCACATGAAAAAGCGAGGAACTTTCCTCTGATTCCTCTTACATCCTCACAAGGGAGCAAGCTGGCACCCCCAGCCTCAAGCCATGGACAACCTGGCGAACAGAGGCTCACCCCCTACCAGGGCCTTGCAATCACACCACCCATTTCTGTCTTCTCACCAGCAACAGGTCATTATCAAAACTGGCTGTCGGAGGGTCAGAACCAGAGGCTCAGAGAGGCCAAGAAACTGACTCCGAGACACACGGCAAATCAGCCACGGAAAGTGAGAGAAGAAACCAGTCCCCAGGCTGCATTCTGGACAAAGATACTAATTCATCAAAGGCCAAGGAGTCCTGGGGGGGAGAGGCCTGTCCCCCACATCTTCTCTGTTTCCTCTGTCCTCAGTCGGCAGGTACAAGCTGGAGGTAAGACCCGGACAGCCTCTCATCCCCGTGACCCTTGCCTAAGGACCTCCATGCCTCAGGAGCTGGGGAAGAATGTAGTTTGCAACAACAGGTTCCCTCTGTCCGTAAGTCCCATTCCTGGCTCATGGCTCATCTCTGAGAGCAGCACTGAGAGGGGTAAGATCCCAGACTAAGGATCAAGCCACATGGGTGTTCATCAAACTTGAGACTTGCTTAGGCCAGTGGCTTTCCCTCTCTGAGCTTTGGTAAAATGAGAGGATTGTGCTAGTTGTTCTCAAGTTGAGCTTCAGGTCTGTAACTAGTAGGAGGAGCCACCGGGAGCTGTGTGTGTCTGGGTGAGGAGGGTATGAATGGAGTGGGTTCTGAGCTCCTGCCGAAGTCCATCTTGGACAAAACCTGAACGTGCGTAACTCCATGTTGTGCTCTCCAAGAGCCCAATGGTCCAATATTCATTTTCAATGCTGTTCTTGGGAGCGGCCCATCTAGAGGACGGTGTCCCCTCAGTCACACGTGCCTCCCCTCCTGCCTCAGCCTTGAGTGTCCTCGTGGAGACATTAAGCACAGTGCAGCCTAGGCTCCTGGGAGGTGTGGGACTGTAGGACGCTGGTACCCACTGTAGCTCGCCAGCCTCACCCCGTGTCCCCTCCAAGTCACCTCCAGTTGCCTCTGAATCTAGGAATAAGTAGAAAAGCGTTGAGTATCTGTCCTGGAGGAGCTGTTATGGATTACTCGTCACCCCCTTTTAGAGATGAGATCACAAGGGCCAGGCAGGTGAGTGACTTCCCAAAGCCATGCAGCTGACTAGCCCTCCAGGGATCAGGAGAATTGGACTCTTACAGGACACAGAGGGGCAATGACCAGAGAATTTGGCTGGGCCCTAATGCGAAGGCCTGTGCGCATGTTAAGAATTCTGGTCTCTTTTATAATTAATGATGAACAATGGCCTTCTAGTCCTAGCTGGATGGCAGGCAGGGGTTGGGGGAAGAGGGCGGGATGGAGGCTGTGAGGAGTGGGCAGACTCATTCTGGTCTTGGGCCCTTCTGCTGAAGTCCTGCAGCTGGGGGCTGGCCTCTTAGGAGGGAGCCCTTAGGTACCTGGGAGAAGTGAGTGGCCAGAGCTCAGAACACCCTCCCCAGGGCCAGCGGGCTTCCTCCTCTCAGCAGCTGGAGCCTTCTCTGGACTCTCATGGTGGTTTAGGAAGCAGAGATGTCTCTGTGTTTTATGTCCCCTCTGCCCCATGCTGGCTCAGGCAGAGACACCAAGTCTCAAGACACCAGTCCCTCAGATGTTTTTTACATTTATCTGCCACTTACTTTGTTCGCCGGCATGAACCTAGGACTATCTTCACCCAAACTTAAGCCACCCCGCAGAGTTCCCATGGTACCAATGAGGTTGGTACAGAGAGGGTTCAGAGAGGTGGAGTAATTTGCAAGGGTTACACGGTAAAATATATCACAAACATCATTAGTTTTTTTTTTAACTTAGAGAAAATTATTTTGCCAAAATTTTCACCTTTCCCTTTACTGTTTTGTTTTCATGTTTATATAAAAGGGAAAAATTGGCATTTAGGCAGGGGGAATGTGAACAACTTGGGCAAAATATGGACACAGAGACACTGAAAGAAAGAGAGCCAACTTTCTCAGCACAAGAAAGTAGATCAGTGGTTCTCAAAGTGTGGTCCCACTAGCAGGCAGCATGTGCATCGCCTGGGAATTTGTTACAAATGCAAATTCTCAGGCTCCACTCCAGACGTCTTGAGTTGAGAAGCCCTGGGTGTGAAGCACAGCCGCGTGTGACAAGACTTCCAGATGGTTCTGATGCATGAGGCAAGGAGATAGGGAGGTGGAGTCTGTGACTGGCTCCTCAGGTGACAGGAGGAAGGAGTCCTAGAACAGGGAGCCAAGGGGACATGGGACAAGGTTCCAGGAAGGAGTCCAGACCCTAGTACAACATAACAGTCATCTTGGGACTAGAGAGAAAAAAACTGCTGCAGGGATGGCTTAGGGAATTGGAATTAAATATTCAATTTTAAATTGTGCTTCATTGTAAGACATCTTTGCCTCTTTTTTTTAAAAGATTTTTGATTTATTTATTTTAGAGAAAGAGACTGAGAGAGCACAAGTAGGGGGAGGGGCAAAGGGAGAGGGAGAACCAGGCTCCCCACTGAGTAGAGAGCCTGATGTGGGGCTCGATCCCAGAACCCCCAGATCATGACCCAAGCCGAAGGCAGATGCTCAATGGACTGAGACACCCAGGTGTCCCTAGAGACATCTTTCTCGCATTTATTTATTTATTTATTTATTTATTTATTTATTTATTTATTTATTTATTTATATTGTGTTATGTAAGTAGCCATACATGAAAAAATATTCAACATCGTTAGCCAACAGGGAAATTCCAATCAAAACCACATCGAGATACCACCTTATACCAGTTACAATGGCAAAAATTAACAAGGCAGGAAACAACAAATGTTGACGAGGACTTGGAGAAAGGGGAACCCTCTTACGCTGTTGGTGGGAATGCGAGGTGGTGCAGCCATTTTGGAAAACAATATGGAGGTTCCTCAAAAAGTTAAAAATAGAGCTACCCTATGACCCAGCAATAGCACTACTGGGAATTTACCCCACAGAGACATCTGTCTCTTAACACACCTTCAGGACAAGGCTTATGACAACCTTGTGTGGGGGAATTTGGGGTGTAAAGGAGAAAGAGAATGGGGATGAACCATGGAAGAGGTCAGTACCCACCCAAGAGTTCAGTGAGAGCAGAGATTTTGAGAACAAAGTAACCAGGGATATACAAGGAACCCCCCAAACTACTAAAAATCTAAGAAGAAGGGGAAACAACATCAGACTTCTTCCAGCAGATGGAATGAGGAGCTATGTTGCCTTATGTACATATTAAGGGTCATCACCATGAGGCTGAAGGACTCCCAACATTCAGGTTATACTTCAAAGGTCTTTCTTGTCTCATCATAAAATAAACTTTCACCCATATATTTTCCCTTAGGTTGCTTTATAGTTTTCACTTTTTGTATTTAACTGTTTAGCATAGTTAGAATGTATCTCAGTAGGTGGCATAAAATAACTTTTTCTACCCAGATCATTAACTAATTGGCAACATTTGTTAAATAGCTTCCTGCCCTCTGACTTACAATAGCCTCTTCATCATGGGCTAGGGTCTCTTTCCAAGCTTTCTGTTCTGTCCCATCAATCTGTGTTTCTATCTCCGAGTTCACACTACATTTGCACGGTGTTATAGTACATTATGATATTATAGTATTAGGTTTGCTCCTTTGGAAGAGTGTCTTCCACTTAGAGACACAGATAAAATATAGGATGGCCAATTAAATTTGACAGATTTACTATTATTTGCTAAGTCTGACAACTCTGCTTCCATTTCATTGTTCTTTTTTTCCCCTTCAGTATTTCCTTGACTATTCTTATGCACTTATTTTTTCATGAGTGTTTGAATCATATTATCATGTTCTTACAAAATCATTTTGTTGAGTTTTAATTAGATTGCATCAAAAGTATAAGTTTAGAGGTTTTGGGGGCTTTTTGTTTTGTTTTTCGTGGGGGGTTTTGGTGTGGTTGGTTTGTTGTTTTTGTTTTGCCAATTTTAGTCTGTTTAGAGACATGGACAAGGTGTATCCCTGAACTTCACTGAGGTTTCCTTTACGTCTTTTAAGAAAGTTCTGCAGAATCTTCTGTTTGTTGTTTTCATTTGTATTGCTCTCATAGGCCATGAACATTTCTTCTGAAATCTTTCTTCTTCTTCTCATCCCTAGGTATTTGTGTATTTTGTTTATTTGCTGCTTTTGTAAATCTTTTTCCCCAATATATTTCTAACTTTTTGTCTAGTACAGAACATTTCTACTTTTTGGGTACTTCTCGGTTTTTTAATGATTCAAAAATATACATACTCGTTGTAGATAAAAAGCAAATAGGCCTGAAGTGTAAAAAGAAAAAGGGAAGGCGCCTCATCTCATCCCTAGAGGCTCACCCACCACCATCACAAACCTCAGTCCTCAATGATAATAAATCCTGACAAGTCTGTGAACACTTGCAGGCATTTTCCATGCATCTAAAATGTGATGTAAAATACATTTTTAAAAATTTGTGTGCATACACGTATCTATACACATGGGATCTTACTATGCATATTGTTCTTTGAGTCCCCAACCCCTTTTTTGAATTTGATTTGGTTTCAGGGGGCTGAGCGGGAGCAGGGGCATCTCAAGGAGCTGGGCTCGGGGACATGCGCTGGGCAGCGGGGCAGGCCTCAGGGCCCAGGTGCTGGTGTCACATGTGCTCCCGGGCCCCCAGTACTTTTATATTAAGCCGATTTAACCAAACTTTTCCATTAGTTCTAGAACTGTATCAGTTGATTCTCTTGGATTTCCAGATACGATAAATATGACATTTGCAAATCATTATGGTTTTCTGATCTCTATGATTTTATTTCCTTGCCTTAAACTATTTCTTCGGCTACAGCTTTCTGTGTAATATGATATACCAGCAGTAAGAGTAGCTCTCACTTTGAGTGTACACCATTAGAACAAGGATCACAAATTCAAATGCACGGGGTGGGGGGCAAGCATAGGCAGTTCAACCGAGTAAAACTAGTCTACAAAAAATAATGGACCACAAGGGATATCACGAATTGGGGATTTCACACTCCATCCAAAGAAGAATCGTCCACTTACCTCCTGCTGGCTGGAGGAATATGGCCCATTATTGCCAACTCTAGTTTGTGATGCTGAAAATCTAGTTTTTTATGTGTAAGCTCCACTTTTTAAAATATTGGCAATTAATTTAACTTTTTAAAAAATTTTTTATTATTTGCCCCAGGGGTACAGGTCTGTGAATCATCAGGCTTACACCTTTCACAGCACTCACCATAGCACAAACCCTCCCCAATGTCCATAACCCATCCACCCTATCCCTACCAATTTAACTTTTAAAAGCTATGCAAACTATATCTATGGGTTATACTTGGCCTGCAGAAGGCCATTAAGTGACCTCTATATTGTAGTTTTAGGCGTGATGCTGGCTCTTCGTTTGGAAGAGATTCTCTTTACGATATCAAAAGTTTTTGGAGATACGATATATGTCTCTGTGAGAGTTCACAAACCAGAAAGTTGAGAGTAATCTACAAAGCCATGGGAACAAAGGGCGTACAAGTCAGCAATGGTTAAGGAGGTAGGCTGGGGTAACCACCTGGGCATAGTGCATGAGCTTAGGAAACCCTTCCTGACAAATTGTAACTGCTTTCCATGAATTTCCCTTTCACAAAACTCTGGGTTTTGTGGATTTACTTCTGCACAGTTTCCTATAGTTACTAGAATTTTTAATATGCTCAAAACAAAATGTAAATTTTTCTGAATCATAAAACCAGAGAGGCAATGAATACTGAAAGGTGGACCAGCCACAGGGAAAAATTTTAAATCTCAGTATGTTCATGGTCTCCAACAAAGCAAAACGAACTTATTGGCACCTTATGGACAGTGTGAAGGAAGGAGTCTTTGAAGACTTTCTTACTAAGAAGGTATGATAGAAGAATAATTGTACAATATACACATCATTAAATTATATCCTCTTTGCATGATGTGCTGGGATTGACGTGCTGGGATTATTCTTTTTATTTTGTTAACCTAAAAATTGTTTATGGGACTATAGTCACTTTACCCATGATCTTTCTTTGACTATTAAATATCCCTCACATTTTGGAAGACAACATTATAGTAAGCATTTGCTAAAAATTTGTTGAATGAATGACCTAATTAATGAACATCAGTGAAAAAGTTCATTTACCAGAAAGAACTAAATTTTAAATATTAATTCTAATTTTTATTTTGCATAGCATTGACTTGAACCCTGCATTCTTTTTTTAATCTTTCAAAAAATTTTATTTGTCAGTCTTGGGGATTATTAAGTGATTATTTTATCAAGGCAACAGTCCTTTGAATAGCATGAACACTGACTCCGATCATAAGCATTTAAAAATTTTTTTCACTTATATGTGAGATCTTTTTTTATTGTGTTTTGTTAGTCACCATAAAATACATCATTAGTTTTTGATGCAGTTTTCAAAGAGTCATTGTTTATGTACAACACTCAATGCTCCACGCAATATGTGCCCTCCTTAATACCTACCCTGCATTCTAACCTTAGTACTAATCCTAACAATGATTTAAAAAAAGATAAACCTTAACCCAAATAATGAATATAATAGTCCTCCCCTGATCCTAATCTGAAACCAAGAATTTGCAACCTCTATGCTTACAAGAGAAAACAGAAAGTGGGATGAATAATAGAAAAGCAAGGCTATGTCAGAAAAAGGGAAAATATACCTAGAGGCCAGAGCAAAGCACAGTGTATGACAGACACCTCCCTGATTTGGCATTCACCATTTTCATTACCATGACCCTCAACTGAATCTTGAACCCAACCCCAGTACCACCCAAGCTACTATGGGGTCATATCTCACGGTGCTTCCATCTGCTAATCCAAACTTCCTGTTAAGAAGCATACATGAAACGAGTGTGAAAATTCCTTACACACTCTTGTGCATAGACACCCAATCAATTACATACTCTCAAACTCTTTAAACAGGCAGATAACAATGCAAGAACTCAACCAATCCACTGTGACAGAATTCATTCTATTGGGCTTCGCCCCCAACCCCAGGACAAACCCTCTGCTCTTCACCTTCTTTCTCATCTTTTACCTGCTCATCCTCGTGAGCAACAGCTTCCTCATCACCCTTATCCACCAGGATTCCCGCCTCCACACACCCATGTACTTTTTTATTAGTGTCCTCTCCATTCTGGACATGTGCTACACAACCACCACTGTGCCCCAGATGCTTGTGCACATCCTCAGCAAGAAGAGGGCCATCTCTTTTGCTAGGTGCGTGGCCCAGATGTACATCTTCCTCCTCTTTGGAGTCACTGAGTCCTGGCTCTTCTCCATCATGTCCGTGGACAGATACATGGCCATCTGCCATCCTCTCCGGTACAAGGTCATCATGAGCCGCTGGATGTGCCTCCTCATGGTGGGCATCTGTGTAGCCTATGGTGTGGTGGGTGGCCTGTGCTACACCTTCTTTGCTGTGCGCCTGCCCTACTGCGGCCCTAATGAAATTGACCACTACTTCTGCGAGGTCCCCGCCGTCCTAAAGCTGGCCTGTGCAGACACATCCCTCAATGACTTGGTGGACTTCATCACGGGCTTCAATGTCATCGTGGTCCCCCTGACCCTGGTTGTCATCGTCTATGCCAACATCTTTGCCACCATCATGAAGATCTGCTCAGCCCAGGGACGGATCAAGGCCTTCTCCACCTGTGCCTCCCACATCACTGTGGTCACCATGTTCGCTGTTCCATGCATCATCATGTACATGAGTCCTGGCTCTGGCTCCTTGTCAAACAGTGGCAAGAAAATGGCCCTTTTTTATAACATTGCCACAGCCTTCCTCAACCCTGTCATCTACAGTCTGAGGAACAAGGACGTGAAAAAGGCTTTCCTCAAACTGATGGGACAGAGTGGGGCCCCAGAGTGAGGCTTTAAAGTGGAAGACCCTGGGAGCTGAACAAAGCAGGACTCACACCCACAGCCCCACCGAAGACTCTTGCATGAGATCTGGGAGGCTGCACTCCATCAAATCACACCATCATCCTGGCCCAGTGGGAAGGAACTGGGCACTCAGACAATGGCAGTATCTCAGTGATGTGGTTTGGGACAGAGGGGACTGTGAAGGTAGAGTACGCTGGTCAAGAGCTGGGGCCTCAGTGACAGGCAGAGCAGGATGAGAGACTTGATTTGAACATTAATAGATATGTGATGTTTTGCAAGTCTATTTGACTTACTCTAAGGTTTATATCTCTTCCTCACAGGGAAGTTGTGATGATCGAATGAGATAGTATGTGAAACATGTTTAGTACAAGACTGGCAATAGCTTTCGACAGATACTAGTTTTAATTTTGAAAATTTATTTCTCGGGATGAACTGTGAGCCTTGAAGTAGCCATGATCCTCTTCTGGGCTGTGGAAGTGACTGAAACCTTAGAGAGTAAAAGAAAAAAAAAAAAAAGAACAGAGTGGAAGTAGTAGTAAAAACTCAAAACCCAAGAAGTGGAGAATCTTAGGGAGAGAGACTTGAGAACAAGGAAGTGAACCCTTCTCTCCCCATCCACAATGTGCACACTGCAATTATCTCATGGTGCCACTTTGTGGCCATTTGGTTTTGTGCTTTTGTATCTTTATGCCTCTTGAATTTCCTTTTCCCCTTGTTCCTAATAAAGTCCATTTTGGAAAACTACAACCTGTCTTGGGTGATGTCAAGGAAGAGTGACTCCGTCCACCTGAGGATGAGCAAAATTAGGGGCGTGTAGGCATAATGTTCCCCTGGATGCAAAGTTTAGGTAGTCCAGAGAGAGCTTAGAATGTCCACGGGTGGTTTCTGCTTAGCTCCCTCTTGCTTGGAAAGACCTTCACTGAAACTCTGTTTACTCCTCACAGAATTTTTACAAATGTAGATTGCTTTCCCCCAAGTTTTACCCATCTTCAGGGTCATGTTCCTGGGATCACCCGTACTTACAGGCTTTGCCTGTTTGCTGCTGTAGGAATTCCAGCACCCAACAAAGCAATCTCCACAAGTTTCTAGGGACCCGTTCCACAAACTAACAGCCAAACCCTTTGGGTTGTCCTTTTCCAGCCACTTGCTGATATACATTGGCTATGAAACTTCTTTAAAAAAAAAAATCAACTGGGTTGGCCAGAAAAATTCAACATGGATGCCTATACCTTCCACAGGAGACCAGGGTCTGTGCCAAGGGATGTCCTCAAAAATATTACCCTACGCCCTCATGCAAGAACCAGAGTGTTGCATCAATAATGAAGCAAAATTAAAAGGCAGATAACATTGGGGCACCTCGGGGGCTCAGTGGGTTAAGCCTCTGCCTTTGACTCAGGTCATGATCCCAGGGTCCTGGGATCTAGCCCCACATCGGGCTCTCTGCTCAAGGGGGAGCCTGCTTCTCCCTCTCCTCTGCCTGCCTCTCTGCCTACTTGTGATCTCTCTCTCTCTCTCTCTCTCTCTCTCTCTCTCTCTCTCTCTCTGTCTGTCAAAAAAGTAAATAAAATCTTTAAAAGGCAGATAACAAAACTGGGGGTTTCATTGCAATATACTTAAAGACATGTGGATAATAACATAGAGAGAGCTCTTACAAATTGGTAAGAAAAATACAAACACCTCAAAAAACTGGCAACAGATCTGAACAGTTCATAAAAAAAGATGTTCAAATCATCAATAAACATATGGAAAAATCCCACCGCAGTGGGCGCTAAAGAAATGCAAATGAAAATATCAATGAGATCACTTTTTTGCCTTTGAAACATGCAGAGTTTTTAAACAAGGGAGTCAGAGGTGGCTAGAACACTGTGAAACACGCACTTCCATACATTGCTTGTGGGAGTAGGAATCCATCATTTTGCAAGGTGATTTGGCTTTATGTATTAAGAACCTTAAATATGTCCATAACATCTTACTTTCTACCTCTACTTTCAAAACATTTTAGGAAATAGACATCAAAAGGGCAGGAAAAGTAACACAATCATTTTTATTCTGTTGGTTAAATAGGAAAAAGTTGAAACCAACTGAAAACATTCTGTAATTATGCATGAGTGATTAAAGTATTTTATGGTATGGCCACATAATGATGTACTACGTAGCCACTGAAAATATATTCTATAGGAATATTTAATGATGTGAACGCCCACAGCATGATACTGAGTGCACAAAGGCAATGCTGGTGAACAGCATGTTGTGATCACACTGTTAAGTCGTAAATACCTCTTCACCTTTGAAGTCAGACATTAAAGCTTAGAATAGGAGAGAGGGCCACCGAGTCATACTTCTGTACACACGCACGCACACACACGCACGCACACACACTTACGCACACTCCCTACATTTTCAAATTAACAAATTAATAAACTAACCAGGGCAGCTTACCTTGTCTGTGTTTTCAACTCATTCTCCAGCTCCCCTCTCACCCCAATTTAATCTCACCCCCAATCACGATATACTCAGACATCTGGCAAGTAGTGGCTTTCCACGACCCCATCCACTCCGAGCCCCTTCCCTCACATCCACACAGCACGGATGGAATTGTGGACTCCCAGGAAATCCCAGTGAACACAGACATATACTGTGCCTTGGTAGAGTCTCCGGCATTGTCACAAACACCTCATTTTTTTTTTTCCAAACAGGGCAAACGTCTTCCATTTCTGCAACAAGCTTCTCCACAGAGCCTCCTCAGCGAGTTGCATCGAGAGTGTCTCAGATCTCTCTGTCCAGAGGTCTGACTGTGTCTGCAGTGGTGGCATGCAAACTAACCCTCCTCCAAAGAGCTTCTGGTGATTTCCTATTTCCATTTCCCACTTCTGCTTCGGTCAATGTTGGCGATTTACATTTTTCTTGAAAATTGTCCATTTTATCTAGGTTTTCAAGTTTACTGGCATCAACTTGTTTTTCTAAGTTTACTGTATATGCAGCTCTGTATCTCCTTTTAATTCTTAAAATGTATCTTTCTTTTCCCTTTATTCTTTGAACAATTTTGCCAGAGGAGCATCTGTTTGTATTTTGAAAGAAACAGATTTTGACTTTGTTAATTAACCTTCTATGAATTGATTTCTGCTTTTGTCTTTATGATTTCTCTCCTGCTTTCTTTCTGTTTATTCTAGCCTGTCCTTTGGAGTGGAATGACTAACTCAGTATTTTCAGTCTGTCTCATTTTTTAAAAGATATTGTTTATTTATTTGAGAGAGAGAGTGACAGAGAGAGAAGGCATGAGAAGGGGGGAGGGTCAAAGGGAGAAGCAGACTCCCAGCTGAGCAGGGAGCCCAGTGCAGGACTCCATCCTGGGATCCCGGGATCATGACCTGAGCCAAAGGCAGATGCTTAATGAACTGAGCCACCCAGGCGCCCTCTCATTTTGTAATAAGTACCTGTAGAGATGTAAATGTCCACCCAAAGACCTCTTCACCACTTCCTACAAAGTTTTGTATGTGGTGGTTGCCACTCAGTCCTAATCTTGGTCTGTTCTGCTACAGTGCTCATTATCATCACTAAAATTAGCTCAAGTCAACCAATAAATAGGAGAATAATGTCATATAAGTGAAAAATCTCATTGGTTCATACCCACTTTTTTTTTTCCAAACACATTCACATTTTGCACAACCAAGTCTAGATCCTGATTGTATGGCAGCCAGAACTTTCCCAAAGTCCATGCCAGGGCTAGAGCATTGCAGAAAAAAAAAATTCTATGCAGCCAGCCATATTCCAGGGTCTTTTTTTTTTTTTTTTTAAGATTTTACTTATTTATTTGAGAGAGAAAGAGACCAAGAGAGCACAAGTAGGGGGAGAGGTAGAGGGGAGGGAGAACAAACTCCCTGCTGAGTGCAGAGCCCATCCCAGGACCCTGAAATCATGAACTGAGCCAAAAGCAGACACTTAACAGACTGAACCACCCCAGCACACCCCAACACCACAAGCTATTAATCAAATGCAAATTACAGCCATGGAGAGGTGTCACTCTACTATTACACTATTTAGTGTGTTATTTTGGCTTACATAAAAAATACTGACCATACTCAATGCTGGAAAAGATGCAGAGTAAATGGATCTTTCATACATAGCTAGTGGGAATATAAAAGTGTACAGCATCTCTGTAAAAAAGTTTGGTATACTTTTTAAAAAAAAATAGCTGTATTGAGATATAATTTACATACCATAAAACTCATGCACTGTAACTGTGCTAATTCAATAGTTCTTATTACATTCACAGGATTGTGTAATTATCACCACAATCCAATTCAGGAACATCTTCATTAACCTCAAAGAAACTCAATACCCTTTAGCAATCACTCCTTATCCCCCGCTCTTATCCCCAGGTCTAGTCAGCTACTACTAATTTAGTTTTGGTCTATAGATTCGCTTGTTCTAGGCATTTTATATAAATGGAACTGTGTAATATGCAGACTTTTCCAACTGGCTTTTCTCACTGATTTCAAGAATCATCCATTTAGCATGTATCAACTGTTCATCCCTTTTTATTGCAAGGTAGTATTTCATAGTATGGATAAACCACATTTTATCTACCCATTCAAAAAGTTGATAGACATTTGAGTTGATTCCACTTTTTGGCTACTATGAGTAATGCTCCTAGGAATAGTCATATACCAGTTTTTATTAAACGTATATGTTTTCATGTCTCTTAGATATATACCTGGGAGTGGAATTGACAGATCATACGGTAAATCTATCTTTAACATTTTAAGGAACTGTCATACTATTTCCCAAAGCAGCAGTACCATTTTGCAATCTTACCAGCAATGTGTAAGAGCTTCAATTTCTCCACATCCTCATCAGTACTTGTTAATGTAGTCATCCCGGTAGGTATGTACTGGTATGTCATTGTGGTTTGGGTTAGAATATTGTTATAAGCATACACATACCATATGATCCCAGTGATCACATTCCTGGGAATTTATTCTAGGGAAAAATAACTTATTATTTTTAACTTTACACAAATATTCATAGCCAATTTAATCATACTAGCCCAATGCAATGTGCTTCAACAGGTGAATGGATAAACTCTGGTACCTCCATACAAGAGAATACTATTCAGCAATATAAAAGAACAAACTATTGATATGTACAACAATCTAGATGGATCTCAAAGGCATGAGGCTGGGTTTTAAAAATAACTAGCCTTAAAAAGTTACATACTTCATGATTCCATTTGTGTAACATTTTCAAAATTAAAGTGACAGAAAAACAGACCAGTGACCATCAGGGCCAGATTTCTGTGTGGTAATGGAAGAGTTTTGTATCCTTATTGTGATTACATGAACCTATGAATTTAATAAAATTTCATAAGACCCCATGTCCCCCAAAATGAGTACTGGTAATAAATGGTGAAATTCTAATAATGTCTATAGTTTAGTTATTACTGTTGTGCTGATGTCAGTCTATTGGATGTGATAATGTACTACAGTTATAGATGTCATTACTACAGGACAGCTGGATAAAGGGTACCCAAGAGTTCAATTTACTATTTTTTGCAACTTCTTGTGAATTGTAAATTATTTCAAAATAATTTTTAATAGCTCCTACGTCCTGGTAGAAACTGAAAGCATAACTATGGGCCACCACATGACAAGGCAAACAAAATGGCCCATCATAAACTCTGTTATCATATCTATGGAACCATCCAATTGGACACACACAGAAGAATTCTATTCTAAAATGGAAATTTTGTATACAATCTTATATAGGTGGTGAGCTTCATAAGTATTCACCAAGTTTCCCATGGTTCTTGCTCCTACTTTGCTGCCTCTCCCTCAACCCACATTGAGAATGCCCTATATCTAGTTAGCAGAGGAGGGAAAGGCCTAGTTTATGGCAGCACTGAGTATGGTAAAAGGAAATTGTATCCATGAGTAGAATTTTAGACGGTATATCTGGCTGTCTGCTTTATAGGGAATGAGAGAGGCCCTCCAGTGTGGCTACACACTATTTCATGAGCAGTTGCTAATGGGATGGAAGGGTGGCCAGAAACTTGGAAAGAAAAACATTGGAGGATTAATGATGTGGGGTCTAGAGGAGGTCATGTGGATGTGCCTCTCCCAGACCCAGAATATGAACATAATCGTGTGCTACATAAATATGCACAGTGAGCATCTACTGTGGGGATGTCTCTCAATAATTAGGTAGACTAGATGATCCGCGTATAGATTGGTCAATCTCTTTCCCGAAACTCACAAGTGCTTGCTCCTGCCATTGAAGCATAACAGAGGCTATGTGTGGACTCAGCCGCTTGGAGTCAGTCTCACCAAGGCTGAGTGGACCATTACCACTGCTATGTGCCAGACCCCAGCAGCAGAGACAGATGCTGAGCCTTTGATGTGGCACCATTCCCTGAGGGAGCTGCCAGTTACTTGGTGACAAATAAATTACATTAGATACTTTCCATCATGAAGGTGCTGTAATCTATCCTCTCAGGGATAGATACATATTCAGGTTTCCTGCCTGAAGCATCTCTGATAACTCACCACTAATGGTCTTACAGAGTGTGTTATCCATTGCCAAAATATCCCATGCAGCATCATTTCCAACCAGGAGACACACTTTATCTCCAAAAGTGTGACAGTCAACTCACTCACAGAATTCAGTAGTCTCCCATTGTGCCCAAACATTCAGAACATCCTGGGCCTAAGAGGATTGTGGAATTACTGATTTAAGTTTCAATTATCATGCCATCTGGGAGACAACATTTTGTAAGGTTGTAGGGCTGTCCTATAGAATGTACTTTATGGCTTACACCAGTAGTCGCTACATGTTACCATCTTCCTCTGAAAGAGAAGACACAGATCCAGGAGCCAGGAGATGCAGTGGGAGTTGTCCCTCTCACCAATATATGAAATAGCTCTCCAGAGAAATTTTTGCTTCCTGTCCCTACAACTTCTAATTTGTGCTCAAAGGAGGAATTCATTCATTAGGGAGGAGATCTATGGTTCTGACTAATTAGAAGCTGAGATTGCCTTCTGACCACTCTTGCTAAACCAAGTGGGAGGAGGAATGGCTTCTGCATTTCTTAACTCCTGAGTGATGCTGGCAATGCTAATCCCCAGACCATTCCTTGATTAGCAAGAGTCTAAATCTCAAGAGAAAGTCTGTGCTTGAATCAATAACCCCAGCACTCAGGTAGTCATACCCTTGGGTGATCCCATCCCCTGAGTTTGGGCTGGACCTAGTAGTGTGATTCTCATGAATACTACAAAAGTGATGGGAAATCACTTTCAAATTTAGGTTACAAAAGATCCTTGCTTCCTCCTGCTCAAAACCTCCCTGATGAAGCCAACTGCCAAGTGGTGAGTTGCTCCAAGGAGAGGCCCACATGGAAGAAACTGATGAATGCTCTGTACAACTGTCAGGAAGAAAATAAGACTCTCAGTCCAAGAGCCAGGAACTAAATCCTGGTGACAATCAAGTGAGTTTGTAAGAAGATCCTTCCCCAGTTAAGTGTTAGGATTTCGGTAGCCGGTGCCTTGATTGCAGCCTTGTGAGACCTCCCTCATCCAGAGGATCCATCTAACTTCACTCAGAGTCTTAACCCACAGAAACTACAAAAAATAAATATCCATTGTTTTAAGCCACAAGAAATGGGGGCAATTTGTTACACACAGATAGGTAACTAATACAAGGGAACTTCAAAGAGTCACAAGGAAACTTTGGGGGATGGTGATGAAAATGATCTTGATAGCAGTGATGTTTTCACAAGTATATATGTATTTCAAAACTCATCAAATTGTATACTTTCAATATCTACAGTTCAGTATATGTCAGTGTACTTCAGTAAAGTTGAGAACACATTATGAAAGTGTCTGAGTGGGAGGTTTTCCCAATTGCTAGGAAATCCTACTTCCCCCTTCAAATATCACTTCACTGAGACAGAACTCCTTCCTTTAGTGGCATGAGGGCTTATGTGCCCTAAATTCATACTCTTTTAATAATATTGAATGAAAAGTGACCTGTATTATTTTCCTGAATCCTATTTTATATGATCACCATTGACTTTCTTAAATTATTCTGTCTTCAGAACTTGTCAAATCCCTGTCTGAGCTACAATGGTGTTACTGACCTAGGGGGCTGGAAGTCATCTTATGCCCATAAATTTGAACTTTTTCAATTTGAACTATTTCATGAGTCCAGAGCTCAAGCGCTCATGTTCATGTTCATTCAGTAATAGAAAATATGAATATTGATGTGAATTCTATGCCAGGTCTTGTAAACTGGTGATACAGAAATGAATCAAATATAGGTGTGCCTTCATGGAGTCCCCTGTCTGGGGTCTTTATGCTTAAGGGAAACCTACTGCCATAGTCTTCTGGGTGTTCTCATATATGATCTTACTGGGTCTAATCCAGTAATATATCATATGTGCCTACTGGATGTTGGAAAGAATTTGGATGGAGAAGTCAGTAGGTTGTGTCCCTGGTTTGTTGCTGGTGCCCATGCTTCTGTGACTTCATTCTGGTGCTTTGCCCCAGCCAGTCACTTTGAGGAAAGCCCTCTTCACATCTTTGTTCCTAAGACTATAGATGATGGGGTTGAGGAAAGCAGAGATGATATTGTAGAATAGAGCCAACTTCTTGTCCTCTTCTGGGGAAGACTCAGAACCAGGTCTCATGTACATAACCATACATGGTATGGAGAACATAGTGACCACAGTGATGTGGGAGGCACAGGTGGAAAAGGCCTTGAGCCGCCCTTGGGCTGAGCGAATCCTCAAGATGGCAGCAAAAATATTGATATAGACGATGATGATGAGGGAGAGTGGAACTAACAGAAGGATGAAGCCCAAGATGAAGTCCACTTGATCATTGAGAGATGTGTCTGCACAGGCTAATTTTAAGACTGCAGGTACTTCACAGAAGAAGTGATTGATCTCATTGGGACCACAATAGGGAAGAATCATGGCAGAAACAGTGTATATCAGGGCACAGCTGATACCCCAGAATCCACAGAAGGCCACCATTGACCCACATAACAAAGGGCTCATGATGACTTTATACCTCAGGGGATGGCAAATGGCCACATACCTGTCATAAGCCATGATTGCAAAAAGCCAAGACTCAGTGATTCCTAGCATCAAGAAGATGTACATCTGGGTCACACATCCAATGTAGGAGATGGTCTTCTTCTTGCAAACCAGGTGTACCAGCATCTGGGGCACTGTGGTGGTAACATACCCCATATCCATAATGGATAGGACACTTAGGAAAAAGTACATGGGTGTGTGGAGGTGGGAGTCCATGCGTATCAAGGTGATAATGAGCCCATTGCCCAGAAGGGTGATGAGGTAGAGGAAGAGGAAGACAATGAATAGAATAACATTTATCTCTTTGTTATGAGAGAATCCCAAAAGAATAAACTCAGTAAGAGAGCTCTGGTTTCCCCAGAGCAAGTCTTGCATCCTTCTCCTGGTAGAGAGAAAGAATAGAGCCATAATCATTCATAAAATAAACTCTCCAGATCCAAACCTTGATGCTACTCTTTTATTAGAAATGCCAAATATCAGGGCACCTGGGTGGCTCAGTCAGTCAAGTGTCTGACTCTTGGTTTCAGCTCAGGTCATGATCTCGGGGTCTTGATATCAACCCCTGCATTGGGCTCCATGCTCAGCAGGAAGTCTGCTTAAGATTCTCTCTCTCTCTCACTCTGTCCCTCCCCAAACCCCTGCTCACACACACACTCTCTCTCTAAAATAAATAAATAAATCTTAAAAAAAGGAAGTGCCAAATATCAGTAGCAAAATAAGTGCATATTAGGACACCCACAAAACTGAGGACTCAAATTTTTTAAAGGAATTTCATTTTATATGAAACAGCATGATAATATTGTATTACTTAATCCTAGCTTATTCTGAGATCACAGATATTAAATTTCACATTTCAAAATGTAGAACTTGTAAAAGGAGTATCCAAAACTGTTCTGCACCTCATGAACTTGCACAATTCATATAGCTCATAAAGGATTTCCAAGTGGTCAAAAAAACAATTGGAACTGAGGGTAACTGGGGGGTGGGAGGGTAGGGATAGGGTGGATGGGTTATGGACATTGGGGAGGGTTGTGCTATGGTGAATGCTGTGAAAGGTGTAAGCCTGATGATTCACAGACCTGTACCCCTGGGGCAAATAATAATAATTTAAAAATGCAAAAAAAACCCCAATTGGACATTTGAGGATCCAGCAACTATTGTGAGTTGTATACCAAGTGAAGATTTCTTCCCCTCCTTTGAAGTCCTTATCAAATGGGCTGCAGTGGGACTACCTGAATAGCTTGATAGGTACTCTGGAACTTTAAAGCCATAGTTATTAGATACCTGACTCAATCTGGAAAATAACTATTATTTGGAAATAAATTATACTCCATGAAAAGTCAAAGTCATGTGTTTCCATGGACCAGAGGTGGGTAATACATGAGACAGAGAGAGAGAGAAGGAAAGGAAAAGAAGGAGGGAACAAGGGAGGGATGGAGAGAAAGAAACTACCATGCTAGGATACTACCTTCAATAAATATATCCTTAAGAAATGAAAGCTGTTTGTTCTCCAAAAAAAAGCCAGATAATTAATTACTAAAAGACTCACAGTAAAAGAAATATTAAAGAGCTTCTTTAGGCTAAAGGAAAATGATCCTTGATGGAAGTGTGCAATTGAGAGAAAAAAATGAACACCTGAAATCATAAATGTGTGGGTAGTTATTATAGAATATTGTTTAAAGCAACAAAAATGGCAACACATTACTGGAACTTTAAATATACATGTAGAAGTTAAATATATGACAAAAATCGCCCAAAGAGCAGGAATAGAAAATGGATGTAAACCATTGTTGGATTGTGCACTGTTTGGGGAATGGAAATTTAGGTGAGACTATACTAAGTCAATGATATATATTTTAGTCTCTAGATCAGATGTCAGGACCCTTTTTCTGAAGGAGCCAGAGAATAAATATTTTGGGCTTTTCACAGAATACAGAGTTTGTGCAAAATATACTGTAGCATGTTTTTTGTATTTTTAAAACTCTTTTAAAAATGTAAGTTTACCAATCTCTGTTCTAGAATAACAAAAGAACATATTTTTTTAAAATAGTAAAACTCAAAATACAGTACAGAATATAAGGGGAATAATTAAAAGTTTTTGATTGATTTGAAAAAAGTCAGGAAAAGTAGAATGAAGAAACAAAGAACATTTGGAATAGATAGGTAACAAGTACTAAGATGATAGATTCCAAAATAATTACAATAGTAACTACATCAAATGTATATTACTAAGCAAGCCCACTGAAAGTCAAAGATTATCAGACAGGATTTTTAAACACCAATACCAATGAAAGAATTTCATAAGGAAAGGAATTATCTTTAAATACCAGAGAAGAGGGCACCTGGGTGGCTCAGTTGGTTAAGTGTCTGACTCTTGATTTCCACTCAGGTCATGATCTCGGATTGTGAAATCGAGCCCAGGCTCTTTGCAGGTTGTGGCGTCTGCTTGGGATTCTCTCTCTCCCTCTCCCTTTGCCTTTCCCCATTGCTGCCCCTGCCCCAAGAAAAAACACCAGAGAAGAACATGAAGCACAATTTTTAGATTATCAAGATAGTACCGGTCGACTCAGTACTGTCTTGCCCCTTGCCTCATCTCTTTTTTACTTCAGCAGTGACTGAAGCCACTGGGATTTGGGATGAGAAACTGACAAACTAAAGGGTGAAGAAACATACCATACTTCCTCCTTTTGACAGCAGGCAGCTTGCTATAGCAAACCTAATTCAATTTGAAGAATTATGAAAGGCATCCTGCAGGAGATAAGAGTCAAGCTGGTCTTTGAAGAGTGGGTAAATCCTAACTAACCACAGGAGAAGTGCAGAAAACAATATGCCAGGCAGAGAGAGTCATCTGTATGAAGTCATGAAGCATGAGCTAGCCAGAGAGTGCTGAGAGATGGGATAGAGAGGTGGGCAAGAGCAGACCACGGAGCACCTATCAAGCCCTCAAAACAGGCTAACGAGGGTGGATTTTATAAAGAAGATAAGGATATACCAAATAGGCATGACATCAGGCTTATTTCTGGAAACAATCACTCTGGCTGCAGTGTGGAGATTACAGTTATTTAGGGAGGAAAGTATGAACGTGGGGGTGATTATTGACATGAAAGATCAGCATTAGACAAGAGTCTTTAGGAGGTGGGATATACGGAAGTAGGTAAGTGATTAGGGAGTGTTGAGAAAGAAAGATGGGTCAAGGGTGAATTCCAGGTTTGGGTAAATGGATGAGTGATGATGCCATTCACTGAGGTAGGGAGCATGGGAATGGGAAGTTTGGGAAGGATATGAAGAGGACACATGATGAGCCTAGTTTTGGACTCAGGGATCTTGGAGGACTCCCAGTATCCATTGGGCTGATAGTTGAGAGCTGAATAGAAAGTTCTGGGGACAGGAATCTGAATAGCCTCAGCACTTCTGTAAGAACTGAAGCCATCAGAAGAGATCACCCAAGGAGACTGTGTGGGGAGCATGAAGAGAGCTGACAGCAGGATTCTGAAGAGCCACAACATTTAGGGGCTGGCTTCAAGGACAGAATCCAGAGAAGATGGTATGGAGGGGCCAAAGATAGATGACACGTGACACAGAAACCCAAGGAGAGACAAGGTCTGCAAGGAGAGGATGGTCTCTGTGGCCAAATGTGCATAGTTATCAAGTGAGACAGGAACCAAAAGTGTCTGAACCAGCCCGTCTTCTAGGTTAAGTATATCTCCATATTTATATCTCCTGTTCAGATGGCCCCCTTGCACTCCATGTGTCCAACTGCTTACTTGAACTCTGCCCGTGAGTGTTTAAGAGGCTCCTCAAACTTCTCGTGTCCAAAACTGAACTCCGAATTTTCACTACATGCTCTGACTCTTGAATCTCATCTCCCATTACTGTCTCCTTGGCTCACTCCACAAAAACCACACTATCATCCTTTCTAGTCCAACAACTGCCAACTAGAACTTTGCCACAACATCCAGGACTTATGCTTTCTGCTGCCAGATCTTTTTAGGGTGAGTTCTTTTACTTCCTTCACATCTCTGCCCAACTGTCCTCATCAGAGAACTCCTTCACCCTCCTGTCTGAAATGCAGCCATTCTTCAGTGGCTCTTTAGTCAGCTTTACTTTTCTTTATTGTACTTCTCACTTCTTAAAAACACTTATCTACTTACCTGATGATTGTCGTTACCCTCAAGTAGGTTGTAAGAGCAGAGAATTTGTTTTGTTCACTAGTATAGCACCAGCATCAATCATTGTGCCAAGCACTTGGTAGGAACTCAATTAATATTTATTAAATTCTTAAAGCAGGAATGCCAGTCTTAGACTCCATCCTAGAAGCTATGTTGGCAGGATAAATAGAGGTGATTGATGCCTGTCCTCTCTAGTGGGGCAAATTCCAAATTCCCTTTGGAATGTAGAATTTACACCTGCAAATTATACAGGTTGCTCAAAAATAAATCTAAGCGACTGTGATGTTTTCCCAGCAGAAACTAAAGTTAGGGAGGATGCTGAGGTCTGTATACAGAAGTATCTAAAGGGCTGTATTAAGGAAGATGGATAAGAATTGTTCTGCATAGTCCCAAATTTAAAATTAGTATAAATTTTGATTGGGTTATTAGTTTTTTGAGTGTTGAGTTTGAGAAGTTCTTTATAGATCCTGGATATCAGCCCTTTATCTGTAACGTCATTTGCAAATATCTTCTCCCATTCTGCAGGCTGCCTCTTAGTTTTGTTGACTGTTTCCTTTCCTGTGCAGAAGCTTTTTATGTCAATGAAGTTCTAAAAGTTCATGTTTGCTTTTGTTTCACTTGTCTTTAGAGACGTGTCTTGAAAGAAATTAGTTTGGCCAATGTCAAAAACATAACGGCCTATGGTATCCTCTAGGATTTTGATGGATTCCTATCTCACATTGAGGTCTTTCATCTATTTTCAGTTTATCTTTGTGTATGGTGTAAGGGAATGGTCAAAAAAGGGTCAGAAGACATAAACAGACACTTCTTTAAAAAAGACATACAACTGGCTCACAGACACATGAAAAAATATTCAACATCACTAGCCATCAGGGAAATACAAATCAAAACCACAATGAGGTGCCACCTTACAACAGTTAGAATGGCAAAAATTAACAGAACAGGAAACAAAAATGTTGGCAAGGATGTGGGAAAAGGGGAACCCTCTTACACTGTTGGTAGGAATGCAAGTTGTTATAGCCATTCTGGAAAACAGTATGGAGGTTCCTCAAGATGTTAAGAATAGAGCTACCCTATGACTCAGCAATTGCACTACTGGGTATTTACCCCAAAGATACATATGTAGTGAAAAGATGGTGTACATGCACCCCAATGTTCATAGCAGTGATGTCCACAATAGCCAAACTGTAGAAGGAGCCAAGATGATCTTCAACAGATGAATGGACAAAGAAGATGTTGTACATATATACAATGGAATATTATTCAGCCATCAGAAACAATAAATACCCACCATTTGCATCGACGTGGTTGGAACTGGAAGGGATTATATTAAGTGAAGTAAGTCAACAGAGAAAGACAATTATCATATGGTTTCACTCATATGTGGAACATAAGTAATAGCACAGAGGACCATAGGGGAAGGGAGGGAAATCCAAAGAGGGAGAAATCAGAGAGGGAGATGAACCATGAGAAACTATGGACCCCGAGAAACAATCTGGGGGTTTCAGGGGAGAGGAGGGTGGGGGGAGGCGGTAACAGGGTGGTGGGTATTGAGGAGAGCATGTGCTGTGATGAGCACTGAGTGTTATACTTAACTAATGAATCATTGAACACTGCATCAAGGACTAATTATGTACTATGCAGTGGCTAACTGAATAAAATTAGTATAAATTTTACCAGGATGTCAAGCTTCAGATTGACTAGAGGATGTCAGAGATGTTCATAGACAGAAAGGACTGTCCTGAGAAGAAATGAGCTCCCTGTTTTTGTTGAGAGGTTCAGGATCAATCTAGTTGACCATATGTCAGAGACGTGGGATCGACCAGGACTAAGAGAGAGGTGGAGCAGGAGGGCTGCTGAGGCCCATTCTCCCTGGAGGAGTTAGGATTTTCCCATCTTTTCTGTCTTTTTTTATTATCCAGCTTCATCTTTTTCCTGATGCCTATTACCTGGAGCACTGTATCAGCCTCTCACTGTGACTCCCACCCCCCAGTCCTACCCACTCACTCAATCCTACAGCATTTTCTAGGAGCAATCTAAATAAAAGAGCATTTTCACCGTGGCCTTTGTCTGCTCATTCTACTGGTACAGAATGCATGTGGGAAAGAGCACTGGATGCACAGAAGAGAAACAGAGGGAGTGCAAATGGGCGATGGGCTCCAGCAGCACACTCAGCCCCCATGCTTCCTGGCGACTATGACAGGGAGCATCACTGAACTATAGGTATCTTGGTGGAAGGCATCTGCCTTGCTCCCCCTTCCATAAGAGATTTTCAGAGCAGCTCCCAAGGTGGTCTTCCAAATCCCTGCCTCCCTGAGATCTCCCTGCAGTGCCCCCTCCTTCTCTCCCATATCCTAGTGCTGTCCTATCAACCTTCCTCACCTCCCATCTGCTTCCTTTGTCTTGCCCACTTCCAAGGATCCCCCTGATTAGGACAGGGACATGGGAGAGCCCAGCTGCCTCAGCCTTCCCAGCGGCAGTCCCTTCTCTTCTCTTTGTCGTCATTGGCAATTGAAGGCCAGATCTCTTAAAGGAGTTGTGCACACTAAGTCAGATAGAGACAAAGTGGGAAAAGAAAGGTATTTAGGTGGAGAGCAAGTCAGAGAGTTGAGGAAGAAGACATGGACAAAGGAAAGGACAGAGCAAAGGGCACAGGCGTGAAGGAACCTCCAGATGCGCAGATTTGTAGATGGTAGACAGAACCAGA
Organism: Ailurus styani; assembly: GCA_002007465.1. NCBI lineage: Eukaryota > Metazoa > Chordata > Mammalia > Carnivora > Ailuridae > Ailurus > Ailurus styani. Next base: position 5,102,651 of record LNAC01000063.1, on the reverse strand, counting down.
GCAGGTAAAGAAGGGATGACTCAGAGGAGAAGACACCCAAGCCACAGGCCACTGTCCCCACTCCCACCACTCGTTACCTGTTGTCGGGTTCTGTGTAAGGGATGGGTCAGGGGTCTGAGGAGCTCTCCTTTGAAACTGTGCTCCTGGGGGCCCTGGTTCCCAGGGGGACAAATTCAATGATTTCAATGATTTCCAATGAACTCCCTGTGCCTTTGAATTCCCCAGGAACTGAGCATCAAGTCTGAACTCCAACACCTGGGACTCAAGGCCGGGGACAGTGAACAGTAAGACTCTGCCCCCCATCCCCGACCTGAGCCCTGACTGCTCCCCAGAGGTCCACGCCCTCCCGGGCTGCATATTTTCTCTGGGTTAGCGCCAGAATGCATGGGTTGGATCTCTGGTTTCACAGTTGCCAGCTGTGACTTTGGGCAAGTTTCAAAAACCTTTCCAGGCCTACAGCCCTTTTATCAGTAGCTAGAACCTGCTCCATAGGGAAGATCGTAGGGAAGATAAAATGAGTTAACAAATATAAAACTTTTACTACTCTGCCTGGTATAATAAGTCATCTGTACATTTATTATTCTCCCTCATTTGCAACTTATGAAGATCCTCTCCCCTTATGTCTTCAAGTCTGCCCTAAATTTCAGGTCCACTTCCCTCAGGAAGGCAGCTACGACTACTTGATGCATACCCGGTGAGGACTCTGAGGAGGGAACAAAGGCACAAAGGTGTAAAGTTTTTGTATACTACTGGGATTCAGTTTCAATATGTGGAGATTCAATAACACATTCTTATAGAACCAATAGGTCAAAGGAGGGATCACAGGGGAAATCACAGGGGAAAGAAGAAGATATTTGACACAAATGAACACAAAAACACAATATGCCAAAATTCATAGAAAGCAAAAAAAAAAAAAAGACCAAAAAAAAGTGCTAATTTAAAAATAAGAAAGATCTCAAATCACCTCATTCACCTTAAGAAACTAGAAGCGCTTGACTGAACTAGAAGAGAACTAGCTCAACTATGGTGATCATTTTACAATGTATGCATATTACCAGAACATCACATGGCACACTTTAAATCTATACGATGTTTGGGGCACCTGGGTGGCTCAGTTGGTTCGGTGTCTGCCTTCAGCTCAGGTCATGATCCCAGGGTCCTGGGATTGAGCCCCGCATTGGGCTCCTTGCTTAGTGGAGAGTCTGCTTCTCCCTCTCCCTCTGCCTGCTGCTCCCCCTGCTTGTGCTCTCTCTCTCTCTGTCAAATAAATAAATAAAATCTTAAAAAAATAAATCTACACAATGTTTATTTGTTAATAAACACTTCCATAAATCTGAGAGAAAAGAAGTATTAGCTTTTAGCAAATGTTTTTTCCGCAACTATGCAGGTGGTCATATATTTTTTCTTCTTTATTGCTTTAATGCATTTTTTTAGTTCACTTATCCAGTTCACCAAAATTATCAAAATTACTGTAATAAAACTGTTAAGAATATATCTTTACTGTGTGTTTTGATTTTTACAGATTTAAGGGGACTAGCATTGAAGAGAGAATCAGAGGGGAATTTTACTTATCTGTATTGTCTCAATGCTTATAATGACTGTATTAATGGTCATTTGTATAATTAAAAAAAATAAAGGGATGTTACAAATGGCCGTAAAAGCATTTTCAGGGTTTCTGGTGTAATTGGGCCATCACTGTCAGCTTCAAGGGTCATAATAGTGTTGATCTTCGGTGACTGACTTATGCGTCAAGGCTAGTTCAAGGTAAAGAAAAACTTCTCAGCAGCGTCTGCCAGCTGAATCTGGGGCTTGCCTTGGAATTGCGCATGTGGTTTCCCAAGCGTCATCCTGGCCCCAGGTTTTGAGCTACTGAGAATTCCCCGCCAGCTCTGCAGTAACTGGACGCTTCCCGGGAGGGTAAAGAACTGTCGGTATACAGAGCTACACTTTCCTCAGCTCAATTAAGCCAGAAGTAAATGTTCTGCTCACTCTTCCTCCTCCCCCCTCCTGCTGTAAGTCTCCAAGTTTGTTCCCCAGTTACTGGGAGCCACTCCTGGGTCCCTCTGCCCCAGGAGGTCCTGGCTGGCTGTGGCCCAACTAAGCCACAATGGAGTTGCTCTGAAGTGAGAATTCCTGGGGGGGCTTGTTAAATTCCAGGTCTACGAATATGGAAGGAGCATCATTAAGAACTTGAGCTTGTTAGACAGCTGGGCAAACAGCAGCATCTATGCAGGAAGATCACAGGTGACCCAGTGTCCCTCAGAGACCTCTGAAGAAACTTACTTTTACCTGACTTTATCCCAAGTGCATACACCAGCATGTGCTTGCACCTTCACCTTCACCACTACCATCACCTGTTATTTCCATCAAATGTTACATCACCACAACCACGTCACCCCATTAGTGTTCACCTTGTGTTTGCCATTGGTTCCAAATTATCACTGTTCCCCTAGTACCTTACTGCCCTCAGTATTATCACCCAACTCAGGATCTCTCCACCACCAGTATCATCATCATCCCGTTATCATGCAAACACCCTCACCAGCTCCACAAGTCTGTCAAGTCCATCAAAGTCAAGGCCATCGCTCCAGGGGCCAGTGCTGTGATAGGTATCTGCAGCTCGTGAGAAGACAGCAGCGTCCTGGAGCTTTGGAGAAAATGTCTTTATTTGAAAAAAGAAAAAAAGAGAAATATTTTAAAATACCTGTTCTGTGATTTCAGTCAAGTACAAGAGGACACAGCAGGCCATGTGAAGATAAGAAGGCATTAAGTCCAATAAAATGAGTTGAACATAGTAGTCAAATATAGCCTGAACTGGAGACAGTAAATGGAGCACGGGGCCTTGCATAAAAATGTAAATATTCACAGAATACAGGGGGAAAGAAACAAAATTATGATGATTACAGAATGAAGGTGAGTCACAAAGATCAAACCTGCAAGTATTAAAGAATTTCTAAAGAAGCACTAAATGGATCAGAGGCAGTATCTGAAAGTGTAATTTCAGAAACCTCATGTTTTGAAACTCAAAAGAAATACTCTGAAGATCAAAATGCCCCACTATATTCCAGGGAAAATCAATGAAAGAGGTCTACACCTGCACATATTCACCTGACAACTGGTTCTCCACACTGTAGCCAGAATGATCACACTCAGAATATGAGTCTTAGAAGATCGTCTCCAGTTTAAATAGTTTAATAACTTTCCAGGGCTCTTAAGATAGAGAACAAATCCCAAGGCCCATGGTTTGGCTCTGCACCTCTCCACATGCTTCTCCCTTTCTTTCTGCCTAACTGGCCTTCTTTCTGTTGCTTGCACGCGCCATGCTCTTGCTGGCATTAGGAAATTGGTGTATGTTGCTCTGTCCGCCTGGAAATGCTCTCAACCCTCCCCCCTAAAGTTCCTCTAGTTAACTCCTACTTTGGGACCTAATACATCACTTCCTCGAGGAAATCTCAGACCTCTCTAACTAGACTAAGGTACCCACTAAACATTCTTTTTTTTTTTTAAGATTTTATTTATTTATTTGACAGAGAGAGAGAGAGATCACAAGTAGGCAGAGAGGCAGGCAGAGAGACAAGGAGAGGAGGAAGCAGGCTCCCTGCTGAGCAGAGAGCCCGATGTGGGCCTCGATCCCAGGACGCTGAGATCATGACCTGAGCCGAAAGCAGAGGCTTTAACCCACTGAGCCACCCAGGCGCCCCACTAAACGTTCTTTTAACACCATGTACCTTCCATGTTAGTACTTCTAACAACTAGATTATACGTATGATTCTTTGATTACTATCTGCCTATCCCTCAGAGTATAACATCCACAAAGGCTGAGACCAAGGAGCAAAGTCAAGTTTCATAGCATTATCTAAATTGGCAGGATGTACATGCAGCATCCAACTGGCCCGTGGTAAACACACACATCCTTGCAACACCAAATGCGAGAGTACATATTACTGCTGCTGGCTCCTCTCCCTGCCTTCAGAGGCCTCTCTGGTCTGCCTTTGTCTTAAGTACTCCCCAGGTGGGAGGGAGGCACCTGTCTCACTCATCCCTAAAACTCCAGGGACACATGTCAATCTCCCAATTGCTCATGGTGCACCTGTCCAACTGTATTCTGGGACCAGGGTAGAGAGGAGGCCTAGAGTTGCAGCTCAGCACAGATCTCTCTCTGTGGCCTCTCTGACCATTCTCTTAGAGCTTTCCCCCACATGACTGGTGAGGGGCCAGGGAGTACTCACTCCCCATCCTCGCTGAAAGGGGAGTGGAAGAGCACATTATTCTCCCCTAGCACAAAGCCTACACATACTCTCTTATGCTATGAATCTCCCTTTCACATTTCAAGTCTTTCCATGCAGTCTATGAATGCGTGATGATGGGTGATGATCACAGGACTGCTTTGTGTCTAGCAACTCATTGAGGCTCTTTGAGAAAGTGGAGCTTTAGCCAAACTTTCCATATAACAGGAAAAGCCCCAGTCAGCATCATGTCATGACTGCATCTGCTGAAAGTTGGGAAGATAGAGAATAGGAATCAGCCATAATCCCACTTCTCTAAAATCAATGGCATCTTCTTTTTCACGTTTTTTTCTTCCATTATCTTATCAAGTACAGGTTTTTGTATAAATCTGTATTTATTTTATACTGGTCCTTTTGTAGACTGTTTTCTTTCCACTTCATGTTATATCATATGCATTGTTCTGAGTCATGCCACATCCAACATATCTCGGGTGAATGAATGCACAATAACTTACACAGTTTGACAAAACTTTTTTTTATAAATGATACTGAAATGAACACCTTTACACATGTAGAATTCTTCATTCTTGGTCTGATTCCTTAAAAGTGATTGCTAAAATTGGTGTCATAGAGTATGCTGGTCGTCTGATTTTTCTGGTCAGTACCCATTCTCATTGCTTCTACTGATAGTGTTCTGAAGTTTTCCCGCATAAAAGAGAAAATATTGGTATGTTGTGTTTTCATTTTTATCCAGTTCAAAATACTTCTAATTTTCCCTGTTGATTTCTTCTTTGGTCCATGGGTTATTTAGAAGTCTGTTATTTAGTTTCCAGGTATTTGTAGATTCTCTAGAAATCTTTGTTACTGATTCTTCATTTAATTTTACTGTAGCCAGAGAACACCCTCTCTATGATTTGAATACTTTTCAGTTTACTGAGACATGCTCAATGGCCCAGAATATACACTATATTGGTCAAATATCTCCTATGTGCTTGAAAGAAATGTTTATTCTGCTGATGTTGGACAGAGTGTTTTATAAATGTCAATTAGCTCGAGTTTTTTGCTAGTGTTGTTGACGTCTGCTATATCTCTGGATTTTGTATCTATTTGTCTTACTGATGAGGTAGAAAAGAGTATTGAGATTTCCAAAAATAATTGTGGATTTGTCCATTTCTCCTTGGAGAGCTGTTTTGCTTCATGTATGGTGAAGGTCCTTACCAGGATGGCTTTCCTGAGCCCCTCCCAGAGCAACCTCACCACAAACCATCCCCATTCCTACCCCAAAATCAACAGCTTTGAGGGAGAGCCAGGGTGCAGCAGATCCCCTGTGTGTACAGTTAGGAGCACTCCTAGACCAACCAGCCTGCCAGACTTTCTCTGCATCTCCCAAATTTGTTGTTGCTGTTATTATTTTAATCACATGGTCCTTGTTTAGATTTGCCTATGTTTACCAATTTCTTTGTTTGTTCACTGCCATGCCAGTTACCAATGTATTGCCTGTTGGCTCAAACCCAGTCAGCATTGTGTGCTCCTGGAGATGGACCCTGGAACATTTCTCCTTTACCTGGTGACACGTTGTAATGTTAAACAGTGTCAGTAGACAGCACCAGAGTGTCACCCAGGAGGAAGGGGCTTTTCTTTCTTTTTCCACTGTGCTCCTGTTCTTCTAACTCCTATAGCCAGGGGGACTGCCAGCAATGTGCAAGGATGCTGCAACAAGTTTTGTCATCAGTATAGAAGGCTTCCTACTTAACAATCCTAGTTCATGGTCCCCTGCTCTGGCCTTACTTCTTGCATTTCCTACTTCTTGGGATGAATATTTCTTATCCTTTGTTTTTTTCTTAAATTAGAGTATGTTAGTGGCAGAGTATATTAAATTAGAGTATATTAGAGTATCTTTGTTCAGCACTTGGTCTTAAATGATGGGCATGTCTTTATTTGGCACTCAGTCTTGAATGATAATTTGACTAGGTATGAAATTCTAGATTAATAGTTATTTCCTGTTGGCACTTAGAAAATAACATTGTACTGTCTTCTGTTTTGCATTAAGATTTCTGCTTTGAGTTTAAGTCCTTTATGAATAACCTATCTATTCTCTCTTACTGCTTTTAAGATCTCTTTATTTTTAATGTTCACAGTTTCACTCAATGACTATATTTTTTCATTCTGGGGTTGGTTTTGTTGTCTGTTTGTTTTGCCATCTGTTCTTTAGTATCTTGCACATTTTTTAGAATTTCAAGTCCTTATTTTATGCATTTAATTACATGAAATTATTGGTGAAGCATTTGTGTAAATATGTCCTTTGTTATATCTGCTGACCATTCCTCATGTGAACTGTTTGCTCATGTGTTTTGTAATTGTGGATTGTGAACTCATCTTCAGTGGGGCTTTCCTTGTGGCCAGGGCTATGGAGTGTTCCTACAGAGTGATAAATTTTGTATCTAACACCTCAGAGGTAACATTGACCTGAAACCAGTTAAATTGTTGGCTGTGGGTTTCTACATCACAGAGTTCACATTTTGGACTCAAAACCAGGGAAAGGTTTTCAATATCTCAAGGCACAGGATTTCAATATCTCAAGAGAAACTTTTTTTTTTAACTTGGATTCCAGTCAGAGACCTTGCCATTTCTTTGTGATGATGGATAATTGTTTAAGTTCCATCTAGATAAGCAGCAAAACCCAAGCCCCTAGCAGTTAACAAACTCAATAATCCTCACCCTACCCCATCCCAGAATGCCACCAGTGTCACCTCAAGTACTTACCTCTCTTTATTTTTTACATCTGGACATTTCCTTTTCATATTCTATGGTGTGGTTGCACCACAATTTACATAAGTCCTTATTTATAAGCATTGAGGTTGTTTTCCGCTTTTCTTTTACTCTAATAAAAAATATCACCTGACCATTCTCATGGGTATCAAATATGATGGGTATTATTTAGTATCAATTTTCCAGGTTGTATGAAAATTTTTTTCCAGCAGCATTCAACAACACAAGGTGGACAAATTTTTGGAATCACCTGGATTGGGTTTTTTCTCTCCCAGGAAAGCACATTAAAAAGATACAGCAAAAGAGTTTAGAACTATGGTAAGAAAATCACCGAGATTATGAATCATAGATTCTGAAGTGGGTAAGGAGAGATATAAAGAAAATAGGGGAATCAGAATTAAAAAGAAGAAAGTATGAGTCAATGGTTGTAAGCCCCAGTCAGGTGAGAACAATTGAGTGATTACACTGTAAGTTCAGTAAGTAGTGGTCAGAAAATGGAATGTCTGAAAACATGATTTCAGAAGTGGGATAAGTCTTGAGTGATGGAAAATACCAGGTATGGCCAAAAGCAGCTGAAGTAGAATGTAGGTGGTAGACATTATTGATAAAGAAATCAGAGAACAGAGAAGCCAGAGCATTGAATGGGATCATCTACATGAACACTGAAGTCACTCAAGGTGATGGACTCAAGGGGAACCTTGGTTGTTCAGTCAACTGAACATCTGCCTTCTGCTCAGGCATGATCCCAAGGTTCTGGGATAGAGTACATGTCAGTCTCCACACTGAGCAGGGAATCTGCTTCTCCCTCTCCCTCTGTCCCTCCCCCTGCTTGTGCTCTCTCTTGTAAATAACTAAAATATTAATTAAGAAAAAGATGATGGACTCAAGACTAAGACTTTGAGACAAGTGCAAAGTTTTCATAGGAAAAAAAAAGAGTACCCAGGAGATCTGAAGGTAACAGTGCCAGGGAAATGGTGAGTAGCAAAACTTCTAAGGAGCAAGAGATTTTTTAATTAGAAGAGAGGAAAAATGGTTTGAAGGAGTCAGAAGGAACAAGGAAAATACTTCGTATCCCCACCCTGAAGAACTGTGGAGTTTGGGAGGAACAGGCCCTATTTGAGACATATGCAAGGGGAGCAGTGTCTTCAAGGAAAATCCAGGTTACAGCTAAAGCCAAGAGATACAAGGAACAGAAAATAAAGACACAGTCTAAGGGGAAAAGGACGTTTCCAGTCATATAGCTGGACTTCCAAAGAATACAACTGATAGTTTTGTGAAATATGCAAGGATATGGGTTTTGGTCTAAGGAAGAAAAATCAGAATATTATGGTGTTAAGAGTATAGGAGAGAATAGAGGACAAAAGGGTGTTTGATTTGGGTGATGGTCAAAGAAACCAAGAATGATAAGCAGAGAGGACATCAGACTGTAGTCTCCTAAATTACCACCTGACATGAAGTTGGGCATCTCAGGTAGTGAGCAAGAAAGTCCAAATCTAGTTACTGGGCACTCAGGACTTACTGGCTTCAGTCCTATTTCTGGCTTCAGGTAGGGGTCTGGCAACAAACCAAGGGACCCCAGGGACCAAAGAAGAAAGCTACACTGTAAAGTCCTGTTCTGAAGCACCCCTACCAGATCCCATCCAGAAACATGTGAGAAGATCATGCTGACAGTGCTCTGTGCCATTTTGTGCACCCTCCTGCATGCCCCCATGCTCCAAGTTTTGGCTCAAGCTTCAATCATACCTGCTTTGTCACCTGCTGCCTGTCTATCTAGTTCCCTGTCTGGCCTACACTATCTTTATTGGTAAAATGGACATAGTATCTCTGATCACCTCATATTTATGGAGTGACATAAATGATGTAAAAAGGTTTTGGAAAATGTAGTAAGTTAAATAGCTGGAGGCACAGACTTCTCCCCCACTTTGCCCACTCCTGCTTCAGGTCCATTCTCTTGGTCCCAAGCCTGTAACTGTATCGCAGTCCTTTCATCGACCTTTGTCTAATGAGGGGCAAAACTACATGTTATCCCAAGGAATAAGGACTAATATTACAGCCCCATTTCATCTCTCCGCTATCTCCTGTGATCACTTTCCAAACTAGCGCCCGAGGCCATTTCCCTGGCTGCTGGGCCAGCTAACGTGCCCAGAAGGCAGGGGCACACACATTTCATAATGGGCATTCAGCCATGGGATGATGCGAGGCCTGGTGTGGGAGATAAACACTGGGGTGGGTCTGAGCTTATGTCCCATTACTCATTTCTGCCAAGATGAGTAACTAGAGAAATGCCATTTGGAAAAATGATAAGAAAGCTGCCCCGAATTTCTCATTCTCAGCCCCAGACTCCACCTGTCCACTCTGTCCCCTCATGCTCTCGTTTTCAAACCCACCTTCCTCTCTTGTCTAACTCTTGTGGCTCTAAGCCTGCTCCCCAGCTCCATCTACCTCTCTCAGCTTACTGCCCTACCTCTTTCCCTCCTCTGACTAGAACTATCCCTTCTTGCCACCCTACCTTACCGGTTTCCCAGTCCAAATCTTCCTCTGTTCCTTCCAAACCATCCACTTGCTTCCCTGTTCATCTTGCTCCTCTTTCCTTTTACTCCCTTATCTTTGCTCCTACTCCCCCTTCCAGCCTTTCTTTCTAGATCTTTGAAGTCTGGTCCTCACCAACATTCCAGCCAACCCCATCCATACCTCTGTGATTCACAAATCTTAACCTGGGGAGATGATTTCCCTGTGAATGGGACAGTTCTGATGCCATCCAGAATTACCAGGACTGCAGATCTCCAGGAGACTGACCTGGTGAGCTTTGGGAATTCAAGAGAATGCCAACCAACATTCAGGTTGACAGGCGAGCTCTGTTACTTACAGGACCCCTTTTCCATGATGGTGTTTTCAGCCATAACCTGGTTATCTTACTATTATCTGTATCTTGTCTTCATCCTTATAAATCCCCTTCAGATGCCAGAGACACCTTTAACTAGATCCTTTTTCTAGAGAATCTGTTTCTTTCCTCTCTTTCCCAATTAGCCAGCTGAAATGAGCTGGCTTCTTCATGGAACCTGGTCTGTGACCACAGAACAAATAGCAAGACCAGTGACACAAAGTAGAGAAGAGTGGGTAGAAAACATCTAACCTGATCTCCACGCAGGGAAGTCCTATTGCTCTGCCCTGGATTAAATTGAGTGCAAGAATGGGTGACCCCTAAGAACTTACACACAGAGCATAAGACCCCTATTATAGACATATGGGAATTCAAGTTTTTTTGGCCTGGTTCCTCCAAGACTCTATTTTTCTCATCCTGCGATTGTAGAAACTTACCAGGGACTTTCTGACTTTGAGAAATGCCTCCTGCAAAAAGGGGGGGGGCTTCATTTTGCTATCATCAAAGCTCTGAAGGTTGAAATGGCAGGGCAGAGCCTAGAAGGCAAAGATATCCAGGGCCTACCCAGATGATAGCATCAGATGAACAGATGATACACTTTTTTTTTTAAGTGCTCTCCTCAAACTGATGCATAGATTCAGTGGGATCTCAATCAAAACCTTAACATATTTTTAGGAAAGCTGACAAGCTGATTATAATTTGGGTGGATAGGCAAAAGGGCCAAGAATAGCCAAGACTCTCAAGAACTGGTAGGGACAATTTTCCTACCAGATACCAGGACTTGTCATAAAAGTTATAGTATTTAAAATAGTATAGCAGTAGTGACAGTGTAGACAAACAGACCAGTGGCATAGAAGGGTCCAGACACAGGTTCCCACATATGTGGACACTTGATTTAAGACAAAAGTATCATAGCAGAACCATGGGGATGGGGTGTCTTTTCAATAAATTGGTTCTTGGTCCATTGGATACTCCTTTGGAAAAAAATTAAGCTAGATTCTTACCACATAACTACACTCAAAAATCAACTTCAGGTAAAACACACATCTAAATGTGAAAGAGTAAAAAATTCTGAAGAATTGCTCTGGTAACCCATGGCTATTGAGCACTTGAGATGTGCTATCCAATATAAAATTTGTGCTGGATTTTAAACACAGTATGAAAAAACAATAAAATACCTCAACAGTATTTATATTGAAATGTTGAAATGATAATTTGGATATATTGGATTAAATAAAACATCTTTTAAATTAGTTGAATCTGCTACTTTTTGCTCTTTTGATTAGATACTAGAAAAATTTTAATTGCTTTTGTGGTTTGCTTCATATTTTTATTCAACAGTACTGATCTGAAAGTAATATAAGAAAATATTGTCACAACATCAATTAGAAAAATTGTCTTGAATGGATAAAGATGTGGTCCATATATACAATGGAATATTACTCAGCCATCAGGAAGGATGAATACCCAACTTTCGTATCAACATGGATGGGTCTGAGTGAAATAAGTCAAGCAGAGAAAGTCAATTATCGTATGTTTCACTTACTTGTGGAACATAAGGAGTAAAATGGAGAACTCTAGGGGAAGGAAAGGAAAAGTGAATTGGGGTAAATCGGAAGGGGAGAGGAACCATGAGAGACTGCGGACTCTGAGAAACAAGCTGAGGTTTATGGAGGGGAGGGAGGAGAGGGGATGGGTGAGCCTGGTGGTGGGTATTAAGGAGGGCACGTATTGCACGGAGCACTGGGTGTGATGCATAAACAATGAATCTTGGATCACTGAAAAAATAAAATTAAAAAAAAAAGAAAAATGTCTTCAGTGTCATTTAGAAAGCACTAATCATAAAGGGAAAAACTGATATATTTGACCACATATAAATTTTAAGAAAGTACTATAAAGTATCTTTTAAGTTATCTAAGCAATATCATTGAGACTAAAAAGGCAAACCATATAGTGAGAAAATAAATTTGCAGAACATACAGCTCCCATAGGGCTTATTTTATCAATAATATATAAAGAACTCCAACAAATTGATAAGGAAAAGACGAACAATACAAAAGAAAAATATGAAAAGATTTGTAATAGGAAATTCACAAAAGAGGATATCCAAATGACCAATAAGCTTACAAAAAAGTTGGCCAACCTCACTTAAAAATACAAATTAAAACCATAATGAGATGCACTCCCAAGTATATAGCCAACAAAATGCTTGCACATGGGCATCAAGAGACATCTACCAAAAACGTGCATACAGCGTGATTTGTAATGGTCCATATTGAAACAGCCCAGTGTCCATTAGTAGTAAAATTTAAAAACTGTGTTATAGTCACAAAAGCAAACAGTACACAGGAATGAGACCACAACCACACACAACAGCATATGTGAATTTCACAAACATAATGTGAGCAAAAGAAGTCAAACACAAAAACATGCACACTGTATGATTCCATTTATACAAAGTGAAAACACGGGCACAGTGACCTATGGTGTTAAGAGTCAGGACAGGAGTTAGCTTTGAGGAGAAAGGGGAAGACAGGGTTTGGGTGGGCGTATGAGAGAGGCTTCTTGGGGTGTCTTCGTGTTCTAGTGTCTGCTTCTGTGATGGTTACATGTACATACTTGTGGTAAATCAGTATGAGCTACCCATTCTGCAGGAAAGCACTCTTTTGTGTATGCATAATGTTTTGTGATAAAAAGTTTCTGTTATGATTTTTAAACATGAGTGCCTGTCAGGAATCCCTAACTTGTAACCGTGAGTTCTCACAGGTTGTGGTGTCAGGCAGAGGGTGCAGGGGGCTCCCACAAAGGACCCAGCAGCCTCTCCCCTTTTACCTTCCCTCCCCATCTACCAAATGTAGAGACTATCATATCATGGTCTTCCTCTTTTATTTGTTAATATAGTGAATTGATATTTCCAAATACTAAACCAACCTTACATCTCCCAGACAAACCCCATCTGGCTATGGTATACTAATCTTTTTATATATTGCTGGATATAATTTTCTAATACTTAGTTAAGGATTTTTACATCTTTTACAACATTTTACCTATGTTCATGAGGGATACTTACCTTCAATTTTTTTTGGTGATAATTTGTCTGGTTTTCGTGTTGATGTAATGCTGACCTCAGAATGAGTTAGGAAATGGGGCATCTGGCTGGCTCAGTCAGTAGAGCATGTGATTCTTGATCTCAGGGTCATGAGTTTGTGCCCCCATGTTGGGGGGTTGTAGAGCTTACTTTAAAATTTTTTTTAATTAAGAAATAAAAATAACAAAACAAATGAGTTGGGGAAGGTTTCTTCCCCTGTTTTCTGAAAGAGTTTGGGTACGAGTAGTATTTTCATCATTATATGCTTCACAGGTTGACCAGAGAAGCCATCTGGGCCTGGAGGGTATATTGTGGGAAGTTTTTCAATCACAAATTGAATTTTAAAAAATAGATATAAAGCTATGCAGATTTTCCATTTCTTTTCTTTTCTTTTTTTTTTCCTTTTTTGTCAGTTTTGGAAATCTATGCCTTCACAGAAGTTATCCATTTCATTTAAGTTTTCAAATTTCTATGTTGCTTTTTCTCCTGGCTGTGGGTCGCATTTCCCTACTTCTTCAACCGTCTGCTTTGCTAATAGTTTTCAGTTGAGGCTGTCCTTTGTGAATGTTATATTGCTGAGTACTGGATTTTTTTTTTTTTTTTTTTAAAGATTTTATTTATTTATTTCACAGAGGGAGAGAGATCACAAGGAGGCAGAGAGGCAGGCAGAGAGAGAGAGAGGGGGAAGCAGGCTCCCCGCTGAGCAGGGAGCCCGATGCGGGCTTCGATCCCAGGACCCTGAGATCATGACCTGAGCCGAAAGCAGAGGCATTAACCCACTGAGCCACCCAGGCACCCTGAGTACTGGATTTTGTTGTCTTTCTTTAAAAGGTGTTGGAAATTTTTCCGGGAGACAGATCGGCCCCTTTTGTGGATCCATTTGATAATTTCAGAGCCTTGTTTTGAAGCTTCCTTAGGGAAAGGCTAGAGCAACCTTTTCTCTAAGGCTAGCTTAGTCTTTTTACTAAGGTGTAAACTTCTGGGGGCCTCCACCCAACACCTTCACTGAAGACTCTCTACCCTGTCTGGTCAGAACTCACTTTTATCTCAGTCCTGTATGAATTCTGGGTGTTGCCCGGCTTATAGCTTCCCAGTCATTCCTTCACCAATTTCTCCCTTAGTATCAGGCAAGACTCAAGGGATTTCCATGCACATTTCTGGCTCTCTCTCACTCTCTCTCCCACTTCTCGACTCCACAAATTTTCAGCTGCCTCACGCTACGGAACCTCAGTCTGTGTCTCCTCAACCAGGCCATTATCACCTGCTCACCTTGGGTTTGCCTTCCCTGCATATTTGAGAAAGTGTCTCCAGCCAGAAATCTGGAACAACTACAGGGCTCATCTCCTTCGCCTTCCTTCTCTCAAGGAATCACAATCCAGCGCTGCTCGATACCCAGGCCCTGCATTTAAATGTTCGCAGCAGGAGGGGAGGCCCAGAAGGAAAAAATCTTGTTTTATTTACAAGCTTGGGTGGCTCTCTGATCTCCTTACCCCAATAGGCACACTCTGTACCATGCAGAATCAATCTTGTAGAGTTGGTCTGTTTGTAGTTTCAGGGAATAGTATTATATTATAAACCTTAGCCTTTTACAGCTTTTCTCAATTGCCACTGTTTTAAGATCCGCCCTCACTGCTATAGCGCATCTCATTTGTGGCTCTAAGTGCTCATGGTGGCTCACCAGCATATGATGCTGATCTCCTTATTAGTTAAGACTCTTAAGACCTGGGCACCTGTGTGGCTCAGTGGGTTAAAGCCTCTGTCTTCGGCTCAGGTTATGATCTCAGAGTCCTGGGATTGAGGCCCACACTGGGCTCCCTGCTCGGCAAGGAGCCTGCTTCCTCCTCTCTCTCTGCCTGTCTCTCAGCCTACTTGTGATCTCTCTCTCTCTCTGTCAAATAAATAAATAAAATCTTTAAAAAAAAAAGACTCTAAGACCTTTTATAGAAGATATGGTTCATATATACAATGGAATATTATGTAGCCATCAGAAAGGATGAATACCTAACTTTTGTATCAACATGGACAAGTCTGGAGGAGATTATGCTGAGTGAAATAAGTCAAGCAGAGAAAGTCAATTATCATATGGTTTCACTTACTTGTGAAGCATAAGGAATAACATGGAGGACATTAGAAGAAGGAAAGGAAAAGTGAATTGGGGTAAATCGGAAGGGGAGACGAGCCATGAGAGACTGGACTCTGAGAAACAAACTAGGGGTCTTAGAGGGGAGTGGGGTGGAGGGATGGGTGAGCCTGGTGGTGGGTATTAAGGATGGCACATATTGCATGGAGCACTGGGTGTGGTGCATAAACAATGAATCTTGGATCACTGAAAAAATAAAATTTTTTTTAAAAAGACCTTTTGTATGATACCAATAGTTTTAATTTTTTTCTTCATAAAATATTCATGCATTCTTTGTTAGGTTAATTCCTAGATAGTTGTTTGTTGTTAATGTGAGTCTCATTTTTTGTTATATTTTTCTAGTTGATTTCCCTGTTAGCTGAGTCTCTGCATCGGCTCCTCATTGAGAGGTAACACAGATTTCAAGAAAAATCTGCAACCTCAGACAACAGCTGAGAAGCTAGAGGACCAGGCCATCGTGTTTTTCAACTCTCCAGTTTTTTCAATACATAGTCTCAAAGTTTAGAAGCACACTGATGGCCTGGAATGACCCCAGGTAAGCAGAAGCTAGCCCAAGAGAGTCACTGGGGTGGCCTCAATGGGCTGGGCTGTGAGGTGTTCAAAACCCATGTGAGGGCACCTGGGAAACATAGTAACATGGGGCTGGAGTGGACAGAAAGTGAAGCTGCAGTGACTCCTACCCCTCCTCCTTCCTTCTGAGCCTCCTCCTAGCCGTTGTCCTTCCTGTATGGAGGGAGGGTTGCTGGACCACTGGGCCCAGGCTGAAGAAAGGTCAGTTTAGCAGGGGACCAATCAGCCTTTGCTAGTTGTCCCAGAGCTAACAAGGTGGCTCCTGAGCAGAATGATGGTTCATTTCTACTTAGGCTTAGGAAGACAGTGAAGACTTCAGAGGCTGTTTGAGCCTTGTAAGAAAAAGGGACCCAGGGATGGCTCACAATAAGCCACAAAAGTGTTTCTCTAGTTCAGCCCTGGTGTGATAGAATCTGTCTGCATTTCTGAATCATGTAAGGGTTTATGTAATGATGTAAGCAGATGAAAATCACAGTACTAACCGAGCAGACATCCAAACAGCCAGCACACCTTTACTAAACATCATATATGTCATACTGTGCCAGGTACTGGTCATGCAGAGATGGACCCTATATAGTTCTCATTCTCAAGTAACTTACATATAAACAAAGAATTTTAGTAAAGTATTCTGGTACCTATACATTTGGAGTAGAGCATGCCACAGAGAAAAGCTAGACTAGGGAGTATAGAGTTCAGTAGCTTTTTGAAAGAAGCTCACCTGTATGTGAGCTCATTATAAATAGGTGTTCCCCAGAAAGACACAGGGGAAAGAGCCTTTAGGCCAAGGAGGAGTAGCAGGAGCTAAAACAAGGAGCCATTTAGTAGCTAGCTGGGTTCAGGCCTGTCCCAGACCTACACACATCCTTGAATATGTTATTTCCTGAATGAATGAATGAATAGATGAATCACTGAAGTACTTAGTGGAAAAGAGCATGGGCTTTGGAGTCAAACTGGGTTATATGAGGTATCTAGAGTAGTCAGATTCATAGAAAAAGTGCATTGGCAGTTTCCAGAGGCTATGGGGAAGGGGACCATGGGAAGTTGTTTAATGAGTATCAAAAATTCTGGAAATTTGTTTCACACAATGTGAATATACTTAACGCCACTGAATTACATCCTTAAAAATGCTTCTAATGGTAAATTTTATGTTATGTGTATTTTACCACAATTGAATTTTCTAAATAAATAAACTGTAAAGTCCCCAAGTTACTTACATCAGGAAAGGGTTCTTCTTGGGACACTTGAGTGGTTCAGTCGGTTAAGCAGCTGCCTTTGGCTCAGGTCATGATCCCAGAGTCCCATGATCGAATCCCGCATGGGGCTCCTAGCTCTGAAGGAGCCTGCTTCTCCCTCTGCCTGTCGCTCCCCTGCCTGTTCTCACGCTAGCGCTCTCTTCCTGACAAATAAATAAATAAAATCTTTAAACTCCCCCCCCACAAAAAGGAAAGGGTTCTTCTGTCTGTATTATCCCACAGGTGACAAGGGACAGAATAACTTGTCAGATTTGAAACCTCCTGTGTTTTGTGAGACAGACACTGAGAGTTCCCATTCTAGTCATCTGCTTTAAAAGGGGAGAGGTTTCTAACTCCTTCCCAAATCTTTTTTGGGAAATGACTGTCCAAGGTGAGGTCCAGTCAAGTCCATTACCTCCTGGGTCTGCCGCTGGACGTGTGTCCTCTCCTGGCGGTATGCAGGGGCGGTCCTAGTAACCAGGCTGATCTTGAGAGGCTGGGCAAGGAGAGTCGTCGGGCTTCGGGCTTCGGAAGCAAGCGAGGTAAGAAATAGGGGCGGGGGCGCCTGGGTGGCTCAGTGGGTTAAAGCCTCTGCTTTCGGCTCAGGTCATGATCTCAGGGTCCTGGGATCGAGGCCCGCATCGGGCTCCCTGCTCAGTGGGGAGCCTGCTTCCCCCTCTCTCTGCCTGCCTCTCTGCCTCCTTGTGATCTCTCTCCCTCTGTGANGGGGTGATGGGCGGCCCCGGGAGGGTGGGGGGCGCTGTCGAAGGGAGGCTGTAATCCGGGACGCCGTTGCCGCGAGACAGTGTGGGACGCCGTTGCCTGGAGACGGCGCTCCGCCCTGCCCCCCGGCCAGCATCTGGAGGGCAGTGAGAAGGGGTAGGACCGCACCGCGCACCGCCAAAGCCATGGCCGGTCGTCAAAAGGAGAAGGTGATCCCAGATGAGGTCCATCAGAACCAGATCCTGCGGGAATTATACCTCAAAGAACTTCGAACCCAGAAACTCTACACACAGTATCACGTGAATCCCCTCCGCAAAGGTGAGGGGCGCCCGGGGCCGGAGGGAGAGGACTAGGCTGGGCGCCCCCGGGAAGGAGGAGCCGTGGGGGGGGCGGGGCGGAGCACAGTGGGAGACGCCTTCTCTGGCTTCGCCCCCGCCCTAGATTTCAGGACTCTGATTCGGCGGTTGGAGGCGGGTGGGGGGTATGGGGAGTGGGGAGGGTCTCGCTCCACGTCCCGTCAAATACTTTAATGTATTAAGATGCACACACATCGCGATTAAATAGTATTTTTGTGGTCAAAAGGTTGAAAGCTTTAAAAATTTTGCTTTCGAAATAATTACCTTTTGTAGGGTTTTAAGGGTTTTTTTTTTGCTGTTTGTGTTTTGGTTTGTTGTTAATAAGCTAGTTGTGTTGGTGTTGTTAATAAACTAGTTGTTTGTTTGTTTGTTTGTTTGTTTGTTTGTTTTTCCAGGCTTCTCATATTGTCTTAAATGTTCGGAAAGTTTGGGGGGGGGTGGACTCAGGGCCCATGGTGTCCGCCCGATAAAACGGCCCTGCCGCACGCCTCGCCTGGCCCATTCCTTGGGCAGTGCCCCTGAATGCCACTGGGTCTCAGGTGGAGCCCCAGACCCACGCCCCCAACCACCGCCCAGCTCTCTTCCCCTGGACAACGCGTGGGTGCCTTAAACTCACCAGCTGGAAACCTGGGGGCATCCTGCCCCTCTCCCCCACCTGCCGCGACTCCAGAGCATCCTGTTTGAGGAGAGGGAACTGCAATCATTTTCCCTCCCAAGTTAGAAGCCTAGAAGTCATCCTCAGTCTGTCCCTCACTGCACACGCCAAAGTGGTACTTCCTTAACATCTCTCTCACCTGACCTTTCCAGTTTTCTGACCTCAGTGAAAGACTGGTGCTCGCGGAGGCCTCTCCACCTGTCCTCACTTACCTCCCCCCTCTCATTAGGGCCTGAGTCCACCCCTCTCTCCAGCCTCCCAGCCAAGCCTCTGTGGGGCCCTCCTCACTTCTGTCTGCACTGATCTGATAGGCCCCGAACTACCCTCTTCCTCCAAGCCCACAGGCTGGCTGGAGCTCTGCTAAAAGTGAGTTCCATCCCACCAGTCCCTCTGTAAGACCCTCAGGGGCCCCAGCTTCTGAACTGAGTTTTAAACCGATGAATCTGGCACTGCTGCCCACCCAGCCTCATCGGGACACCCCGCCCCAGCCAGATGCTGTGCTCCCTTCTCTCCACCATGTCTCATTAAATGGGTTTCCTAAATACGTCACACCTTTCCCCATCTTGTTACCTTCATAATGATTGTTTCTTCTTCCAGAACTTCTCTCCCAGCTTCTGGGCCTAAGTAACTGTAGTCCACTGCAGCTCAGCCATGTAGAGAAAATGTAAGGTCATTTTCTAGATAAAACTTGTATATATTTAAGATGTAGAACATGATGTTTTGATATGCATATACAGTGAAATGATTACAACAGTCAAGCTAAGTAGCTAATACCTGTCTCACAGTTACCCTATGTGTGTGCGTGTGGTGAGAGCACAGAAAGTATAATGTCTTCGTTTTGCTCAGAACTCACCTCTGGAGGTCCCAACCAATTTCAGGAAAACAAATTAGAGGTCCAATTCTGTTTAAGCTTGGTCCATTCCTACAATTTAAATAATCTCTTCAGGTAATGTTCAGTCTTTCTAGAAAGGTCTCTGAGCTCATGGCCCTTGGGTACACGATTAGTATGATCCATTGGGGTAAAGTGAGGAAATATTAGAATTAATACTTGTATGTCTGCTACAATTTGTATTTATGTTTACTTTTAGGTATAAAGAAAGAAATTATACTGCTCCTATTACATAGAGACCATATAGATACACATGTGCTAGGTGTGTGCTCAGAAGTTTTTTACTGGTAGGAGTCTGAGGTAAAAAATCACTTTGGAGACCACTGGTTCCTTCTGGCCTCCGCTCATTTCCTACTACCCTCCACCTCGCTCACTCCACAGAATTACTCTGGCCTTCTGGAAGTTTCTCAAACTCACCACGCTCACTCTTGGATTCCGTCACTTTATTCAGGGCTGTGCTCACATAGCACATTCCCTCACTTTATTCGGAACTCTGCTCTAATGTCCTTAGAGACCGGTCACCTTCACCCCACCATCAACTCTCTACCCATGTAACAGGTTTTATTGTTCCACAGCTCATTTATTTTTGCCCAGTACTTGTTTATTGTCTGTCACCACAAATAGAAGCTCAGGGAATACAGGAACCGCCTCTGTTTACAGCCCTGTCTCCTGGGCATCGGTTATGGATGTCTGTGGATTCTGCACCTCTGTTATCACACAGCCTCCGGGGATATATCACCATGTGTCTAACCTTGTTTGGCTGCCTGGTGTGTCTTCATCCCTGTAGACAATGCCATTGGAGAGAATATTAGGCAATGATGAATGTTTTCTATCTATGCTGCCCCAAATGGGAGCCATTAGCCCCATGTGGCAACAGAGTGCTTGAAATGGGGCTAGTGTGCCTACGGAATGGATTTCTAAGTGTCTTTAATTTTAACCATTCAAATTCAAGTAGCCACATGTGGCTGGTGGTGACTGGACAGTGCCACTCTGGCTTGTGAGGACCCTGAGAGCCTTATTCCCTAGTGCCCATGACAATACCTGACATGTAGCAGACACTAAGAAAATACTCAGGAGGTTCCTGGCTAGGGTGAGTCTTCAGGAGGGCAGGTGTTAATGTAACGTGAACCTGTGATCTGTTTTTCTCTAGTTCACACAATCACCAGAAAACCCATGTCTTGGCACGATAACCTGGAAGAACCTGCAGATGGTAAGTCCGGGGCTTTGTGCACAACACTGAGACAGAGCACAGTTAGGCAGCTGGCTGGAGAGAACTTCCAGCCCAGAACCTTGGGGCAACACTTTGACCATCTGAAAACTGGACTCACTCGTGAAGCTCACAGGAGACTGACATATTCAACCATATGGCCAGTTCATTGTCAAGCCAAGAAAAATGCTCCTAATGGCCTTAACAATGCATTCATATATTCATTCATCAAACATTCCGCTGTGACAAGCAGAGATTCTGAATTCATTTTAATGCAGTTCAAATCCTGGTTCTGCCACTCATTAACCATGTGGCTTTGGGCAAATTTTTTTGCCTTCCCTGAACCTATCCCTCATGTTGTTGTGAGGATTCAACAAAATAATGCAAGTACTCAACATAGAACAGTATCATACGTGGTGATCAGGAAATGCTATTACTTTCATTATTACCATGTGACGGTCACTCTGAAGGGGGGCGGTGGGGAAGTGGAGACCTCATACCACACTGACGGAGACAGATGAATAAATAGAGAGTAAAACTGGGATGGCAACAACAGAGAAAACAGGTGCCTTAGACAGTCCGTGGAGTTCTGGGAAGTCTTCCTGGAGGAGGTGATAACAGGCTGAGGTGGAGGAGGTCAGGTATAGAAGACCGAAGGATGGTTTGAGTTATATGGAAAGGTGCAGAAATGAGAGACAGAAGAATGGCCCCAGAAGGCGGGTAGTTGGGCATGTCTGTGTCTCCAAGTGGGCAGGACCACACTCTGGAATGACGGAAGAGAGGTATTTGATGGAAAGCCCAATCCTTCCTGGCAAGCTCGCCTCCCTCCCCCTTTAGAGTAGAATCTGATGGAGCGAAGAGGTAAAGTTTATATAGGAGGACAGGGTAGGAAGGTGGGGTGGGCAGGAGGAGGGAGGATCTCAGAGCATAGTGGAGACAGACAAGCAGATAGACTCATAGAGCTCATCAGAGGAAGTAAGGATGTTATCTGCGGTGAAGAGGCCAGCCTAGCTGGAGGAAAGGAGAGGCACTGGGCCGTTGTGGTAATTCGGAGAGTAACAGGCAGCGAGGGACCAGAAAGCGAGCCAGGAATGTATTGCTAACTCAGATTACGAATAAGCTCAACCCAGGCCCAGGTCCTTCATGCTCAGTCATCTTGCTGAGGTGGATATTGGCGTCCCCATCTTCCAGATGAGCAGTGTGAGGCCCAGAGAAGTTAAACCACCTGTCATGCCGGTAGCGGAAGGGCCAGGACTATCTGACTATGAAGCCCAGGTTCTTCCCACTATCAAACTGCCTTCCTCAGATTGAGATTTGATAGGGTGGAAGTTGAAAATGAAACCTTTGGAAGTCCTCAAGCTGTGGAGTTACAGATCGGCGTGGGGTTGGCAGCCATTCCTATGGTGGCGCGGAGGATTTAGCCTGCTTACGACCCTCCTCCTCACTCTGCCACAGCCACGTTGGCCCAGCTTACTCGTGCCTCAGGGCCTTTACCCTTGCTGCCTGTACTGTGCTTTTCCTCTGCCTCTGTCTCAGGGCTGGCTCCTGCTTGGCATCCAGACCCTGGTCTCCACCTCTGTGTGCCCCTTTGCCTCCTCTTCCTTCACAGCTGGCATCACCCTTGGATTCGTTTGTCCCCTTGGGTATTGTGTCCCCCGTCGCCCCACCTAGACCACACACTCCAGGAGAGCAGGGACCATGTCCATCACACTCAGCTCTACCTCTGGGGTCCAGAAGAGCACCTGGCACAAGTTTGTGCTCCACAAATATTTGTTGGCAGATGAGCCTTGCAAAGCCTTAGCAGGCCCCCGGAGGCCGGGTGCTATGTCACTAAAGAAGGCTGTGGCCTGAGTAAGGGACACAGGAGCTCTCGGCCCCAAAGCCTGCCTCCTTCATAACTCATGCCTATTCTCCAGCCAGGTTTCTAAATCTTATCCACCACGCTGCTCGTGGGCCAAGAAAGAAATACACAGAGACACAGACTGAAAGCCAAGAAATCGGATGGGACTCAGAGCCATTGGTAAGTGTGGCTCCTTTATTGAGGAAGCAAGAGGCAACAGAGGCTGTTGGTTAAGAGAACAGTATATGAGGCCAGACTGTCCGGGTCTGAACTCTGGCTGCCACTTACTAGCTGTGTGACCTTGGGTAAGTCACTAAGCTCCTCAGTGACTCCTTGTCCTCAGAGTAACACAGAGATATCAGAGACTTTATGGAACGCAGTAGTATTTGTAAGGCACTTTGAACAGTGCCCCGCACATAGCAGACACTGTGTAGGTGTGGACCACACAAAGCTCGCTGGTGACTGAGTTTGCTCTGCCAGTTACTAGTAGGGTGGTCTTGGGCAGGTCACGTGGGCTCACAGAGTTCCACCCCCTCCTCTGTAAAACGGGAACGCTGGTAACAACACGCCCCCATTGGATGGGAAAGGCCCCAGGAGCTGCAAGGAGCCTGGTAAATGTGATCTCCAGCACATTATCACCCCGCAAGGAGACAGGGCTTCTGGTGCGAAGACAATTTGAAGAACTTCCTACCACATTTGTCTTTTAACTTGCCCACGTCTTTGATCACATAGACCGTTTTAGTTTTTAAGTCCAATGTGCCAGCCTTTTCCGTCACGGTTTCTGGGGTTTGTGCCCTGCTTAGGAAAACCTGCACTATCCAGAGTAGCCAAGTGACTAGCTTTCCTTTTAGATTTTTCCTCAAGTTGTTGTGTCTTTTTAACACTTGGCTTTTAGTCCATCTGTGTGTCTGGCGCTGCCGTGAAGCTGGAGGCGCTCTTCCTCAGCTTCAGCGGAACTTCCTGCGGCCCCTCAAAGGCATCAAGGTCTCCCACAGCCTGCCTCCTGACCCCGGGCTTACACTCCCGGGGAAGTCCTCCTTGTCCTTCAGGACCGCTCGGGAGTCACCTCTTTATAAAGCCCCAGGAAGGGACTTGTGCCCCACACTCCCCCCCAGGCAGATTC
Source organism: Ailurus styani (assembly GCA_002007465.1). Taxonomy (NCBI): domain Eukaryota; kingdom Metazoa; phylum Chordata; class Mammalia; order Carnivora; family Ailuridae; genus Ailurus; species Ailurus styani. Next base: position 5,078,952 of record LNAC01000063.1, on the reverse strand, counting down.
GGGCGCCTTCCCAGCGTGCTCCTGGGGCACCACATGCCTCCTGCTTCCGCACCAGCCAGCCCAATGCCATTTACCAGTGTAACAGGGTGGCTCTGGAGCCAGACAGCCTGAGTTCAAATCCCGGCTCCACCACCTTCTCGCTGTGGGAACTGAACCTCTCAACTCCCAGTCACCCACCTTAAAATGGGAATAATAATACTGGCCCTTGAAAAGGTGTGTTGTAGAGGGAATAACTGAGACACTGTGTCTAAATTGCTTAGGGCAGTGCCCGGCACGTAGTAAGTGCTCAGTAATGCGGGCTGCTATGATGCAGGTGAGAGCGAGGAGGAAAGAGAGCTCACAGCCCAACCAGGGACCGAGCATGTGCTTCTCCTGGCCCCTTGGCCTGCTTCCAGTTGTCCTCATCTACTGGGCATGCACCCTTCCCAGGACTGCCCACGTCCTGTCGTTCTTCCCTTTCTACTGCAGGGCCGGGCCTCCTCACCTGTTTATACAGCTCCAGTCTGGGGCAAGGGGGGTCTGTCACAGGGCTACTGCGGGGAGATTGGAATAAACAGCTCCAGAGGAAGGAGGGAAGGGAGGGAGGAAGGACAGGAGGGAGAGAGAAAGGAGGGAGGGAGGGAGGAAGGAAGGAAAGGAGGAAGGACAGAAGGAAAGAAGGAAGGAGGGAAGGAAGGGAAGACAGTGAGGAGGGAGGGAGGGAGGAAGGATTGATTCAGTAAAAGGCGGCTCTTTTACAACAGCTCCTCTTCAGATGTGGGGCATTACCCTGTAGAGAGGAGACTGGGAGACAGGAAGTGGGTCCAGTGGGAGCACCCCACCTTCGCAGGGGGACTGAGTCCCAAAAGAGCAGTGCTCAAACAGAGGAGGATGGGTGGGGGACTGATTTACAGTGAGTAAGTGGTGGGGGGGATGCTGGAGGGTTGTGAAGGGAAAGAGAAACTACCCAAGTTAGGTAATTAAGCAACTTTAAAAAATATTACAAAGCATGAATAATTTTAACTCGCTATTCTTCATTTTCTTGAAGAGGAAAGGCTGGCTCCCGTGTGTACAGAGTGTGCTTGTAGAAATGCATCTTTGACCCGCCTGTCTCAGGGCAGGGCCGGTGGGGGTGCCCCGGCTGCCCCGCCCCCTCCAGCCTTCCCAGATCTTGCAGATAAGTGGCTGTGTGCCATCAGCCATCGCTGTGGAGTTGCGAAGGGTCTGCAAATACGCCACACCTGTTCATCACAAATGTAGGGACAGTGCTGTCGGATGGAACTGGTGGCAGAGTAAGAAAGTACACCCCCCAAAAGTTAGATCCAGGTGTCGTGTAACCATAAAAGGTAATTAAGCCAGAGGCTCAGAGTGATATGATCACGGGCAGAAGAGGCTCGATCAGGCCGAATTTGACTCAGGGCTCCCTGCCCCCTAGCAGAACCTCACCCTGGACAAGCAGACAACTCCAATCCCAATACTGGGACACTGGGGAAGCCACGTGATACATGAAAATGTATCCTTTAATTGTGTAAGCTTGTCCATTTGTCTTAGAGCTTCTATACAATGTATGTGTCTGAGTGCCCGCTCTTAGTTCTCTGTGTAACATCAACAACATCCATTCTTTCATTGACAAATGTGTCCTAAACCCCTAGTGTGTTCTGGATACTGTTCTAGGTGTCAGGGATAAGCAGCCACTGAAACAGACACAGCAGCTGCCCTCCTGGAGCTTACGTTCCAGGAAGACCAAGAGTCCAGAGGTGTGGCCTCCAACGCTGGTGTGGGAAAGGGAAATGCAGCCACTGGGCCTAGGTTACAACTGTTTTGATGTAAATACTGTCATTTCCATTTCCCAAACAAGTTGCACAGGGAGACACATGGGAGGCCATACATTGGAGCCCAGGTCCATCCAACCTCAAACCCAGGATGTCCCCCCTCCGCAGAGGCTTCCTGCGCTCTCCTCTCTAGGTCAACCCGGAACGTGATGACCGCAGGCTGAACCACTTCAGGGTCTACAACGATATTACACTGTACAAGGCTAAAATGTGGAGCTTGGGAGAAGATGATCGCCACAAGTAGTCTTCCAGCAGGGACCGTAGCCCTGTCTTCAATACCCAACGTGTGTGTGCCTCGGATGAATAAAGATTACTTTCAAGCCTCAGTCTGACTTTTCCTGAGTCTCACATTTCTCCTTTCTGCCCGCATCCACTGCTTCAGATTTCCAGGTTAAGATGCACACGATATTCCCTCTGCCTCCCCAGACCCCAGTAAAGGACAATGAAGAGACAAAAATGTATGAATGCGAGACGGGAGAGGAACATCAGCATCCAAGAAGACTGAAGACATATTTTGAAGATGGAAAGCTGATGGAAGAAGGTGAGGAGACCACAAATAGGGCAGGCTGAATGGGTCACCTTGGAGCACAGAGCCCTGGGGAGAGGTTCAGGACTTGGAGAGAGGGGGTGTGAAGCCCAGAACCGAAAATGGACACTGGTAGGGAGACCGTCTCCCCACACACCAGCCAGGCATGGAGCATCTCCACACGAGAGGTCTACTCTTGGAGAAATGGGGAAAGCCCAGGGCTCAGGGACAGTGCATGAAACCCAGAAGTGAGGTGTGAAGCTACAAACAATGAAAATCTGTGAAAGGAAGGTTGAACCCCTAGCCCACATGAATATTGCATTCTTACCTTGGGATTGAAGCCGAAAGGTTCCTCTTTGGAAAAATGAAATGGCTCTAAAGAAAAGCCCCCCATGTAGTACCATTTAAAGGTCCTGTGGAGAAGAGGCAGGGAACTCCAGGGTGGTGAGCGCGTGGAGGTACTGGGGGAGGGGGCGCGCACCAGAGTGCCCCACCCACATCTTGCTCAAGTAGCTCTTGCGTTTGGCTATTCCTGAGTTATTCCTGAAAGGGTGAATCCATAGATTGCTGAGATCACTCCTGCTTTTGGAACCTGACCAGATCAAAAGGAAGTCTGCAAATCTGACTGGCCTTGCCCTGGGAGACCTTCTCATACAATATGGTGATGACTAAACATTAATGACCACTCGGGCATCTAGAAATGTGCCCTTTGCTAAAAGGGATCTGTGGTCAAAGACCAGGAGGTGACCTGTGCTATCATAGATCTAGGTCTTTGTCCCCGGTTCCTGACACAAAGCCCCTAAATCTCATGTCATTTCCTGAGAGGTGATAGGGACACCTTTTATTCTAATGAGGCAACCCTTAGCAGCCTCTAGATATTTTCCAGATGGGGGCCACTCACCAGAAAGACCAAACCTTGATTAGAAACTTGGAATTTTAGCCCCACGCCCCACCTCTGGGGCGGGAAGAAGGACAGAAGATGGACCATCACCAGTGGCCATTTAATCAATCATGCCTACATAGTGGAACCCCCATGAAAACCCCTAAATTCAGGGTTTGGAGAGCTTCCAGGCTGGGGAACACAGCAAGGTGCTGGGAAGGTGTCGTGCTCAAAAAGGGCATGGAAGTGCTGAGCACCCTTCCCACCCCCACACCTTTAAAACATTTTGTCAAAATGTATTAAGATCCCCTTGCCTGACTTCATTTTCTGGTCCTGCACTACTGTGCAAAGCGAGGACAGCCTGTGTACACAGTAACGGCTTCCTCTCTCTCTCTCTTTCCTTATGCTGAGGAAGTGAATGTACTGTATTTTAAGGAACAGACCTGCAGGAGCAGAGACGACTTTCAGAGCCAACAACTCTGTGATGGAAAAGAACCAGGGATCTGATCTATTTTATAATTTACACTAGGATCAGAATTAGACTCACATCTCTGCCTATCAACTGTCTGCCTTTTAAAACACTCTCAAAAATACAATATCTGAGATGATGAAGAGATTTTTTAAAGTACATCAAAGTACTAAAAACTATTGTTAGATGCATAAAAAACAGTAAAACTAGTTATTTGGTAGACTAGAATTTAAAACATTAAACACATTGAGAATCAAGTGTTTTGTTCATAAAAAAAAAAAGTGTTTGCCTTTTTTAACTTGTACATCTGGGCCTTGGTAAACTGTCTTCCTCCTTAGTTTGGATTTGCTTCTACCATGTTATCAGCCTCAACACACGGGATTGTAATGTAACACAATGGGAGGAGTAATACAGTCTGCACCCTGGTGATACTGTGCAGGCTGACATGGCAGAGAGAGGTGACATGATGACTTCTATGAAGTGTATCTCTGAAATTAAGGACAGTGATTCCATTTGCTATCCAAGTGGGGGGGGGGAGGAAGAAAGGTAGGTACACAGTTTTCAAATTCTTTAAAGTACTAGCAATAATGACTTACTTTTGGCCTTACCAGTATGAACTGTTAACCTGTGTTCTCCTTTCTTAAAACTCTCGATATGTTCCACACATAATCCAAAGTCTTGAACCAATTCTGAGGCTCCTTATTTGAATTACTATACATTACCCCACCCACTAATATTGTAGATTATCAAAAACAGGTCAGGGTAAAACATTTTGGTCTTCTGAACACATAACCTGTTTGCTCAGAATTTTAACTGAAATTCATTTACGAACACTAAATTCATTCTTTTTGAACCACAAAGAATCATATGGAACCAGAAATGTCCTTTTTTATACACCAATGATGCTACAAGAAAGGATACAATGTGAAAATAAATTATTTTTCTGCTTAAAAATATATAGTTCTCAGATATTTCCAGCCACCTTAATGTATGGTTTTTAAACTGGAATGCAAAAAGGGAGGGCAGTAAACAAACTTCCTACCCTATCAGCACAGAGTAAAACCCAACATGCAACGTGGCCTGCCCACCCATGTCCCACCTATGCCTAGCGTCCAGCCAGCATTCGAGTACCTCTCAAATATGTACCACCAAGGCTCAGATATTATGGAAAGCCCCCCAGCAAAATAATTCCAAGCAGGTATAAATTCTTACCATATGGCAGGCAATGTTCTAAGCATTTCACATATATTAACTCAAAGCTGACAGTAACTGTATTTGGTAGATATTATTCTCATGTCTATAGAGAGATGACATAGCACAGAGAAATTAACATGCCCAGGTCAAACAGCACGTAAGCAGTAGAAACAGGTATTAAACCCAGCAGCCTGTGCTCTTGACTTCCATATGGCTCAACATGAAAAAGGGGGATCATAATGAACACGGAGGGGCTGGGGGAAAGCCAAGGAAACAGAATGAAAGGTACAGAAGAAAACTCTTAAAAAACCAAAATTATAATTCACATTCTGAGATAAGAAAATAAAGAAGCCTTGGGAGATAAAATGGAAAATGAAAGCTAAAATAAATATTCACTAAGTGATTAGAAAAAATCAAAGAAATCTTTTCTCTAAAGTGGAACTAAAATACAAACTTAGAAGATCATCAGAAGGAGTTCAAGACTTGACCGATAGAAACTCCAGAATTAGAACAAAGAAAATAAGGAGAAGCTATCAAATAAAATTTGTCAGAACTGAAGATCCAGCATCCTTCCAAATACCACAACCAAAGAATAAAAACACGTCCATGCTAAGGCATGTCATCATGGAATTTCAGATCACTAGGAGAAAAGCTTCCAGAGAGAAGAAAGACAAGGAATGGCAGCAACTTCTCAGTGGGGAGAGGAGGCAGTGCCCAAGTTCTCTTTCCTAGGAATATACTAGAAGATGGTACATAGAAAAAGAAGGCATAAGCTAAGACGGGAATGGGATCCTGGAAATAGTGGGTCCAATCTAGATGGTCTAAAAGAGAGCTATATGACAGACCTAGGTTGGAGCAGGAAATTATAAAGTGGGTAAAATGACATGTGTCTAGGGAAAAATAAGGATCTAAAAGGGAAATTAGGCATGCAGAAAAATACAAAGTAATAACTAACTCAAGGAAAACGCAAAAGCTATACCACAAAGGAAATTTTATCATAGTACATCCAGCTGACAATGAAGGGTATTTAAACAATCACAATGATATAACCACTGACTCTTGATTTACCTAAAATCACGATACAATTAATTAGAAGGATTAGGAAGGTGTAAGTTAAAGCTTCATCTATCACAAAGGAAAGGCAATTTGGACTTAAATCCTAAATTATCATGAATAAATAGCAATCTTACTTAATATGCAAAAGTAACTTTTCCACCTTTTATTCCTGAGTTTTTAACCAAGATTATATGTTTCTCTGAAAATTTTTTAGTTTACTGAAAGAACTTTTTACAAAAAGAAACCAACAGAAGAAATCCAACTGTCTGGTGAAATCCCAAGTCTGCAACCCTTTTTCTTGGTTCTTTACATACAAAGATGCTGCTTAGTGTGTTCTGCTCTTCATTTTCTCTCTTGTCCGTTTTCCAGGTCTCTTCTACAGGAAAAGAAATACCACATGTGATCACACAGCAGCTTGGTCTTCTGCCCTAAGGAAAGGAAGGGTGCAGGCAGGTGTGGGATGGGACCCAAGGCTCACTTACATTTGATCCTTTCTTTCCAGGCCTCTTGAGGCCCTTGCCATGAGCCATCTTGGCCCGGAAGCTGGATACATCATCATAGCTCTCACGCGTGTTCCACTTGGAACCTTTCTTCTTTCCACCAAAACCAAACTTCTGGTTTTTATAGCGCCGCTTAGCGTTGGGCCTGGAAAAAAAGCAGGCTTACTGGTCACCCAGAACACTGCAAATCCTGATGAATCCCATGGCCCACCAATACCCTTAGTTTCCTGTTTATAAGCAGAAGCTCATCCTTGGCCCCCATTCTTAACTCTAAAAACTTCCCAGGCAGGCCCATCTAATTATGGTTTTAACCACTAGAGCAGGAAAACAGAGCAAGAACCAAGAAAGGATCCACATGTATCTTGTGGCTCAACATTTATCTCTGGAAAGCTTCTTCTATTTTAACCAACTCTTGCTAGATCATCCTCAGTTGTTTCTATTCCTTTTAAGGACAGTATATGCAGTTAACATTCAGATGTAATAAATTTTAAAACCAGACATCCTACAGGAATCTCAAATTCACCATATCCAAAATCGCATGCCATCTCCCTTCCTAGACTGGTTTCACCTCCTGACTTGAAGTTGGTGGTCCTCCCATCTATTCCAGCCTCCCAGGCTAGAAACCTGGGCGCCAACCTTGATTCTTCCTTCTTTCACTCTCTACACCCAATGCAATTACAGAGTGCTGCTAATTTAACTTCTTGAATATTTCTTCAACCGTTTTCTCTTTACTGCCCATTACCACTTTCAGCTCATTATCATTGCTCTCTGGACTCTGTAGTAGCCCCCTAGTCAGTTTCCCTACATCCCTCAAGTCCATCCTTTATACATTCTTTATCCAAGTATCACTATAGTTTTTCAAACACATGATTATAACCTGCTCATTATTTTGAGTAAAGCCCATCAATGTCTCCCTCACTGCGTACCGGCGAAACCCCAAGCTTCTGAACAAGGCAAACGCCTCTGTGACTCCGCCCAGGCGCCCCTCCAGCTACATACATCTCACCTCTCTGATACTGCCCCACACTGCACTCCCGGCAGTACCAAATGCTTGCCTGCTCCTCATACACAAACCTGCTGCTCTCATCTCTATGCTTTTGCTCATTTGTGCTCTTCATTCTTGCTGAAACCTGTGTCTCTCCTATTCCCTTAGTTAATTCTTCTTATTCATCCTTCAGACTAGGCTCAGGTGGGACCCTCCTCCAGAGAGCCATCCTCACACCCTGATCTCCAGACCAGGTCACCTATTTCTAAAATGTGCTTCTGCACTATGTCTTAAATGCCTTTATCATGGCATTAATATATTCTACAGAAATTATCACTTCCCCCAGGCCTGGTGTCCAGGGATACATAAAGGTAAACTAAGGAGAAAATAATAATATACACCATTAGCCCTTTTAAATCTGCATAATGCTACAAGGGTATACAATTTTCTCATTTTCACAGAAGAGGCAACTAATATTTACAAAGGTCAAGTAACTTGCTCAAAGCTACCCAAAATGGCACACTCTAGCCCTGAACCACCTACATTCTGAACCATCGTACTGAGAGATGTGGAATCAACTTTTACTGAGTATTCACTTAAAATGTGCCAAATCCTTAAATCATTCTACTTTAGGGTTTTGCTGTTGTTAATTATTTTTTTAAGTAAGCTCCTTGTCCAATGTGGGGCTTGAACTCATGACCCCAAGATCAAGAGTCAAATGCTCTACTGACTGAGCCAGCCAAGTGCCCCCTAAATCACCCTACTTTAACCTTCCAAGACTGCTAGGGCTAAAAGGACCCACCACTTAGTCCTGTAAGCCTTGGTTGCAGGCAGCACTGTGCTCTCTCAGCTCTGAGGCCACTCCTGGGGAGTTCCCCACTGTGCTCACAGACTGCTTGCCCAGTACCCACCACAAAGCCAAAGCCAAACCCTTTATACCCCTTCTTCATCTGCTGGCCTTTTGCTCCTTCCTTCGTTCTCTGTGCAACAGGTTTCTGATCCCCCTCAAGGAAATCCAGTTTATCAGAAAAGCCTAGGGTGGAGAGGTACTTTGATTAGCACCAACACATTTTATTTTTTTAAAGATTTTATTTATTTGACAGAGAAAGAGAGAGAGAGAGAGAGCGAGAGAGAGAGAGCAAGCGCATTTGAATGAGCACAGGCAGGGGGAGCGGCAAAGGGAGAGAGAGAAGCAGACTCCCCCCTGAGCAGGGAGCCCAACACAGGGCTCGATCCCAGGACCCTGGGATCATGACCTGAGTAGCAGACACTCAGCTGACTGAGCCACCTGGGCACCCCAGTGCCAACACATTTTAAGAAAAGCTGAAGCTTCCAAAGAAGGTTGTTACTTGCTAAATTAATTTTAAGAGGCACATTCTGCTCCCCACACTGTCCCAAACCTTAGGTCCAATGGTTTGAAATCAATCAAGACTTTAGAGCAATAGGTGTTAAAATTAGCAGCTGCCCCGGCTCTCCTATATCCTTAGATGGAAGATATACCAACCTTTCTGATATTTCTTGATGGCATTCATCATATGTGTCTTCTCTCGCTGCCTCTTCTGAAGAACCTCTGTTTGCACCTGGGACATAAACACAGGTGTCACACCCACTCCCGATCATCATCTCCACGAGTGTCTCCATGGTCTTGGTGACAACGCTGTGCTACCATCACCACTGAACGTTTACTACATGCCAGAACTATGTTAAGGCTCTAAGTATATTCTTAGTTTATCTCTCAACTACCCTGTGAAGTAGAAATCCTATCACCCCCAGAAACTGAAGCACAGAGAGGCTAAGTAACTTGCCTGAATCACACTGTAAGAAAGCGCACAGCTGAATTCACACCGGGAGTCTGCATTCTTACCCCACTCTTACCGTAATCCTGCCTACAGAACTAGGTCTAGTTCTACATCTAGGTCTAGGTCTACATCCAATTCTCAGATTAAGCATCTAGCCCCTACCATTAGTACGCATGAAAGCATCAACAGAAACAATCTCCCAAAAAAACAAAAAGAAAAACAGCTGTAAGGACAATAACAGATGATTACATTCGAAGGCAGGGTTTCTCAGTCTCAATACTACTGATAGCTTGGACAGGATCACTCTTTACTGGGGGGCAGATGGCCTGTCCTGGGCACTGTGGGACATCTAGCAGCCTCCCTGCCGCCTACCGTCTAGATGCAAATAGCACACTCCCCGAGACGTGATACCAAACCCGTCTCCAGGCATTGCTGAATGTTCCCTGGTAAGCAAAATCATCCCCAGCTGAACAACTCTGCCATGATATTTCTTCAAATTAGAAACGGTGAGCTAGGGCCAAGTGACGTTTCCTTTGCCTTTGATCAGCTGGGTTCTGTTACTATCAACTACCCGGGTCTTTGAGTTGACAACCACCACCAAATCAATCCAGTAAATCCACAGCTGCCCTTCTGCAGAGAACAGGATGCTGATCTACTCTTACTCCGCTGAGGACCCGTCAATGAAATGACCCCAAATATAGACAGCAGCTCAGCACCCCAGATCATGAATGTTTATGCCCAAAAGATTGACCAAGTATGAACACTCGTGCTGATCCTCCTCACACTCACTTCTTCCCACAACCCTGACTTCAACTCCTGTCATCTTCTTTCCTAAATGACCATGAAATAGAGAAGAAAAACCATAAAGGGTTTCCCTAGATTTTACATTAGAACTCAGACATCCACAGTTCAAGCACCCAGGTGCCATTTTTCCTCTCAGTTGGATGACAATCAATATGGTTTTCAAAGACTTTTCGGTCATCTAAGCCAGTGACTCTCCAAAGCTGGATGCATTTCAGAATCATGTGAAAAGCTTTGGAGGAACGGAAGACAATACACACAGATTCCCAGACATTCTGAAGCCTAGAAATCTGTTTTGAAAGATTTCCCCAGGTGATTGTGCTGTGAGGTCAGGTTTGGACCCCACTGATCTGGACCCACCCCTTCACTGTACAGACGTGCAAATGAAGCCCAGCAAAATGAACGACTCCCCAGCAGTTACTACGCCTTCACCCGCCTTCACCACCCCCCCACCATCACCACTTTGAGATCCTGATGTCAAGGAAAGATGGTGTTTATGGATCTAAACACACATGCCCACTTTGAGAGGAGATAATCAACACAATACGGAACACACAGAGGGCACAGAACCAGATCTGACCCCAGCACCCCAGCCTGACAAACAGTTGGCCACATACTATGCCAGCACACTTTCCTTCTCACCTTCTTCCCGTATTTCCTAAGTGCTCGCAGTTGCTTCGCCTTTTCAGACTTCTCCATGGCCACCTGTTTAGCCTGCAGCTTCTGTCGAATCTAAAACACAAACTGTTGTCAGCTTATGTTATTTGCATCTGGGCCGACCACTACTTTGGGTGCACTGGAGTGGAAGCGGATCTTCCCAGTTCTGCAAACTGGGGCTCAAAGCAAACTTGGACAAGAGGCCCAAAGGCTGAGCACTTTGTCCGAGATACTGAAAGCATCAGTGGTAGAACTTGAAAGGGACCTTCCCACTCCTGGTGTGTTGTTTGTTCTGTTACGCAAAACTGCCGGCTTGCCATTTTGCCAAGAGAAACTAACTTCTCCCCAACCCTACCGTCTGCAGACTGAGGTGAAACCAGCATGCAGCCTCCGTTCCCCTCTCCAATATACAAGATACATGTTAAAAACTCAAACTGGTATCAGGTACCCAGCCTTTTCCATCAGACCAGACATTTCAGTCAAAGGGTAAGCCTTGTCAGGGTGAGTGTACAGAGATGTGTCTGAGCTCATCTCTAGATTAGCTTCCCCAAGTACCTCTGAGACAAGAGTTCCCCTGGGTGCCTCAGTCGGTTAAGCGGCTGCCTTTGGCTCAGGTCATGATCCCAGGGTCCTGGGACCAAGCCTCACATCAGGCTCCTTGCTCAGCAGGGAGCCTGCTTCTCCCCTGCCTGCCATTCCCCCTGCTCATGCTTGCTCTCTGTCTCGCTCACTCGCTCTGTCAAATAAATAAATAAAATAAAATAAAATAAAAGAGTTCCCTAAAATTCAGAGACCCAACAGAACCACTGGAATAGATCTTGGATTAAATTTCGGCAATTGTCTTCTTCCCAGTTATGTGAGGATCAAGTTCTACCCAGCTCTAAATTATACTACATCTGATATTAATTATTCCCTCATCTTAGAGAAGAGAAAACTGAGGCCCAGAAAAAGGAATTGTTTACAAGTTACAGTCCCAACCCTTGGCAATGGCAGGACAAGAAGTGTTTCTTCTATGTACCACGCCATGACCACGCCAGCTAGCAAATGCAAAAGGCCATCTTTCTCTCCAGAACCACAGTTCTTACAGTACTTCTCCTCCCCTTAAATGTTTACATTAGAAAAAAATCATCCTTATATTTATCTAACTGGTGGTGACTGGCATGAGTCTGAAGTAGACAGTTAAGACAGTAATTGTCCTCTGACAACCACTTCCCTATTATTGGGCTTACTCTTTTAAAAAAAAAATGTTATAGGAGATGAGGTGCCTGGGTGGCTCAGTTGGTTAAGCATCTGCCTTCGGCTCAGGTCATGATCTCACGGTTCTGGGATTGAGCCCATCGGGCTCCCTGCTCAGTGGGAAGCCTGCTTCTCCCTCTCCCTTTGCCTGCTGCTCCCTCTGCTTGTGCTCTCTCTCTCTGTCAAATAAATAAAATCTTAAAAAAAAAGTAAATAAATTAAAAAAAATAAAAATGGTATAGGAGATAAGCCAGCTGACCACACTTAAGTACAAAGCCCCCACTTTCCAGAGAAAATCTTTGTTTCTTACCTTCTGCATCTGCTGATCAGACTTGGCCATCTCTGCAAAATAGTCAGTGGGCCTCTTGGTAGGGACTTTGAGCTGATGAAGGCGGGGTAATACCGCCAACACCGCAGCCTGGGCCTGCCGGTAGCTGAGGAGGGAGGACAGTGTGAGGTGGGACAAACTAGGAAATAAGCTAAGGGAGAGAGACCTTCTATTCCTTCTCACTTGCCTATCTGACAAAGATAACCTCAGAGTTATCCATGGTCAGAAAAACTCTCAACACCTGACCTCCACCAGAAAGAACACACACATAAATGAAAACTCAATAAAACCTCTTTAACTTGGTATCTAGGAGAAATTTAGCCGTGCACTCTTTAATGAGGAAAGGGAGTTGTGTGAAAAATAAATTAGTTTAAGAGACCGACCGCACTAAAAGTACCCATTAACTTACAAACAAATACCAGTTATGAATCCTATGTAGTCACTGGAAAAAGTTCATGTGAGAACCTTCCAGAAGCAAGTTTTTGTTTAAATAGCTGCAAGGACAAAGTAACCTGAAAACTGAATACATCAAAATAAAATTTAAAAATAAACTGGACTTTGGATTACAACTGGTGGACCAAGGGGGCTCTTCTCTCAACAACGCACAATCTCCTTAGCCCTTTTGAACATAAAGAAGCCCTCCTTCTTACTCTCAAGCTTATGACAACTTCTGAGGGGTACAGGCTCACTACTTCCCCCCCTCCCCACTCTCTACCACAGGGACCCCTAACTCCCACACCTGAAAACAAACATACAAGCTCATCTCCCGCTGGAAGTCATCTTCTGGATCAACAGCTTTCTGATCCTTGTTCTGAGGTGTTGACTGAGGTCCACTGACTTCCGGCACGGGACCGAGGGTCACATCAAGCCTTTCAACCCATTCCAGATCCCGCTTGAATTCAGCCAAACACTGCTTCAGGCCACTCTAGGAAATTCAGACACTGAGCCAGCATGAAGGATACGGGCCCAACGGACAAAGCCCTAACCCCCAACAACCGGGTCGGTAATTGACCCTCCTGGCACGGCGCAGGCTGAGTCTTCCCTGGGACAAGAACTCAGTCTGACAAGCGCAACAGTATCTCGTGAGCATCCCGTGTCCTAGGACCCCGCCAGGCGCCCGAGCTCACCACGTCGTTCACAGCCTTCTTCGGCCCCTCTAGCACGACATTGAGGCCTGGCTTCAGGAGTCCTCGGGAAAACGCATCCTGCAACTGCAGGGCACGATCGGCAGTCAGCACCGGGGGAGTGAGGGCCCTCTCCCGCGCCCAGCCCCGCGAGCTCGGCTGACACCTACCTCTCGGTCTGTGACCAGAGAATCATCAGAATCCGAGTCCGAACCTGACAGCGGGGGAGTGTCCATGTTCCAGCGAACGCGCGCGTCCACGCTACTCTACTCGCCGCGTGGCCCGAGGCCCGCGCGGCCGGAAAGGGGCGCCTCTTGCAGCGGCGGCCTGCCCCCCACCCCTCGATCTCACGCCTCGGCCCACGTGGACCCGAGCAGCTACCGCGCCGCTTGCTCTCTGCCGCCGCTGAACTTTTCGACTGGGACTTCCGCTTCCGGCCGCAGACGCACACTTCCGGTTTGCCGTTGCTATAGGAACCGCTCCGGCGTCCGAGAGAGTCAGGATTGCTTGGGACCCGTAGGAGTTCTACCGCTGGATACACGAGTTGTCTGGTGATCCAGAGGGAAAAGGCGAAAGGTGGGAGCGCGTAGCTGGGGGTCGTCTGGAGAAGCAGGCAGCCGTGAGGAGCGGAGGGGAGAAGCAGGAGCCCGGGGC
>LNAC01000063.1:4983964-5064756 GCA_002007465.1 Ailurus styani | reverse complement strand
CCGGGGGCGGGCGGAGGGGCGGGGCTGGTCGCCACCCTCACCAGCGCGCCGGATGTTCAGCAGAACTTTGTGGGGTACCATGTCGACCGTGGTGGCTCAGTCGCTGCATGTTTTTGGTCTTCGATCCCACGTGGCCAACAATATCTTCTTCTTCGATGAACAGATCATTATATTTCCTTCAGGAAATTACTGTGTGAAATACAATGTGGATCAGAAGTGGCAAAAATTCATTCCAGGTAAAAACCCTTTCCATCCTGACTCAATACATTAACCGTAGGTGCCAGATGTGACCCCGTAATCCCAACAGGAGTACCGAAAGGAAAGGTTTTTGGCCAACTTAAATATACGTGTTCCATCATATGAATCGAATGTCTCAAATACGTTTATCCATTCTAGTGTGGATGGACATTTGGGAGACAATAGTCTTGCTATTACAAAGCATGCCACTATAAAGTTTCTTCATTTGTGTATGCTCATCCACTTGTGCAGATTCTGCAGGGCACATAGCCAGGACTAAAATTACTGGGTAATGTGTAGTACCAATTTACACTTCCACCAGGGTGCATGAGAGTTGCCATTCCTTCCCAGCCTCTCTAACCTTTGGCATTGCCCAACTTCCTAATTCTTTGCTAAGCTAGTAGTTGAGAAAGAGTATCTTGTACTTTTAGTGTGCATTTCTCTGCTACTAATGAGGATGAGTAGCTTTTCACATGTTTATGGGCAATTCCTATTGTGTGAATGTCCTGTTCAAGTCTTTTACCCATCTCTCTCTCTCTCTTTCTTACTTTCTCTCTTTTTGGTAATTTTCTGATTTATGGGCACACTTTATATATTCTCTATAGAATTCCTCCCACTTTGGGGCTTGTGTTTTCTCCTTTTTTATGGTAACTTGATGAACAGAAATCCTTAGTTTTGAGGAAGTGAAATGTATCAGCCTTTTCCTTTTTGTGTCTTGTTCAAGAATTCTTCCCTACCCCAAGATTATTAATATATTCTCCTATATTGTCTCTCTTATACTTTATACTTTTGCCTTTCACCTTTTAGGCTCTGAGTTAGGAGGGTGCTTAGTGTGTTAGGGGAATAGCAAGGAGGCCAGTGTGGCCCGAATGGAGTCAGTGGAGGAGTAGGGAGGGAGAGGCCAGATGGAGAAATACCAGGGCTTTGTAGGTCAAAGGCTCTTACTCTGATGAAGTAGGAAGCCATGGGGGGCTTCTGAGCAGAGTAACAGGATCTAACTTATGTCTCAACAGGCTCTACGGCTACTGTATAGAGAACAGATTTAAGGAGGGACAGGGAGGAAACAGGAGACCAGGTGAGAGAAGACACTGGCCTGGAGTGGGGTGGTGGCAGGCAGTTGGGACAGTGATCAAAAAAACTGAAGAAGGAGCAGGTTTTGTGGGGAGTATGGGGAGTTTAGTTCTTGACATAGTAAGATAGGGATGTCCACTAGCGAGGCGATGCAGATAGTAAGTGAGCAGTTTGGTTTTGGGTCTGGATACAAGGAAGAGAGGTCCAGGCTGGTGGTAGAAATGTGAAGGTCATCCACGCAGAGATGAAATATAAAGTCATTCAAATGTCAGAGATTCTCTTAAAGAGTGAATGTATTTATAAAACAGTAGAACCATAAGGAGCGCCCTCTGGGACACTCCTACGTTTAGTGCTGGGGAACTGAGGAAGAGCAAAAGAGTCTTCGAAGGAGTAACCGGAAAGATTGGAGGAGATCCATGTGAGAGGTGAAAATGTTTCAAGGAGGAGTCTGTCATCAACTGGGTTAAAACAGTGCAAAAGCATTTCACAAGCTCTGCAATCAGCCAGCGTGTATTAAGCACCCATTTGGTGTCAGGCCCTGGTGGATGGATGGATGGATGGATGGATGGATGGATGGATGGATGGATGGATGGGTGGATGGATGGATGGATGGGTGGGCGGGTGGATGGATGAGCAGGAAATCCATGACCCCTGCCCTCTAGGGGCTCTCACTGTTATTGTGGTGACAGGTATGTATTCAAAGGAACAGGACTTGGAAATGACATATTGCTATGCCAGGTATGGCCCTGGCTCGACAGCACAAAAGGAAGGAGGGACAAGTTTTCATTTGCCTCCTCCAGGCAGTCTCATCTATGCTTAGAGTTTCAGCTTCCCACCATGACTCTTACTTCCATCTGCATTTTCAGTCCCAACCTGTCCCTGAGCTTTAGAATCATGTACAGCTATGGCTAGACCTCTTTACCTAAATGTCCTGCAGTGTGTAGCTCCCACAGAGTATATCCAGAACTGAATTTGTCCTTTGCTTTTTGCTCCCTCTTTTCCCTTAAGACCCTCCTTTGCCAGATTGTCAAATACATGATAAAGCTATGATTACAAAAATAATGTAGTGCTGATGTAAATATCCCAGAAACTGAGGTGTATATATTTATATATGTAAGTGAATTTGGTTTATCAATAAGGTGGCATTAGGAATCTATGCTGGGGACACCTGGGTGGGCTCAGTCAGTTAAGCATCTGCCTTCAGCTCAGGTCATGATCCTGGGGTTCTGGGATGGAGTCCCGTATTGGGCTCCCTGCTCAGTGGGGAGCCTGCTTCTCCCTCTCCCCCTGCCTGCTGCTCTGCCTGCTTGTGCTCTCTTTCTCTCTCTCTCTCTCTCTCTCTCTCTCTCTCTCTCTCTCTCTCTCTCCCTCTCTGTCAAATTTATTTAAAAAAATTTTTTTTAAACTATTTAAAAAAAGGAATCTGCTGGACTAGTGAGGTATTTGGGAAATGGAAATCAACTTAAATCCCTCACTTCATGCCTTTAACCATCCTGAACCCAAGATGAAGTAAAGACTTTAGGGTTAAAAAAAAGAAATCAGAAAAAAAATACTAGAACCAAATAAACATGAATAAAAGCAAAATCCTTCGATGGGCTGTTTTCAGCCAAAACCAGTAGATGTCATCTTCCCCTGACCCCTAACTCCCCCCCACACCTGTGTTCCTTCCCAGCTGTCTCCCCTACTTCCCATCACCAGATGTCAGTCATTTCTCCTTTCTCCCCTTCCCTGGCTTCACCCAGGCAACCACCGGGTCTGACTTAGCATTTCTCTCATCTCCCATCCCAACCTTCATATTGCTTGTCACTACAATCCCGGTTTTAAAATAATCTGCCCCCTCCCTCTGTTTCCCTTCCTCCAGGACTGTCTCCCACACAGTTGCCAGAAGGATCTTTCTATGACACACATCTGACCCTTGCAAAAATTTCTCTGTGGCATTTCATTTGCCTCTGTGGTAAAGTCCAAACTCTCGTGCATGAGAGTGCAAGTCTCCCAGTGACCTAAAACCTGGCTTCTTTGCTGAGGCACAGTGACTCCCTGCAGCCCTTCCAGAGAGGTCCTGCTGCTGGCCAGACTTGCTGCAGCTCACTGTAAAGCACAGCAGACGGGGCCCAGGGCATCAGAGCTAGCACATCTCCCCTGCCTCGCTCACCCTCCCTGCCCTGGGCTTGAATCCGGGCCAGCTTCGCCACATGGCACAGGAGGCACAGAGCCTTGGGTTGGTGATACTTCTGGACACTCAAGAAAATGAATATAACAATAATAATCCAGTCTGCATTACATTCTTTATACCAATGTAGCAATAAAGTGCAATTTTTACCATTTTATTTTTAAGCCATTTTATTAATTGTTACCATTAATAGAAGAAGGGGTTCATGAAAATCATAACACGGCCTGATTTCATCTCCCAAATAAAATATTTGGCACTTCATCTTTGCCTTAGCCTCTGCTGTCTAGACCACAACTTCTATTCTTGTGCCTGTTACCTCCTGGTTGCAAGATGACTGCTCTATCTCCAGATATCACCAACATATTCCAGGAAAATTAGGGGTAGAATGCATCTGTCTCTGGTCTTTGAAAGCACAAGCTTTCCCATAAAGCCAGTCCAGCAGATTTCTGTGGCTGTCTCCTGGTCGGAGCGTCACACAGATGACCTAACTGCAAGAGAGAGAGAGAGAGCCTGAGGACTCCAGTAGTTGGCCTTCCTACCTCAAAAGTAGAGGAGTATTGAGTGCCGGTGGCTCCAAGCATAAAGGCCCATCCTATTCAACCCCTCTAGACCCACCTTTGCTTTCCCCTGGCTCGCATATGATTCTCCGGCTATACCCCACTGTTTGCAGTTCATCACCATGCTGTACCCTTGCTCACATCCACACCTTTGCTCTTCCTGACACCTGTCCCACCTGGTCCTCCTGGCATCCTTCCATGACTTCTCCTCCTACCTCAGCCTCGGTGAGGTACCCATCCTCGTTATTTTCCTAATACTCCAGACATAGTGGTACCAAAGGGCTCCAGGGATTGACAGGTACTCTTTCTGTGCCTTTCTCCCATGCGTGAAACCTGCCACCATTGTGCCTGGTTACATGGAGTCATGGTGAAAGCACGATTTGCCCTCATCATCCCCCTTTACCTCTGTTCACAGGTTCAGACAAGAGTCAGGGCATGCTGGCCTTGTCCATCAGTCCCAATCGGCGATATCTTGCTATCTCCGAGACTGTGCAAGAAAAACCCGCCATCACCATTTATGAACTGTCATCCATCCCTTGTCGGAAGCGCAAAATCCTTAATAATTTTGACTTCCCCGTTCAGAGATTTATTAGCATGGCTTTTTCTCCAGACTCCAAATACCTGTTGACTCAGACATCACCTCCAGAGTCAAACCTTGTCTATTGGCTGTGGGAAAAACAGAAAGTAATGGCTATTATTAGAATCGACTCTCAGAACAATGCTGTCTACCAGGTACCTCCCCGCATAACAAGTATTGTGCAAGTTATGAAAAATAGTAAGAGCTTGAAGGAATGCTTCCTTTGTGCCAGGAACAGTGCTGATTTCATTGGCATTTCTAAATTTAGTCTCTCAAAAACCACACACGGTCTGCATAATTATTATCCTCCTTTTATACATGAAAGGATTGAGGCTCTTAGAGGTTAAGCCTCTTCCCTAAGATCACACAGGTAGTGGGCGGCAGGGGCTGGAGTCCCTGTCCGCAGTGCCTGTCTTCTTTCCTGTGGCCCAGAACTGCTTTCCCAGGTCAGGCCCCAAGATGGACTGAGAACTCACTTTATCTTGCTGGTCCTGGCCTCTTCCTAGCAGCATTGCTGGGCAGTGCTGGGAAGATTTTAAGACTCTAATGCGAAGTGGTAGACCTTGAGCAATGCGTCCATGAAATTGCCACCATGGTTTGACGGTAAAATGAAGAGGACCCTGGCAAAGGCTGATCAATTGCTTAGGCAGTGAGTGGGTCCCAAGAGGTTTTATCTTGGTGCAGTCACCCCACGCTAAGATCTGGTACTCAGCTTTGCCAGTTCAAGAACTCAGATCTGCTCGTGTTCAGAGATATGAGCTAGTCAGGGTCTCAAGAATGGACTCCATTATGCTCAAGAGAGGCTGGTGGTAACCCCAGCATGTGGCAACCAGAATGCTCCCATCATTTACCTGGTGCAGTTCCTTCCTAGCGACAGAGAACTCGGGAGGTGAAACGAGTAATCAGCGGTTACTTGGTGACCACAGAATGAGACCAAAGGCAGAGAGAGCCGGAAGATTATTTCATCTAGGCCTTGGTGAGGTCAGGTCCAGCATCCCTATTCAGAGTAGAGTACATCCTCTCCACTAGATTCAGTAAACATTTTTCAGACGCCCGCTATGAACCCAACATTGGGAATACGGAGATGAAGAAATTACAGCCTCTCCTCTCTAGTATGGGTGCAGGTTGACTGGCATTATGATATATCCCATTTGGTGCGAGACTGCATAGCTGCCGCTGACACAGTCCTTTTCCCCCTGGACAGGGCACATAAACCTGCCAGACCCCCCCCTTTTCCAGCTGAGCCTTTATTCTATTTTGTCAGGACCTGCTTATCTCCTTTTTGGCCTTGGTAAAATGATTTCTGTAGGTTTGCTAGTTTAAGATGCCTGGGCTGACAAATATAATGAATCTGTGCTCTTATCAAATATGGTATCACAATTTATCATGATTTCGTAATGTTTAAAGGATACTCTGAGCTACCTGAAATAAATATTCATTCATGAAATGAGAAGTAATTCCACCAAGATAAGTTTGATCCTGTCACATTTTACAGGTGAGCTTCAGTCCCCAGGATAGCACTCAGGTTTGTGTCACTGGAAATGGGATGTTTAAGCTCCTCCGTTTTGCTGAGGGAACCCTGAAGCAAACCAATTTTCAGAGGGGAGAACCCCCAAACTATCTAGCCCACACCTGGGTGTCTGATGACAAGATCATCGTTGGCACTGATACAGGCAGGCTCTTCCTCTTTGAATCTGGAGATCAACGCTGGGAGACAAGTATAATGGTCAAGGAGCCTTCCAGTGAGACCAAGAACCTGGAGAAGATGCAGGAATCAGAGAGGTAATGGCGCCCCTCTGGGCCGATGCTCTTGTGAAAACATGCCTGTCATCCTAATAGCCTTATGCCAAAAATAGCATTCTTTTAAAGTCACTCAGAGCCCCACCCACCTTAAAATCAACTCTTTTCATCTTCCCTCTGCCTTTCTCATGTTCGTCTGTATTCATGCACAAATTTGACAGTTATGACCATGGCCTAGATTCAATTCTTTTTATTTTCATACTTACACTCATTTTATAAGCATTTCAGCATGACTAGTCTTCAGAACCACAGATTTTCAAACAGACATTTTCTAGGGACTGCCTAATTTTCTGATTCAATTCAATAACTGGCCACTAAGACTTTGCAGTGTGCAAGGCACCTTACTAGGTGCTAGGGACACGGGTCCTCAAGGACCTCAAAATTTGGAAGGAGCCAGCAGACCCACGAAGAAGTACAGGGAAGTTGTTGGTAAATCTGACAAGAGCATTTGGGGTAAAATGGGGGCTTAGGTTAAATTTACCTCTACTACAGCCAATAATAGTCATGTCTCAAACATATTAGAATATACCACTGTATGTACTAGACACTGTGTTAAGCACTTTATGTGTTTTCTCATTTGAGTCTTACCCTACATAGTCCTTAATATTATCATGCCCATTTTATAGACATGACAATGAGGCTCAAACAGGTTAAGTGACTCACCCAAGATCATAACATTGTCTGGCTCTGGAGACTGAGCCCTCCAGCACATGACATTTGATAGTCTTCCTCCTGGGTAACTTTCAGTCCACCATTTTTCACCATCCCCCACACACGTGACCTTTCCTTTTCCTGTTGTGATTTTGTTAAGAGCTTCCTAATAAGTCCCTCTTCCCTCCAGTTTGTCATGTTCCTAATCCTGCAGTGGGTCTGGTGCTCTAAGAATAAAGCCCAGACTCCTGAACTTGGCCCACATGTCCCTGCTGCTCTGACCCATCTTTCCCAGGAACATCCGCTCCTGCCTCTATCTACCAAACGTGCCTCATGCAGTCTTGTTCTGGGCTCGGTCATGTGTAGTTCCCCCTACCCTACTCCTCCGGACACATTCACACACTGACATAGTCCTGTCCATTCGTCAGATCAGCTGAGAGTTCTCCGTCTCTGCGCATCTCAGGTGTGTGTACCTCTTCTGTAATTGTCCTCAGAAAATCCTCGTTACTTGCTGACTGGCTGCTCCCATCCCACTCATCTGTTCCCTAATGGTCCTGAGCAATTGTCCCCTAGACTCTTTGCTTCTGAGGCCAGGAACTATGTCAGTCTTACCATTGTTTCACAGAGTTGTTAACACAGTATAATTACAATTAATATTTGTTATGTGGAAGGAAGGAGGGAAAGAAGAAGGGAGGGAGGGAAGGAGGAAGGAAAAAAAGAAAGGAGGAAGGGAGGGAGAAAACCCTGGACTCAAATCTCGGCCCTCCCACTTACTAGTTGTGCATCTTAGAGAACTCTCTGAGCCACTTTTTCCTAAACAAAAGGAGGATAATAATGCATGCAACAGCTACAGTAATAATAGTGACCACACAGAGTGGTGAGACTACCAAATAACGGTGTAACTTTCCAATCTTTCTTTGGAGCTTGTGTAGCAGTCCGAGGCCAAAGGGTGACATTTAGGCTATGGGGCTTACAATGGGCACTTTCTCCCACACCCAGAGGCAACCCTTCCTTCTCATCCCTAGCTGAACTCACCTCATGGGATTGTCTCTGCAAACTTTATATCCTATTTTCTTTTTCTAGCCTGATCGAATTTCCAACCGTCAGCTCCCCGGTCCCTTCCTACGAACAGGTCATGTTGGTCAGCAGCCACAGCCAGCTGGCCATGCCCCAGGTGTTCGCCATTGCAGCCTATTCAAAGGGATTCGCCTGTTCTGCTGGGCCAGGCCGAGTTTTACTGTTTGAGAAGATGGAGAAGGATCTTTACCGGGAGAGCAGGGAAATCCGGGTAAGGAGGGGAGGAAGAAGCAGAACTAGGGTCCTCCTGGCACATGTTCTCCATCAGCAGAACACTAACAGGGAGTTTGTCGAGAGGAGAGGGCTATAGCGCTGAGTGGAAATGGGGACTTGAGCCATTTGTCCCTGTGTGGAGTTTTAGGATGGGGGGCACAGAGTGGGGTTTAAAATTGGAAGGATCTGGATTTGAATTCTGGAAGAGAACTTTGGCAAGTTATATTTTCTCTTTGAAGCTTAGTGTTCCAATAAAAATCGTATTATGATAGATACTGATATTTAACGTCTGGCACACAGGAAGCATTCAGTAAATGTTTGTGGAATAAGTGATACAAACCGCTATGGAGAGAGATCATCTGTGCTTGGGGAAGATCCAGGAAGGCTCTGGGTGTCTGGTGGGAATCTCTGGGGAGGGGTCCTAGAGGAAGATAACAGTTGATGGGAGGGAACACTTTAGGAATTGCAGGTGGAAGGAACAGGTGAAGCAGAGGCAGCATGGATGGGGAGCAGGTGGTGTGTCTGGAAGATACTCTGCTCCCCAGTAGAGAGGAACTGAAATCACTTGAAAGGAAAAGATGGGAGCTGAGGCTGGTGAAAGATCTCGAATGCCAGCCTGAGGAGGGTGTGTGTAATTCAGCAGGAGCATTACACTTAAGAAAAGCAATCTGCCCATGGTATGTGGGGGGGGGAGGTGGGGGGGGATTGGAAGCACTGGATGGGTCATGGCTACAAATGCACTGAAGGAGCCAGACTTGACTCTGACCTTACTGGCAGGGTGACTTAAGACGAGTTGCTAACTCCAGCAAAACCTCTGTTTCTTCCCTGAGAAAGTAGCCCATCACTAGTGGTTATCAAAAGGAGAAACCAACACCTGTGTGAGCAGTGCTTGGTGCTCCACAAATGATAGCCATGACCATTGCCACGCTTCACAATCCGTGAAGAGGCTGTGTTAGTCCAGCCAAGCAGTAGTGAGGTCTAGTCATGGCAGTGAATAGCAGGGAAAGTGAGAAGGAGAAGAACCTGTGTGCAGGTTAAGCCTGTAGAACTTTCCCTGAGTAGACGTGGACAGCCAGAGATAAGGAGCTCCCAGACATGATGCCTCAACGTGGAGACTGGATGCCTGGGAAGTTACCAGTGGTAGGAAAATGGGGGGTGGGATGGGTAAGAGCAAGGTGTGTGGGAACCAAGGGGAATTCTTAGGAGTTCGTATTGCCTACTTTCAAAGCAATTCACTCTTTTGTTTGCTTGTTCGCTTCACAAATATATATTGAGGGTTTACCACGTGCCAGGTTCTATGCTCAGGGCTGGGGAGCAGTAGGGAAGAAGCCTCCTAAGAGCCTGTCCAGAGAACACAGTCAACAGGCAAACAAACAGATATGAGCTGATTGTCACATGAGGATCAACGCTGTGAAGAAAATAAAGCCAGGAAAAGGACAGGGAGTGAGAAGGGGTTCTGTTCTAGACAGAGTAGCCTGGGAAGGCCTTGCTGAGAAAGTTGGCATTTTACCAGACCCCAGAATAAATTGACTTATCAGATGGCAATGTGAGTTAGACTTTGGGAGCAAGATCAATATGTACACACAGAGGCACACACACACACACACACACACACACACACACACACGCACAACAGAGTGCTTAGCTTATGTCTGGCACAGAGTTGAAGCTTTGTGTTCACTATTTTAAGGATTTATCATTGTGATTACTTTCACTACTGTTGCTTTCACTGAAACCCTCACATTAGGCAAAATCACTGACAGATAAAATATAGACAGAGAAAAAGAGGACTAAGGATAAAAGTTAGCATTTCCTAATTTAGAGTCTGAGACAGAATGGGAACCCAGCAGAGGACCCTGAGAAGTAGTGGCCATTCACTCACTCATCTAACAGATGGCTCTTGCGTACCTACCACAGCCCAGGCTCCAGGCCTGATGCCCGAGATAGCTGCATCAGTCATAGCCACTTCCCCCAAGGACCTCACCGTCTCTGGAGAAGAACAGCAAGGCAGCCTGCAGTCTTTCCCTGAGCACTGCTATGCACTAGGTACTATGCCAGCCACTGGGACACAGACAAGGTCCTCGGTCTGTGGGTTCCAATTCTGCTTTACACAGTGTGATAAATGTGGCAGCAGAGGACAGCTCCCTGGTGAACACATTGAGGGATGTTAGGGCCCACCCAGCCCAGGGCAGGACAGGATAGGATAGGCTGTTTCTCCCTCCCGGAGCCCTCACTGTCCTGGCAGAGCAGGGCGTTGACTATGGGAAGAAGGAATAGGGGGTATACAAGAACTCCAAGCAGAGGGAGAGAAACATGAGAGCCTCGTGTCCTGGCCCCCGGGAAGGCAGGCGCTGCCATCACTGCAACAGGATCTAGAAAAGTCAAGAAGAGGAGGACTGAGCAGGAGCTTCTGGCTCTGGTGAGAAGGAAATTTCTAAGGTTGATGAGGACATTTCAATAAATGATGCAGTAGAAGGAAGTAAGAACTGAGTGGGAGGTAAGGACGTGGAGACGGTATGTGCAGGCCCACCTTTCAGGAAGTTTGGTTGTTAGCAGATGAAAAACAATGGCAGGGGAAAAGGAAATCTAATGTTACGATGTCTACTTGGGAACTCCAGGCCCTCTCAGGGACTGCTGGCTGGGCTACTGTGTGACCCTTTCTCCTTTCTCTGCCCCGTCACCTGCCCCACATGGAAGAGGAGCCGTCACCTTCCCCTCTGCTGCCCTAAAGTGCGCAGTAGTGTGCTTGACGCGGCAGCACCCACACTGGGCTTCCGACAGATGGGCAAGAGTAGGATTTAAACTAACACTTGTTTTCAGAGGGGATCTCAAACTGAGATGTAGAGCGTGATCCTTTTTACGCGTGCTGCTGTCTGTTAGTCAACCAGTCATCATGTAGGGGTGAATACAAACCCACAGAAACAGAAGTGACTCAAGCCCTCCCTTCTCCACATCTGAGGAGGATCCTGGGAAGCATGCTGGTCGGGAAGTCTGTGAGCTAAAAGTATCTGAGAGAACTCTGAAAGTCCAAGGACACACGGACTGATGATGTGGGAACATTTCTAACAGTTGTCTTGCATCTTGGGCAGATTCCTCTGGACCCACAGAGCAATGAGCCAAGTCAGTCTGACAAGCAGGACATCCTCTGCCTGTGCTTCAGCCCCTCAGAGGAAACCCTAGTTGCCAGCACCAGCAAGAACCAACTCTACAGCATCACCATGTCCCTGACAGAGATCAGCAAGGTGAGTCTTCCCCAGCAACGCTTCCTTCCAGCCCAAGGACTGGTTACCATGTGGACAGCTTTTAATCCAGATTTGCTGAGCATGACTCATTCAGCCTCTTCATAAGAGTAGAGGGAACTCTAATCTTAAGATGTCACTGTAGACACGCTCTGCTATCCTTGGTGGAATTGTGATTGCTGCAGCCTCCTTGGAGGACACATTGGAGTTGTTTGTCAGGTTTAAATTGTACATCTCCTTTAACCCTGCAGTTGCACTTAAGAGAATTCAATGTACTGCTATAGCTGCTCATGTACACAAAGATGTACGTATATAAAGAAGTTTATTTTTCCTTTCTTGGTTTTAAATAACAAAGAAAGCTAGCATAAAGACACTGCAGACATTGCAACAAAAAAGCACGATTAAAAGTAAAGAGAATCACTTTGAACTTCCAAAAGGTTCACTTCATCAAGAAGATATTATAATTTTAAAACTGTATGCACCTGATAGTATGCACTTAAAACACATAAAGCAAAATTTGACAGAACAACAAGGAAAATAGACCATCTACAATCATAGTAGGAGATTTTAACATATCTTTTTCAGTAATGGTGTTTTTTCTTTTTCTTTTTTTAAGATTTTATTTACTTATTTGTCAGAGAGAGCACAAGCAGGCAGAGGCAGAGGGAGAAGCAGGCTCCCTGCCAAACAAGGAGCAATGGTGTTTTTTCTTAAATAATAGTTTTATTGAGTATTTATTGGTATTTATTCACATGCTATACGATTCACATATTTAAAGTGTACAATTCAGTGGTCTTGAGTGTATTCACAGAGTCGTGCAGCCATTGCCAGTCAGTTTTAGAAGATTTCCATTGCTTCTGGTTCTTTTTTGTTTGTCCCTGTGGATTTGAATTACCATCTGAAGCCACTTCCTTAGCCCAATACAGATTTGTTCCCACCTACCATCTTTTTGTTGTTATTGGCGAATATATTTCCATGTACCCAACAAAGCACAATATACATATATTTTATATAGTGGCTTTTTCAGTAAAGTTAAAGAAGAGTGGGGACAAAATATGTGTTTATATTATCTTTTATAATGACATAATACCTTTACTGGTGTTCTTTGTGTTTTTTGGTGGATTCAAACTACTCTCTGGGGTCTCTTGCTTTCAACCTGAAGAATCTCCTTTAGTATTTCAGAGGCAACTCTGCAAGCAATAAACTCTTTTAGTCCTTGTTGGGAATGTTTTTATTTCCCTTTCATTTTTAAGAGATAGCTTTGCCAGATATAGAATTCTCAATAGACAGTATTTTCCCCTAAGTACTTTGAATGTGTTATTCTACTCCCTTTGGGCTTCTATTATTTTTGATGAGAAATCTGCTGTTATCTTTTTGGAGTTCCCTTGTAACTGATCAATCATTTTGATCTTGGTGCTTTCAAGGTTGTTGTTTTGTTGTTGTTGGTTTTTGGGTTTTTTTGTCTTCGGTTTTTTATATTTTTACTATCATATGTCTGTGGATCTCTTTGTATTTATCTCTCTTGGAGTTCATTCAGCTTCCTGTATGTATACATATTTTTCAATAAGTTTGGGAATTTTTCAGCCATTATTTACTCAAATATTTTTCTGCTTCTTTCTCTTTCCCCTCTCCTCTGGTACTCCCATTGAACATATGTTGGTGTATATAATGCTGTTCCACATTTACCTGCACTTAAGTTCATTTTTCTTCATTCTTTTTTCTGTTTTTCAGATTGTGTAATGTTTATTGATCTGTCTTTAACTTGACTAATTCTTTCTTCTGCTAGTTCAGATCTCTTTTGAGTCCCTCTAGTGGATTTTTCACTCCTGTTATTGTATTTTTTACTTCCAGAATTTATTTATTTATTTATTTATTTATTTATTTATTTATTTATTTATTCTGAGAGAGAGAGAGAGAGAGAGAACATATGCATGAGCAGCGGGGAGGAGCAAAGAGAGAGGGAGAGAATCTTAGGGAGGCTCCATGCTCAGTGTGGAGCCTGATGTGAGGCTTAATCTCACAACCCTGAATCATAACCTGAACTGAAACCAAGAGTCAAAAGCTTAACTGACTTGAGCCACCCAGGTGGCCCATGAATTTCTATTTTTTAAACAATTTTTATCCCTTTTTGATGTTCTCTATTTGATGTGACATTGTTATCAGAAGTTTCTTTACTTCTTTAATCATGGTTTTCTTTAGTTCTCTGAACAGATCTATAATGGCCACTGTGAAATCTTCATACATTAAATCCAATATCTGGTCACTTTCACAAGCAATTTCTGGTGCCTGTGTGCAGAAAAATGCAAATTAAAAAAAGTCTGAGGAGTGCCTGGGTGGCTCAGTGGGTTAAAGCCTCTGCCTTCGGCTCAGGTCATGATCTCAGGGTCCCAGAATCAAGCCCCGCATCAGGCTCCCTGCTCAGCAGGGAGCCCGCTTCCTCCTCTCTCTCTGCCTGCCTCTCTACCTACTTATAATCTCGTTCTCTCTGTCAAATAAATAAAATAAAAAATCTTTAAAAAAATAAAATAAGTCTGAGATCCTTTTTTTTCAGTGACACTTTTCCTTGCTTTAATATTTTTTAATGTTTTTCTGCTTTTGAAATGAGCTTTCAATTACAAAATATCAAACTACACTCAAAAATGCCAGCCATTGGTGTACTATGGAGAAGCGCACAACTAAGAACAGACAGCAGCAGCAGGTGGCAGGAGGTGGGAAGTGATTAAAGCAGTGGTTACAAATGTTCACAGGAAGCTAAAACTATCCAACAGGTTGTACCCTAATGGTAGCACAAGTTAGAGTCTCCACTATCTTGGTGGGTGGCCTCATTGTATTTGGGTTCAGATTCTTTTTTCCAGTTAAGAGTTCTTAGCTTACACCAATCACAGGGTGGCCAGATGGCCCTGGACCAATCTAGTCTATTAGTTTTTCAAAATGTTTTCATGGATGTACCGAGAGACTTCAGGAGCTCTACACTTTGGTCTCAGCGTGTAACTTGGGTTTCCTGGCTGGATACATAGCTCAGCCAAAATCCAAATGCCATCAATGAGCTTCAGGGATTGGTTTAGCATGTTCTGCCTTTCCACATTCCTCTTGGCAGTAATATAAACGTTGTTGTTTTGAATTTGCTGGAAAGTGTCAGCATTTAAATTACAGTCTTTAATCCAAAACTGAGCTTTGTTTTCATTGGGAACATCCTTCCATATTGCAAGGAAGACTTGGTGCTTCATTTTGCCATCTTTTACAGAAAGCACATTGAGTGGGGGGAGGCAGCTGAAGTAACCTTAGGGTAATGTACTACCCCTCTGGTTCCCCAGACAGCAACGTGACAAGTGGAAGGGCCAATTTTTTCAGTAGCATTCTATAGTAGTCAGAGTCCTTGGGTAACAACTCTAGAAACTTCATTAGCTGAAAGCACCAATGCTGAGTTGACAGGAGATAGCCAGGGAGTTACATGCTCACAGATGCTCTAACCTCCCGCCATCTTTGGGGTTGTAATTAGATAGTCCAAGATGAAAATCTGGCCCTATTCAGTGCACTCATTTGGGGATATCAGCAGCTTATTGATGTTCTTTGGGTTCAGATCGAGCAGGTTTCTGCCTAGGTGAGATTCACTGATTTCAGATAATGCTTTTTCGGCATTAGCTACCACCATTAGATTTGAATCTGCTATGAGATTCCACAGAGAATCCAGAAATCCCTGATCTTCCACCACCTGGGCAATGATACCATGAACTTTTGCTATACAAAATTGCTGCTGCTGTTTTCCAAACATAGGGATCTTCATCCTTCAAGCACTTCCAGAAGGGCCCACAGAGATCTTGTGTAATCTTATCCACCCAGATGCCCTCCATGGTCCTGACTGCCAAGGCCCAAATTAGAAGACAGGGATCTTCACAGTCCTACTCAAAGCTGTTGACAGCCATGATGGCCATGTCTGGCTGACTCTTAGAGTAGTTCATCAAATAGAGATTCATGAGCTTCTTTAATTCCAGACTGTCAGTTTGCATACAGTTCACTACATCTGGAAAGAGAGAGCTGACATCCTTCCCCACAGTCATGGCAACAATCACTTTCTTCACAGCCTCCTTCCTCTTTTCTTTTCTTTTTTTTTCCTTATTGAGTTCAGCCTGCAATTCTAAGATTTCTCCTTTTTCATGGATCGTGAAATGCTTGGAGTCAGTCATGGTTTGGGACTTTTTTTAATTTAAATTCAATTAGCATATAGGTATGATTAGTTTCAGAGGTAGAGTTCAGCGATTCATCAGTCTTAGATAATGCCCAGTGCTCATTACATCACGTGCCCTCCTTAATGTCCATCACCCAGTTACCCCATCCCCTCAACTCCCTCCCCTCCGGCAACCAACCCTTAGTTTGTTTCCTGTGATTAAATCTCTTGTGGTTTGTCTCTCTCTCTGATTTCATCTGGTTTTATTTTTCCTTCCCTTCCCCTATGATCCTCTGTTTTGTTTCTTAAATTCCACATATGAGTGAGGTCATATTATAATTGTCTTCCTCTGATTGACTTATTTTGCCTAGCACGGTTTAGGATCTTTAATGTGTGCCAGAGGCAAGGTCAGGGATGGCCACAGCAGCCGGAGAGCATGGCCTGAGTGGTGGGGTCATGGTTTCCTGCACATCACAACTGAGAGGCTTCCTTGTAAGAATTATTTTTATTATATTACCAAAAATTAGAAAGTCAGATCTCACCAGAGATTTCTGAGAACAAGGGAAAATGGGAATCCTAATGTGATGGTGATGGGGGTGTCAACTGGCACAGGTATTCTAGAGAACAGTCTGATAGTTCTTGGTCAAATAGAGAACGCATACATCTTATTATCCAGTGGTCTGGCCCTAGATGCATACCAGGAATTCATCATGCAGTCTGCTGGAGAACATGCCCAAAGGCCTTTACCTTGATGTCCATAGCAATGGAGAATTGAAGACAACCCAGATGTCCACTCCTAGGAGTGATAGAAAAGTGAAGTAGCTGGATGCATTCTACAGAATACCAAACCTAAGTTAGAAGTGATGATTATACATGTGACAACACAGATGGATGAGAGAAAAAGGTAAAACTACAGAATGCAATTGGAAGCACAGTACCGTTTATAGAAATATGCAAGGACAGAAATGAAACACATTGA
Organism: Ailurus styani; assembly: GCA_002007465.1. NCBI lineage: Eukaryota > Metazoa > Chordata > Mammalia > Carnivora > Ailuridae > Ailurus > Ailurus styani. The sequence goes on along the minus strand of LNAC01000063.1, from coordinate 5,048,020 downwards.
TTGGTGCCTTTGAGAGGGAGGAATAAAAGTGAAAATTAAAGATCAAAGAAATGAAATAAACATAAAATAAAAACTGACCATACATGATTTGATTATGACAGTCTACAGCTCTGCCCTGGAGATATAAAATAAAGAGGATAAAGATACAAAATCAGGGAAATAGGAGGCAAGGTCATCAGATGAGCTTTGGGAATGGGGAAAAGAGGAAGAGCGTTTGGAAGGCCTGCAAAGAGAGTAAATGTCATGAAATTGGTATCTTTTGTAGATTCAGAAAGTGAACTTACTGAAAAATCTGGTGGAGTTACCAGGTCCATTGGGCTTGCAGTCATGAATTCTAAGTGAAACCAGTAAGCCTGCTTGCCTGATTCTCCATCATTGTACAGCTTCTCAGGCAGAGGTGCAGAAAAAAGACAAAAGAAAGAGAACTGCTGCTGTTCTTAAGATAAGAGAGACTTGAGTGTGTTTAAAAGCTGGTAGGAATGTACCAGTAGAGACAGGGAGGTTGAAGATATTGGAGAAAGAAGGGATAAGACATGGAAAAGAATGGGAATAATTGTGCCTGCCTCCCAGCCCCAGCACAGCACCTTTTCCTCCGAGGTGGTAGGGAAGGATGAATGGATGAAGGTAAGTTGGTAAGTGGGAAAGGGCCAGGATTTGAGGGAACCCCCATCCCAGTCTTTGTCTTGCTTGTGAATGGCCCTAAAATACATGCACCTGATTGAATTTCCCAGCCATCACTCCTCATTCAGGTGTCCCAGCGATAATGCCCCCGGTTCCAGAACATGTGGAGCCTACACAACCAGTGTAATAGAATACATTTTCACTTCAAATGTTCACCCAGCTCCCACTGCTGCCGGTGGCAGAGCAACACCATTTCTCTGGAGAGGAATTTGGCAGTACGTCTTTAGAACTTCAAATAACGTTTCCCCCTGGTATTCCACTTCTAGAAAAGTATCCATTGTGTCCATCCAGCCTGCTGATAGAGATGCTATTGGCTAGGAATGCCTGAGGCACTTGCCCAGCCCCATAGTATTCCTAGCAAACCCCCAGACGTTTCTTCCACCAGGTCGGTGATGTGGCTGGACCAGACCTTTTGTCTCTTACTATGACTGCAGGAGGCACTTCAGCGAAAAACATCAGGGAACTTTGGGGTACATGATTTATTACTCACAGGCTCTGGAGGGTACAGAGTACACATGAGGGCCACAGCATGAGGTCATGGAGAGAGAGAAAGAGAAGACGTGGGACTTTGCCTTTATGAGGCAGTAAGGGTGAAATGTCTAGGATTATGTGGGTTTACTCTTTATTGACTAATTTAAGTCTTAAGGGCAGGATTGAGAGCACAGGAAGGGAGAAGTGGGATCAATCAAGCAGTCAGTATCTAAGTTACCCAGCGCATTCTGAAAAAGGGACTTGCATGAGTGGGGGAGCTCTACTTCCTTACCTGGTGGTTTTGCCAGCAGCTGGCAATATCTCTATTCAAGATGGATGTCTTTGGAAATGGATGCCTACACATTCAAAAGCTTAGTGTTGAACACTCACACTGCAATATCTAAGGAAGTAATCAGAGAGGTACACGGACATACTCACAAGGAGGTTTAGTGTTACTCCTAAATAACAAAAAAATGGAATCCACTGAAATGTTCCCACAATAGAAGAATGGTATATTTATATTAAATTCTGGTAGATCTATAGAATAAAATATTTTATCGCCATTAAGATAATGTTTTAAAATAAGATGCATGATACTAAAGCAGTCTTCCTACAGCCTGATTCCTGTGCACCCAGGCTAACTCATGTTTCTGGTAGTACTGAGTGCTGACATGCACAGCCAGCCTTTTGCTCATTCTGTCAGATCACACTCTGTGTGATTTCTCCAGGGGGAGCCCGCTCACTTTGAGTATCTGATGTACCCCTTGCACTCGGCATCCATCACCGGTCTAGCCACGTGCATCCGCAAACCTCTCATTGCCACCTGTTCTCTGGATCAATCCGTTCGCATCTGGAATTACGAATCAAAGTAAGGATGAAAGGCTTTGCTATTGTGGTGTGCAAGATTTCGGTTGTTAAATTTGTTCATGTGAATTATTTTAATTAGAGAGTTTTAAAATGTAATTACTTAGAAGCTTTCAGTTGGAAAAGATATTTTTTAAAGATTTTATTCATTTATTTGAGTGAGAACACAAGCGGGGAGGAGGGGCAGAGGAGTAGGGAGAAGCAGGCTCCATGCCAAGCAGGGAGGCTGACTCGGGGCTGGATCCCAGGACCCTGGGATCATGATCTGAGCTGAAAGCAGCTGCTTAACTGACTGAGACACCCAGGGAACCCTGGAAAAGATGTTTTTTAATCAAGCCAGGCAACTTACCTGTTTTTCTTTTCTTTTTGCTTGTGCTTGACCTAGAAAATCGCTTTGTGTTTCTTTAAGTACCTGCCACATGCCAGACCCCATGCTGGACACTAGGGACATAAAGATAGCACTCCAATATCTTACCTTCTTGCATAACCTCCTATGTTCTTCCAGTTTTCCTATCCCCTCACTCCTACTTGATGTGCTTTTCACCACATGGAGCTCTCAGGACCACTCATTCCATCTCTGGAAATTGTGTGATCCTTCTGATCTGGGGACTCTAAATGGAGCCGTGCCTTCAGCAACACTAGACAGCTCATTGATCACTCCCCTATTTTCCATACTCATTGCTGGACACTCTCCTCAAATGACCAAAATCTAGACAAAAGAGGAACCAATCATTTTAACCAACAGTGTTTCTCAAATGCTATGCTAAAAGTATTTGCCAGATAGAGTGGAAGGCTCAAGGGAATTAGTGGGCTGGACTTCTAATTCAGTAGTTGATCTTCCTTACAGCACACTGGAGCTATTTAAGGAATACCAAGAAGAAGCATATACGATCAGCCTTCACCCTTCTGGGCACTTCATTGTAGTAGGGTTTGCTGACAAACTACGCCTTATGAACCTACTCATTGATGATATTCGTTCTTTCAAAGAATATTCTATCAGAGGATGCAGAGAGGTAAGATGCTAGAGAAAAAGATCCAGTTTTATAGAAAACCAGGGTTGAAATATGAAGAACTAACACACTCTGGCGAGTTGAGACCAAAGCCTATCTTAGAGAACTTGAGTGGCTTTAAAAGAAGAAAAAGGAAGAAATCCAGTTCTTCTCTCACCACACTTCTTGAGCATATGGGTTCCATCTCGTTTTTCTCATGCTCATCAAGATATTTCATTGAACCCCAAACCTTGTGAGATCCCAGATGTGATTAATCCTCCCTGTGATTGCAGAGGAACAAAAAGCATCAAAAAGGAAATTTATCTCAGAGTCCCAACTGGAAAGGTGAGGTTGGAGGCTGAGAGGGGCCAGGGAATACTCCCATTAACAGGGAGAGGCAGGAAGCAGCCCATCACACTTAACCCCAGAGATGACTGCAGAAACCAGACAGCGACTGCAGGAATTGCTTCCCCGCTCTGAAACTTCTGCAGAGACGGATGAATGCTGCGCTCTACCATGCAAGCAGCTTTGTGGTCAATGCCCATGGCAGTGGCAGCATCTTGGCCAGTATGAGCTATGGGAATAGTGAAGATGTCACCCAGTCCTCAGTCCTAGCTGTGCCTTCTACCAGTTCCCACTTCCACACCTGTTTTAGCCAGAATTCTTTAGGAAAAGGAGCTCTTAACTGTAACCTCCAGACTGCTCATTTCTTTCTTTCATTCTTGATGTCTTGCTTTCTTTGTAGTGTTCCTTTAGCAATGGGGGTCACCTGTTTGCTGCAGTCAATGGAAATGTGATTCACATTTTTACCACCACAAGCCTGGAGAACATCTCAAACCTGAAAGGACACACAGGGAAGGTAAGTGAGTGAGCAGTGTCCAAGGAAATGAGGGGCACAGAGTCAAGCATTACACTCACTTGAGTGAACAAAAGAGAAATGAGTCCTTTCTTTGATTTCACTGTTTACATGGTGGGGAAACAATAAAACAAAAGCACAGGCTAATTACTAATTGCAATAAATGCAGTGAAAGAAAAACACGGGGTGTTATGAGAGTAAACAGTGAAAGAGTTGGCATAATTTAGCTTGGGGTATTCACAAAGGCTGGGTCCTAAAGGAGTAGGAGGGAATTAACCAGGCACAGTTGGCGATCATCATTGCAGAAAGGAATCCAAAGACCCTGGGATGAGAGATTGGATGGCTGTCAGAGGAACTGAAAAGTCTGTGGGGCTGGAACGTACATATCAGGATGAAACTCAGGAGCGAGCTGAGATTGGTAAGGTTAACAGGACCCCAAGTGCATGGAACCTTGCAAGCCTTTTAAGGATAAAAATGGTTTATCCTCTTTGTTCCTTGAAACCATTGTAGACATTCAGATCAGGGAATAATATGACCAGATTTCCATTTTAGGTTACTTTGGCTGCAGAGAGAAGAATATATTGAAAAGGACAAGGGTGGAAATTGTAAAGAATATTGTAGATATTTACACTATTTGGACCACAGTGGAGGTGGGACAGATAGGGAGAAGTAGATGGATTCAAAAGATATTTAGGAGACAAAACCAATAGTTTTTAGACAGAGTGGAGGTGGAGTGTGAAGAGAAGGGAGGGGCCAAAGGTTGAAAGACTAAAAGGAAGTTGGGTGAAAGAATGTGGAGAGAGAAAGCACTTGAGAAAGGCATTATATGCAGAAGGACCTGTTAAAGATGATGGAATGGGAGTATAAAATAGGATAGTGGTTTGGGAAATGCATGGCTAGAACACTGGACACATTCCAGAAGTGGTAGAAGGAGCCGGAAGTGTTGGCTGCATCATAGTGTGTGTACCATGCCAAGAAATTGGACTGTAGGTGATGAGAAGCAACTGAAAGGCTTTAAAGGAAGTAGTGGAGTTAGAAAGGTACTTCTCCAGGGGCTCCTGGGTGGCTCAGTTCTTTCAGCTCAGGTCATGATCCCCGGGTCCTGGAATCAAGCCCTGCGGCAGGCTCCCTGCTCAGCGGGGAGCCTGTTTCTCCTTCTCCCTCTTCCACTTTCTCACTCACTATCTCAAATAAGTAAATAAATCTGAAAGAAAGAAAGAAAAGAGAGAGGGGGGGCAGAGAAAGAAAGAAAGAAGAAAAGGAAGGAAGGAAGGAAGAAAGAAAGAAAGGGAGAGGAAAGGAGAGGAGAGAAAAAGAAAAGGAAAGGAAAGGAAAGGAAAAGGGAAAAGGAAAGGAAAGAGGAACTTCTCCAAATAGTACTGAGGATGAATTAGAGGGGAGGGAAGTTGGAGGAATGGAGACCAGCTAAGAAGTAAGGGTAAAAAGATGAGTCAAGAAGTAAACCATGGCTGGGGCTCCTGGGTGGCTCAGTGGGTTAAAGCCTCTGCCTTCGGCTCAGGTCATGATCTCAGGGTCCTGGGATCGAGCCCCGCATCGGGCTCTTTGCTCAGCACAGAGCCTGCTTCCTCCTCTCTCTCTGCCTGCCTCTCTGCCTACTTGTAATCTCTCTCTCTCTCTGTCAAATAAATAAATAAAGTCTTAAAAAAAAAAAGAAGTAAACCATGGCTTTTGTAGTAAAGACAGAGAGAAACATGATATTAAGTTCAATTTTGTACATGTTATGTTGATGTGTCCAAGAAGTATGATACAGGAGTGTGGAGATTGGGAAAGAAGGCTGGAAATGAATATTCAGGGGATTAGGTGGTCAGTGGAATTAGTGGGATTAGTGGAAGTCAGAGGCATAGATTACATCACCAAGGGCCTGTGTGGAATCTGAGAAGAATCTTGAGCAGGAAACAGGTGACCAACATTTAAGGACCTGGTTAAGAAGAGAAAGCCTGAGAATGAAGGCACAGGAGAACTTGGAATTAAGGAATTGTATCAGAGAAGCTAAGGAACTCATTCCCAAAAGGATAAAGTAGTGGCATTAAAGGTCAGAGGGGCCCTCGGTGGCTCAGTTGGTTAAGCATCTGACTCTTGGTTTTGGCTCAAGTCATGATCTCATGGGTCATGAGATCAAGCCCCATGTTGGGCTCCATGCTCAGGAGGGAGTCTGCTTGAGATTCTCTCCCTCTGCCCCTTTCTTCACTTGCACATATACACACACATGCTCTTTCTCTCTCTCTTAAAAAAAATCTTTAAAAAATTTTAAAAATAAAGGTCAGAGAGAAATCCTATAAAGACTAAAAACTGACCATTGAGTTTAGCAAGTAACAGGTGTATCAGTGCAGGTGCTATGAAAACACAAGCGTTATTGAGTTGCTGAGCTTTCTCACTTTCAACAGTATGATTGGTCTTCAAGCGACTATGGAGATGCAGATGAAAGCACACCAGGTAATTCTGATGCTCTTTCTAGAACTGTGTGCACCTCCATGGGAGGCCCTCCTTCACCAGTCCATTTGTTTCACAACTTTGCAAGTATTTATAACACTGGTCTCTAACCAGGGACATATGTTGGACTTATATCTGCTTAAAAAAAAAAAAAAAAAAAAAAAACAGATGGACGATGCGATAAAGCCATGCCTACTGGTAAATTTATAACCTTACATACATGTATTAGAAATATAAAAAAGATTAAAAAATCAGTGATATAATCATCAAGAAATTAGAGAAGGAACAGCAAATTAAATTCAAAGAAGATAAAAGGAAGGATATAATAAGGATAAGAGCAAAAGTTAATGAAATAAAAAGCAAACACAATAGAAGGTCATCAAAACCAAAACCTGCTTTCAATTTTTTTTTTTAAGTAATCTCTACCCTCAATGTGGGGCTTGAACTCACAACCCTGAGATCAAGAGTTGCATACTCTACCAACTGAGCCAACCAGGCGCCCCCAAAATTTAGTATTTTGAAAAATGTAAAATGGACAAGCCCTTGACATGACTGATCAAGGGAGGAAAAAAAGAAGAAAGGTAAATAACCAGTATGAAGAATGAAAAGGGGATATTACTACAGATCCTATAAGTAATAAAAAAGATCAAAAGAGGATATTATGAACAACTTTATGTAAATTGAACATATAGATGAAACCAACAAATTCCAAGAAAAATTGAGTCTGTAGAGAATCTATAAAGAAAACTCTAGGCCCAGAGCATATCACTAAAGAATTATATCAACTTGTAAGGAAAAGAATGACACTAATCTTGAAGAAACTCTTATCAAGAAAGAAAAAAAGAGTAAATACTTCCCAATATTGTTTTATGAGGCCAGTATAATCGCGATACCAAAACCTGCCAAAGACACCACAAGAAAGGGAAATGATCAGTCTTTTTCATGAACATAAAAAAGTCCTAGACAAAATATTATCAAACCAATCCATCAACATATAAAAAGGATAATACAGAATGACCAAGTTGGATTTAATCCAGGAATACAAAGTTGTTTTACAATTTGAAATCAATTAATATACTATACCACATTAACATAAACATGATTTTTCATTCTTATTATCTCCACAAATGCAGATACAATAAAATCAATGACATTTAATATCTGTTTATGATTTTTAAAAACAACACTTAACAAACTAAAAAATAATGGAACTTCTCATTTTACGTATTAAAAATCTTATGCAGGGGGTGCCTGGGTACTCAGTCAGTTAAACGTCTGCCTTTGGTTCAGGTCATGATTCCAGGGTCCTGGGATCAAGCCCTGCATCAGGTTCCCTGCTCAGTGGGAACTCTGCTTCTCCCTCTCCTTCTGCTGCTCCCCCTGCTCGTGCTGTCTCTCTGTCAAATAAATAAATAAAATCTTTTTAAAAATCCTTAAAAAGCTTTTTTAAAAGATTTTATTTATTTATTATTTGACAGAGAGAGACACAGTGAGAGAGGGAACACAAGCAGGCGGAGTGGGAGAGGGTGAAGCAGGCTCCCTGCCCAGCAGGGAGCCCAATGCAGGACTTGATCCCAGGACTCTGGGATCATGACCTGAGCTGAAGGCAGACGCTTAACGACTGAGCCACCGAGATGCCCCAAAATCCTTAAAAATCTTATGCAAGATATTTAAGAAAACCTACAACAAACAGCCCACTTGATCATGAAATTATGAAAGCATTCCTTCTGAGATAGAGAACAAAATATGATGCCTTCTTTTAGCCTTGTACTGAGTCCTAACCAATGCAATAAAGCAAGAAAAGGAAATATGTCTTAGTCCATCAGGCTGCAATGACAAAGTAGCACCGACTGGGTAGCTCATAAACAGCAGAAATTTTCCCTCACAGTTTGGAGGGTGGGAAGTCCAAGATCCAGGTGCCAGCATGGGTAGCTGAGGGCCCTCTTCCTGGCTGTAGATTTCTCATGTCCTCACAGGGTGGAAGGGGTGACCTAGCCCTTTGGAGCCTCTTTAATAAGGGCACTAATCCCATTCATGAGAGCTCTACCCTCAAAGATCTGTGGGACACCCCAAAGGTCCCACACCTCCTAATACCATCATCTTTGGGGGTTAGGATTTCAGCATATGAACCATGGGGGAGGTGGGATGGGAGGTAAGAGACACAAATATTCAGACCACAGCAAAATAAAAGGTGTAAAGCTTGGAAAGGAATAAATAAATCATCACAGACAACATGACTGAGTATGTAGGACACTCAAAGAATTTTCAGATAAACAATTAAAATTAGTGAATCTATGAATACTGTTGGAAATAATGTCCCTATATTTTTTCAAGTGTATTTTTACATAATATTAACAAACAGAGAATGTAATTTAAGTGGTGGAGAGAAGGCTAAGGAGGTGGGTAAGGATGTGCCTGACAGGTAAGAGTCCTGGAAATACCAAAAGTGGTGACCAGTGGGTCAGGAGGTTGGTTACTTAGGAGGAGGTTGAGAAAATAAGCAAACATATTGAAGATAATAGGAGGCAGGTGTCTCACTACTGGAGAAGGGAGTTACAAATATGACAACGGGGAAAGCCTAGAAAGATATTTCTTTGTTTAGTGACGTAGCTGAACTAATTCTGGGAAGTCTTTCCCCTGCAGTGTGCAATCCTGATGTCTGTGCTCAGATTTTTGTTCTTTTATCTTTCCTTCTGGCTACCTAGGGACTGCCCCTGGGTTGACCTGAGCCACTTATGAGTCGCAGACTGGGCTTAGCCCCCTGAGCCAGTTAGCCTTTTACCCTTTACTGTTCCATTTGTGTGGGTGGAAGGCTGCTGTCTCAGTGCACAGAGTTCACATGGTTTCTTGTTCAGCCAGAGACTGACTGGTAGTTTGGAGGTTCTCTCTGTGATTGCACCCAAGAGAGTGCAGCCTTAGTCACGCATCCAGTCTTCCAGGCTGCCAGGAATGAGTGTGATTTTTATCTCTAAGCCTGGCTTCCTGGGAGATGCCCATGGACCAGAAGAGATTATTATTCAGTTAGCGTTTGGTCAGATGTTGTGTTTAAACCCCTTGTGCCAGTGAGGCTTCTGCCCTGTGTTAACCGGTCCCTGTGCAGCTTAGGAGATGCTTTCCGGGTTTCCCCATATCCTGCTCTGACTGCTCTTGAGCGGGTGTGGCTTAGCACATGCACCCAGCCCTCCCGACCCCTGGCGTTGTCTCTGTGATTGCGGAAGGGCTCTTCCTGACCATCTCTTTCCCTTGTTCTATCAAATAATTCTCATGCTCTGCTATTTTGCTTATATCATGGACTTACCAGCCTTCTCTTAATTGCTCTCCACCAATAGCTCAATCATTTTAGATAATGCCCCGGGGGTGGACTTCGTCCTGCTGTGTCCCAAATAAAGTCAGTTTTGTGCTTGCTGAAGGGCACACACCAGGAAAGGACATGCTGCCTCAGTCTAGTGGAACACGTGAGGAGGGCACCCTCCTTTCCCAGAGGAGGGGGGTGTGTGTCTGTGTGTGTGCTTGCGTGCGTGTGCGCGTGCTTGCGTATTTTTAACTGGGTATGTCTTCATCCCCTGTAGGTTCGTTCAATCGTGTGGAATGCGGATGACAGCAAACTGATTTCTTGCGGCACAGATGGTGCCGTGTATGAATGGAATCTGTCCTCTGGAAAGAGAGACACAGAATGCGTGCTGAAGTCCTGCAGCTACAACTGTGTTACTGTCTCCCCTGATGCCAAAATTATCTTTGCGGTGGGCTCAGATCAGACCCTCAAGGAGATTGCAGACTCTTCGGTGAGTCAGCCCGGGGCCTCCCTCCCGGCTGCGGCCTGGGTCTGCAGAAGACAGCCTCTGTGTGGGCCGCAGGAAGGCTGATGGGACAAGGGCTCGTGAGAACAGGGCCCCTTCTTCTCGGGATAACATCCGGCCCCTCATGCCTTCTGGGTCCGCTCAGTATTGTTCCTCCTGGCATTTCCTGCCTGGCGCTCTACCTGACTGGGTGAAACTGTGGGGCCCCGTTCTGCTTCCGTTTTGCTGGCTGGCCATAAGGTCTCTCCCACCATCCAGGCCCGCAGGTCAGCAGCATCTCTAAACTGCATGCTTACCCTGGGTTAGAAACAGAACTATAGTTCCTGCTGTCACCTCGGCTTGCCACCCTATTTGTTTGAAACCCCGAAATGCTGAATTTTGGGAACTACCTCATTTGGCTCTAAATAATTGAGGGAGGAGAGAAGAGCTCAGCAAGGACACTTCTTTGACAAACATGGCTGTGTCCTTCTCCGGGCGTCCAGCGACAGCTGACCTTCGCTGGCTTCTCCAGCTTCTCTCAGGTGCTTGTCCCCGTCCCAGTGCTGGTGCCTGGGAAAGTGCACAGATACCACGACAGCAAATTGACCTGAGATAGGTTTCCCCATGACTGGAACACACTCCGTTGTGCCCCTGAGTAGCTTAGTCTTAATCCTGTGGTGGCTTTTCCAGTGCTGAACCAGAGTAAAGCTCCTTCAGGGCAGGCCCGCCGTTCCCACCTCTTGGTATCCCCACTAGCTAGCGCGCGCTGCGTGACCCACACAAACATTCAACAAGTGTTTGGTGGAAGTGGGGTTGGGCGATTCGTTGGCTAGATGGCGAGGTGAGTGAACGAGCAAGTGAAAAATGGAACAAGTTCCCGGCTGGTAGGGTTTTCTTCATGTAAGGGACACTGGTAACTGCTGAATAACTGTAGGACCCGCATCCCATTCTGAGTTTGAGATGCAAGATGGCCCAGCAGTCAAGAGCAGAGACACTGGGGCCTGACTGTCCCGGGCCTGACGGCCACGTACTCAGTGGGTGAGTTGAGGCAAATTACTCACTGGCCTTGGGGCTCAGGCAAGCAGTAACTACCTCAAGGGGTTTTTGTGAGGATTGGATGAATCGCAACATGTGAAAGCCATAAAATGGTGCTACTTGTAAGGCTTCCTCATATTAGTGTGGCTCCCAGAGCCGTCTAACTCCCGGAGCCGTCTGTCCCCCAGTCAGGCAGCCACGATCGACTAAGTCGTGCCTCCTCTCGGCTCAGCTCTGTGCCAGGTGCTGTAAGGAGGAGGAAAACATTTTTTTCAACACAGAACCTGCCCTCCTGTTGCTCGTAGAGGCGAGGAGGGAGTAACGTGGGCACCCTGGGGGTACGGCTCAGTCCCTCGCCCTGAGCAGAGCCATCTGTGTCGCAGGTCCTTCGAGAGATTTCAGCATTTGACGTCATCTACACGGCCATTGTCATCTCACATTCTGGACGTATGATGTTTGTGGGCACCTCGGTGGGGACCATTCGCGCAATGAAGTACCCACTGCCTCTGCAGAAAGAATTCAACGAGTACCAGGCCCATGCAGGTCCCATCACCAAGGTAAGAAGGGACCCTCTGCTCAGGGGCCCACGCCCAGAACTAGCCCTTGCTGGATTCATGTGATCCTGCCCTCCACGCACCTTCTTCATCCCTTCCACCTCCCCAGTGGTTTTTCTCCCCTATTCCTCTCTCCCTCTTTGTTCATCCAACCACCCATTCCATGAACTTTGAGTGGCTACTAATATTCTTTATTTAAACCACTCCCAGGAATATATCCTAGGAGATAATCGGAAATACACCTAAAGATTCATGTACAAGGTTGCTCCCATAATATTATGCCTGATAATGGGCCATTTAAGAGATGCTATAGGCATGCCACCCAGATCTCCCATCCGCTGAGTGCTGGTTGTGGTACACAGGTCTTTTCCTCCAAGGAAGTGCCTTGGACTAAAAAGAGCCAAAGCCCAGGAGATAAGCCCCCACCCTTCCCTGAAGGTACAAAAGGCCTTCCCTGGGGTAATACCATGAGCACACATTTATAAATTGTCCCTCCAACAACTCCAACACCTAAGGTTTTGAAGGTTGTCCCAAACTCTATACCTGCTCGTCTGCAGACAATATCCTTATTAAAAAAGGATTTTTTTTGTTAACATATCATGTATTATTTCAGTGATACAGGTCTGTGATTCATTAGTCTTACACAATTCACAGCACTCACCGTAGCACACACCCTCCCCAATGTCCATCACCCAGCCACCCCATCCCTCCCACCCCCGCCCCTCCAGCAACCCTCAGTTTGTTTCCTGAGATTAAGAGTCTCTTACGGTTTGTCTCCCTCTCAGGTTTCATCCTGTTTCATTTTTTCCCTCCCTTCCCCTGTGATCCTCTGTCCCGTTTCTCAAATTCCTCATATCAGTGAGATCATATGATAATTGTCTTTCTCTGATTGACTTAAAGAAAGGATTTGTCGGACGCCTGGGTGGCTCAGTGGGTTAAAGCCTCTGCCTTCGGCCCAGGTCATGATCTCAGGGTCCTGGGATGGAGGCCCGCATCAGGCTCCCTACTCGGTGGGGAGCCTGCTTCCTCCTCTCTCTCTGCCTGCCTCTCCCCCTACTTGTGATCTCTCTCTGTCAAATAAATAAATAAAATCTTTTTAAAAAAAAAAGGATTTTTCATTATCAGCGGGAACATTCGTGTACTGAGCTTGAGTCTTGCACTCAAAGTAAATTAAAAAATCCCCCTCTTCATAAGTCTGAAGTTTTATGGATAAAGTATTTATTTTTCTATTCTAAAAGTAATGCATGTTTATTTTAGAAATAAAAATCCCCTTGAGGCGCCTGCATGGCTCAGGTGGCTGGACGTCTGACTCTGGATGTCAGCTCAGGTCATGATGTCAGGCCCGTGTGGGGCTCCGTCCTGGGTGTGGAGCCTGCTAGAGATTCTTTCTCTCCCTCTGCCTGTCCCCCACCCACTCTCACATGTTCATGCTCTCTTTCTCTCTAAAAAAAAAGAAAAATCCTCTTAATAATATCATCATTAATATTATTGATGCATTTTCTCTGACTCATTTATGTACATTTTGTGTACACTTTAAATACATTGAGACTATACTGTATATACTCTTTTGTAGCCTGCTTTTTTTACTATAAGCATTTTTCATATAATTAAATATTCCTGAAAGACATGATGTTAGTAACTACACAAATACCCTATCAAATGGTGGACCATAACTTATTTAATACTTTTCTTACAAGTGAGCATTTAATGATCTTATGAACTCTAACCACTGTGCTGCTCTACAGGGTCCTGTGGGCATCTCTGATTACCCCAAAGGCTGAACTGCTAGACAGAGGTGATGAGTAGAAGAGCATCACCATTTGTAAGGTTTTTGACACATATCGTTGATTGCTGAGAAGGCCTTTTTCATCATTGATTCTTTGGCCTTCACTTTTTGTTTTGGGATAATTATGGAGTCACAGGAAATTTAAAGAGAACATAGAGGTCCCGGGCACCCTTCTCCCAGTTTCCCCCAGTAGGTGCATCCGTCGTACCTATTGGTGCGATATTGTGGAATGGTATCACACAACAGAAGAACTGACATTGGTACAATATGTGTGTGTGTTTCCATGTCATTTTGTCTTGTGCGTAGATTCCTGTCACCAGCACTGCAGTCAGGATACACAAGTGCTCTGTGGCCACAGAGAGCCCCTTCGTGCTACCCTTGCAAATGACCCCCACCCCCCCTCAGCCACCACCCTCCCCGGTCCTGTGCAAACACTCATTGGTTCTCCATTTCCATCATTTGTCACTTTGAGAATTTTATATAAATGGGATCATACAGTATGTGACCTTTGGACAGTGGCTTTTCTCGCCCAGCACAATACCCCTGTGCTCCATCTGAGTTATTTCACATATCAGTACTTCATTTCTCCTTACTTCTGAGTGGCATTCCATGGCCTGGATGCACCATAATTTGGTTGGCCATCTACCTGTTGTAGGATGATTCATTTTTTCCCAGTTTGGGGCTTTACAAATAAAGCTGCTATGACCCATCATCTACAGGTTTTTGGGTGGACCATCATTTCTCTGAGATAAATGCCTAGGGGAATGATTGCTGGATCATAGGATAAGTTTATGTTTAGTGTTTTAAGAAACTACCAAGCTTTTTTCCATTCCCACCAGCAATGCATGCAAGATCCAGTTTCTCCACATCATTGCCAGCATTTGGTGTTGTCACTATTTTCTATTTCAGCTGTTCTAACAGGTGTGTAGTAATATCTCCCCCTAGTTTTAATATGCATTTCTCTAGTGGCTAATAACATTGAACATCTTTTTATGTGCTTCTTTGCCATCTGTATACCCTCCTTGGTAAAATGTCTCCATATTTTTTGCTCACCTTCTAGTTGGATTGTTTGGGTTTTTTTACTGTTGAGTTTTGAGAGTTCTTTTTATAATCCAGGTAATAGTTAACTCTTACGATTCCAAGTCCACAGAGGATGTAAACACAGTCTTGCTTCCTCTGTCAATTAACAGAAACTTATGAGTGCTCCCTGTCTTATTCTTACCCGGGATCCTGTCTTCCTGCCCGTGAGGCTGTGCCCACTCAGGGTTGCCTGAACAGAAACCGTGCAAATAGCCAGATCAGTTCTGGTCATCTGTGGCCTCTGAAAGCTTCCTCTCTAAGCTCTTTTTCTCCTCAGATGTTGCTCACTTTTGATGACCAATTCCTGCTGACTGTTTCTGAGGATGGCTGCCTGTTTACCTGGAAGGTCTTTGATAAGGATGGTCGGGGAATCAAGCGTGAGAGGGAAGTGGGCTTTGCTGAAGAGGTGCTTGTTACTAAAACAGACATGGAAGAAAAGGTAAAAATCAGATCGAATGAAGAAGGACGTGGCAGTTCCTTACCAGACTGTGTCCAAACCCCTGGATCAGCATTCGAGGCCCCATACACCTGGTTGCACCTAGCACCCCACACAGACTCCCACACTCCCTGTGCATTTCCTGCCCGCACCACCATGTCACCCCTGCACGCCATCCCAACCCCGGTCATCCTGACTCCTACACTGCTCTACTTTTAGCCTGTGAACTAGCTTTCCTCTTCCCACTCTTGGAGGGCAGGAACCATGACAAGCATTCTCTTGTGTGACCAGCACTTTCTAGCCCTTGCTAGATACATGGAAGATGGTCGTAAATATTTGCAGAATTGAACTGACAGGCTGAATATGCCAGTTGTAGCTGTGAAATTTAATAACTACTTAGTGGAGACTTCTTTATTTAAAAAAAAATGAAGTATTTATAAAACATCCCTGAAACCCAGTCTTCTTAATAGTAAAACAATAAAAGTAATGATAACCAGCATTTTTTTTTAGATTTTCCATGAACCAGGCACTGTACTAATTACAAGTATTTTCCTGTTTAAATGTTACAACATCTCTATGAAAAAGATACTATTATTCTCCCCATGTTTCAAGAGGTGACTTTGGAGAAGTTAAATGACATGTAGTAGAACTAGAGTTCTGCTCCAGATTTAATCTAGAGCCTACTCTCTTAATCACTACCCGAAAGGGCCCTCACTCCTGTGAATGCATTAAACACTCTGGGAAGATGTGTTTTGAGAGTTTCGAGTGGACGGCTAGCTCTGCACCACACTTCCTAAGAGAGACGCCAAAGAGTTGGGAAACTCACAAGGCTTACAGAGAATGGCAGAGCTACACATTCATTGCTGTTCATCCAGAATCTCGAGGCATTCATGGGGTTCCTGGGTGGCTTAGTTGGTTAAGCGTCTGCCTTAGACTCAGGTCATGATCTCGGGGTCCTGGGATCAAGCTCCGCATTGGGCTCCCTGCTCGGAGGGAAGCCTGCTTCTCCCTCTCACTCCCTCTGCTTGTGTTCCCTCTCTCGCTGTCTCTCTCTCTCTCTCTCAAATAAATACAATCTTAAAAAAAAAAAAAGTCACAGAATCTCAAGGGCATTCATTGAATCCCTGCTGTTTGCTAGGTACTGGGGATGTGTGTGTAAAAAGACAGGCCTGGGCCCTGTGTCAGGAAACTCAGTCAAGTAGAGATGAGTAAAACCATCAGAACAGCCATGTGAAAATGGCCCCAGGATTTTAAGACCCAGGCATTTCCAGAGATCCATGCTAGAGCTCCATGGAACTTCCTGCAGGAAAGGCAAAGTGGGAGGAAAGGATGAAGGAGAGCCTAAGAGAGTCAGGGTCTGACCTATGGCAGGCAGGAAAGTATGAAAGTATGTCTCCTCCTCTTCCTTCTTCTCTCTGTTTTCTCCCCCATTCCTCCCAGAGGGTAGAGGAAGAGAGCAACTGGGAGACTCCAAGCTGTGCCAAAGGCCTGAGGCGTCTGGGCCGACTCCTGACCCAGCCCCCAGCTTGGCCTGGCCGAACTGCTGCCAAGCCGGAAGTGATTAGCGCATGTTCTTCTCACTTCCTGGAGCCGCTTCTCTCTCTGCATCTGTGAGACTGTGCTCTTATTCCCTGCGAGCCTCTCTGTCCTTCCCAGCTTCCTCCCAACTCTCACATTTCCAGGGGTGCCGGGGTGACTCGGTCAGTTAAGTGTCCAGCGCTTGATTTTGGTTCAGGTCGTGATCTCAGGGTCATGATCTCAGTGCTGTGAAATTGAGCCCCATGTCAGGCTCTGCACTCAGTGGGAGTCTGCTTGGATATTCTCTCCCTCTGCCCCTCCCCCCTCTCCCACACTCCCGAGCGCTTACTCTCTCTCTCTCTCAAATAAATAAATCTTTTTTTAAAAATTAAAAATAAAATCACATTTTCTATGTGATTTATTCATGTAATTATAGTCTATGATTTTCTATGTAACTATCTCTCAGGACATGATTTACCTACTCATTCCGTTATTCACTCATTTATCCATCCATCCATCCAACTAGTACTCACAGAGGGGTCTGTTACATACCAGGCACTGTACTAAGGTCTGGGATGACAGAAGTGAAAGATATGCAGGGGCCTTTAGCTTGTAGCCTGGGGGGAGGTACAGGTAAAATGAAAAAGGGAAATTAAGTGTGTTACAGGTGTTAGGAAGGAACGATGCTCTGGGATCACAAGGGAAGGGACACTGACCCAGACCAGGTTGTGCCAGAGGAAGTGAGCCTTGGACAGAGCCTTCAGGGACAAGTGGAAAAGGGTCCTCCACACCAAGGAATGAGCGTGCAGAAGGATGAGAGAGATGCTCTGGGGAAGGCGCTCCTGGCTAGTTGGGGCAGGAGAAGAGAGGGTGTGTGGAGCTGGAGCTGGAGGGGGATCGTGGGGACTTTTGACACCACGGTTTAAACTCTGAACATTGTTCCTAAGGACCCACCGAGGGATCTAAGTTAGGGAATGACTTGGTGAGATTTGCATCATAGAAAGCCACCTCTGCAGCCAGGGGGAGAACAGACTGAGGGGGGTGATGAGCATGTGTCCAAAACCAGCACTCCCATCAGTAAATGTATTCCACCAGTCCAAGGCAGACCCCAGGGTGACCCCTCATCCGATAAACATTCATTTAGCACTGTGTTGCTGGTCCTGGCCTGGGCACCCACGATAAAGCAGTGAAGCGAGACAGGCCAAGTGCGACCTGCAAGAAGCGCCCTTCGGAGGAGATGGTCTTCATCCACAGCCCTGTCCCCTTCACCCCGCACCCAGTCAGGCACCATGTTCCCTAATATCTTGCTCTTGTTTTTTTAAAAGATTTTATTTATTTATCTGAGAGAGAGAGAGAATGAGAGAGAACGAGTGGGGGAGGGTTGGAGAGGGAGAAGCAGGCTCCCCAAAAAGCATGGAGCCCAATGTGGGGCTTGAGCCCAGGACCCTGGGATCATGACCTGAGCCAAAGGCAGCCACTTAACCAACTGAGCCACCCAGGTGCCCCTAACACCTTGCTCTTGAATCTCTTCATTCCACTCTCCTCCCCGAACCCCTACCTAGACTGTGCAGTTACCCCCCCCCAACACACACATGCACCTAATCCCTCTGCCTTAGTGCTCGGATCTAGCCCGAGCTACACACTGCCACCAGAGAGGTCTTTGTGAGACCAAATCAGCTTAATCATGTTGGACATGACCTTCAGAGGCCCTGTGGGAGAAAATCCTCATTTCTTTTCATGGCTGGCAAGGACCTTGATGGTCTGACCCAGTCTAGGCCTCCTGTCCCTCTGCCTCCCACCCATACCACATCACACACAGTGCCCTGACCAGACATCCACACTCTCATCCCCAACGTTGCCCATGCAATTTGTTTTCATCCCTCATCTCAGTCGGTCTTTCCTGTGTGCCAGGTCCACACTTGTCCACTGGCGGGGAATGCGGAAATGTGCATAACACATTCCTTCTTCTCTAGTTGTCTGTTGTGAGGGGGGAGGTGGACCCAAAAAATGAGATAGAGATGCACAGCGGGGTGTGGGGGGTGATCATGGATGAGCGAGAGGAAAACTGTGTTCTTACCCTCTCTGTCATTAGCATTACCGTTTTCAGGAAATGAAGGGTGTCTGTCTCACAGTATTTTTAGAAAACTTCGGCATCAGTGAACACAACAGATTGAAAGAAGAAGTCACTAGACATAGGAACCAGCAAGGCAGGAAGAGTTAGGAACTCAATTAAAGTAAGGATAGTGAGGCTAGAAGAGGCATGATGGGCATTCAGAGGGACACACTGACAGTTCTGGGGAACCACCTGGCTCTGGGCACCTGTTGCAATTTGTAATGATGTTATTTGGCTTCCTCAGTAGTAAGTTCCATGGGGCAGGCATCATGGTTCAATACATGTTCTTTAAGTACCTACTGTGTGTTAGGCACACTTGTGTATATCAGTATACAAAAGCCAACAAAGATCTGAGCCTTCCTCAAGCTTAAATTCTAATGGGGGGAAGAAGACAAAAGACAATAAACAAAATCATACATAAATTGTATTCGAAAGTGCCTAGATCTAAGAAAATAGTAAAAAGTAGAGCAGAGGGAAGAGGGTCATGAGTGCTTGGAATGGGAAGGGAAGGGTCACAGGATTAACCAGTGTGGTCCAAGTAGAGCTCACTGAGCAGGTGGCATTTACTCATATTTGAAGATGAGAGAGTTGTTAGCATCGTGCCTGGCGCACAGCAGGGTTCACTGTATGGATGTTGTGAGGCCAGAGAAGGAAGCTCCTATATCTTCTCATTCTTAGTCCGGGAGTCTTGCGGGGGAAAGATGACAAGGTCCAGTAGAGGCTCATGAGTTTGAGGCTGGGTGGAGCTACAGATCTCAAGAGAGCTCAAGGCCACGGGTTAAATATTCTAATTTACCCACACTGTAAGTGTTCTTGATTCTGGTCCTTCTCCCAAAGGCTCAGATTATGTTGGAGCTGAAGACTCATGTGGAAGAATTAAAAATGGAGAATGAGTATCAGCTTCGACTGAAGGACATGAACCACTCAGAAAAGATTAAGGAGCTAACGGACAAGTTCCTCCAGGAAATGGAGTCCTTGAAAACAAAAAACCAGGTCTGTTTGAGAGATTCAGCCAACAACCACAGATAACAAAACATTTTCAATTTACTCAAGACAGAACTGGCATACGCTATCCAAGCTACACTCAAATGGTGAACCATATGATAATGTGTGGTTTTTCAGCATAGCTGATAACATCAGAAATGCTTTCAGCAAAGTGGCAGGTGGAACAAAGCAGAATATAAAACTCTCTATAGTGAACAGTATTAATCAAGTAAAATAAATACACATAGATCAGTTCATAAGAAAACAGCCAACAATGTGATTACCTCTGGAAGCTGGGATTATGGATCATTTAAATTTTGTTCTTTATGCTTTTCTGTATTTTGCAAATTGTCTATGATGAGACTATATTTATGATCAAGAGAAACTTACTTAAAAACAGAATGAAAAGGTCACAGGCAAAACAAAGGATAGAAAGAGAAGAGCTACCAGAATACCGATTTCAGGGCGCCTGGGTGGCTCAGTGGGTTAAAGCCTCTGCTTTCGGCTCAGGTCATGATCTCAGCGTCCTGGGATCAAGGCCCGCATCGGGCTCTCTGCTCAGCAGGGAGCCTGCTTCCTCCTCTCCCTGTCTCTCTGCCTGCCTCTCTGCCTACTTGTAATTTCTCTCTCTGTGTGTCAAATAAATAAATAAAATCTTTAAAAAAAAAAAAAAAGAATACCGATTTCAGGATTGTTGGTAGATTCAATAAAATTAGTCTAAATAGTCCTTCTGTAGTTAGATTTGATCCAGGACTCTCCCAGAGTAATTCCCTTATTCTCCACAAATTGGTCTTGCCCTTCATCCAAACCCCCAATTTTTGGCTCAGAGGGTATTTGTTCTTTTATGCTATCTCCAAGGGTCAGAGAGTTTGACAAAAAAAAAAAAAAGAAAAGAAAAGAAAAGCCCCTGGATGTTAGTTTTATTATTTCGTTCCTTTAGTCAACAGACATTGCTGTGGGTCCCTCCATAAGCTAAGCACAAAGTTATTCCTGGGGGCGGCCCCTCTGCCTGCAAGGAGCTTTCCTGCCCATTTAAAGAAAACACTCCTTAGAAGCTGACACATTAGCACATCCAAAAATTTAGTTGACAGCAACGTGCAGACAACAGAGAATTCAAATGAATCTTTACTTTCTTCCACCCCAAAATCCATCTGCTACATGTCCAAAACTGAACTCCTCATTGAAAAGAACCATTTAGTAGAAAGGATATAAATAGAGAAAGTCTAGAACTTTCAGAGCAGAATATAATGTAAATAAAAAGTGATAGCTTGCTTGTTGCTCATGGAACAATGCTTGGTGCAAAATAAGGGCTTGAGGAATGTTTGTGAGGGAAGGAGGATGTCGCTTATAAAATGTGTTCTTGCCCTAGGGCTGCTTTCAGCAGATGTGTGGGAATGAGAACAGTCGACTCTGTGTTTCAGGTTTTAAGAACAGAAAAAGAAAAGCAGGATGTGTCCCATCGGGAACGCATTGAGGACCTGCTAGACAAGCAGAGCCGAGAACTTCAGGACCTGGGTGAGTCCCCAGGTAGAGGCCACGGGGTCCGGTGGGGGCAAAAGTCTGAGAGTCCCCCAGAACCCCAGAGAAGTCCCAGGTAATCTGGCTTTGTCCGTCCACAGGCTGCATTTATGCCCTGGACCTCACTGTGGTTTTTAGTCTTGTGTATTTGCTCAGTCGTTGAACATGTATTAAGCACTTACTGCATGCCAACAGGAGACAGGGAACAGTGCAGGTCTGGAGCCTGATGGATTGCCATGGGTCCCAGACTCACCAACCACATTGGGTGCTCTGGAGTCACCTAACCTCACTGAGCCTCAGTTTACTCTTCTGAATAATGGGGTGCTGATAACTCTTCTGCATATTCAAGACATTCTCCTTGGCCCTGAGCCCCCAAACAACCCTCTGCCCTTTTCTGGAAGCCTTCTTCCTAGCCGACACCGCGGGGGAGTTTGGCTGACCGACGAGCTGATGGGGTGCGGGCAGGTGAGGCAGCTGGGCAGGCGTTGGCATCCTGGCTGTGGCGGCAGCTGCCCTAGGTGCTGCTGGCAGCGGATGAGAGAGCTCAAAGACTCCTGGGGGGCCCCGAGGCCAGTGCTCCTGTCCCACGTGAAAAAACCATCCTTGCTTCCCTCCAGAATGTTGCAACAACCAAAAGTTGCTTCTAGAATATGAGAAGTACCAGGAATTGCAGCTCAAGTCCCAGAGGATGCAGGAAGAGTATGAAAAACAGCTTCGGGATAACGATGAGACCAAGAGTCAAGCCTTGGAGGAGCTCACTGAGTTTTATGAGGCCAAACTGCAGGAAAAAAACACGCTTCTGGAAGAGGTACTCACCAGAAGCTGACCTGCACCTCCCTTTCACGCCTTTCACAGTGCATCCTGCAGGCCTGGCCTGTGACCAATCCGGAGAGCCGTGGGACAGCTGGCCTCACCTCTTTTCCCTTCCGTCCCCTCCTTTCAGCACGAGTGCACTTGGCCTTGGGTTGTGCTCATTTACCATTTCTTTCCCTCTAGACCAGGGGATCCAGGGAGCTGGGAGGTGCTCAGCTTTAGGGACCGAAATTCTGTGGACAGACTAAGCTCATATCTGCTCTTCTATCCTAATTGTACCTTCAAGCCTAAAGGGTCAGCGAGACCTTTTTAGGAGAAGCCAGTAGGACATAGAGAGGAACGAGGGCTCTGAACGACGGGGCAGGTGGTTGCCTGAAACCCTTTAGCCACTTCTTGTGTCTTTCAAGATGAAATCATTCCTTCACTAATTTAACAAACCCAGATGGTATCTTACTGGTTTACCAGCTTGAGTGCTGGGTGACCAAGAGGAATAAAGAGCGGGGCTGGTCGGTCTCCCAGAGGGAGACTGGTCCCACAGAGGCGCCCAGGAGAGCAGGGGACTGCAGACCGCCCAAAGGGGTCAGGGGAGACTTGCAGGAGCTAATGAGGCCGGGGAGGAATCAAAGCTAGAATGAACAGGAGACGGGGAAATGCAGGAGGGAAGGGCACGCAGGCAGAGCCAAGCCAGAGAATGTTCAAGCAGTTTGGGTTGCCAAAATATCTAGTTTCCCAAGATGGAGAGAAAACTGAGAAGAGCCAGATGGCCTCCTTTTCCGTGTGAAATTGCAGCAGATGGCGCCCTGTAAGTGAGGGGGCAGGGGAGTCGGGAAGGTGTGGAAGGAGTTTTGAAGGGAAGGAGGGAGGGAGTGATGGAGAAGAGGACCGGCAGGTGTGCGGCTGAGCACGCAGCTGAGGTTTTTACCTGAATTCTGGCGCGTTCAGCCACAGCAGGGCTCAGGGAGCAGGAATGCGAGTGAGGAAGACCCGCAGCGACCTTGCTGCCTGGCAGGGGGTTCACTGAGCCATGCCGCGGACGAGCACAGGTCGTCTGGCGAGCCGCTGGCAGGTCTGGGCCAGAGAGCCCGGAAGACAGTGGAGGAATCGGGACAGGGCCGGGGCACGTGGTGAGCCGGCGAGCTGTGCCGGGTGTCTGCCTGTGCGGAGAGCAGTGCCGGCGTTTTCAGGCTGCAGACCTAGCCCCGGGCCGGCGGTGGACCTAAGCGTGGGTGGCCGAGGCCCAGGTGGGACGAAGGTCGAAGCACCCTGGGACATTACAGGACCCTCTGTCACCACCCCTAGTTCCAGCAGGAGGACTGAGTTGGTGCCCAGAAGTCTTCAGTGAGCAGGCAGTGGGGGTGAAAGGAGGTGAGAGGCGGAGGCTGGAGGTCTCTCAGCCTGGGCCTCAGACAGAGCCGGCTGAGCTCTGACAGCCACAGTGGGAGTGTTCCCCGCCCTGCCCGGTCCCCCTGCTGCCATGCAGCTCCCTCCTGCCCCACCACGCGGAGGAGCCAAGCTCCGTACACAGCCTCTGAGCCTCAGCTCTGGATGAGTCCTCTTCCCCGGCCGCTGGTCCAACCCCGCACAGACTCAGGACGAGAGCCAGCTCCTGCAGGGGTTCTTGGCTACCTCCCCCACCCCACCACGGGGCCAAGCAGTCTTCCTCTGTGTCCTCAGGGTCCCCAGACTCCTTGCTCTTACACGGCCTATCCAGTAGCATCCTGCCTTTACTTCTCTTCCTCTGGGGGAGCTTCTCAAGGGCAGGGACTCTGTCTCACCCATCAATGATTTTCAAAGCCTGCAAAAGGGGGGGGGGCATGTCCTAGATGCTCCAGAAATGTTTGTCCACCTCCAGTAAACTGATCTGAGCTTTGCCTTTGGGGCCTTGGGGGATGAGCAGGGATGAATCTGCCTAGAGGGGAGAGGTTGGCCTTCCTCCCAGGAGCCCCCGCAGCGATAACAACCCATTTCTTCTTTCGAGTCAAAGATTTCAACTCAGAACTTCCCTAGGGAGCTCCCACCTGGCAGGCCTTGCCAACCTGGCTGGCCTACTTTCCTTTTTAGCGACACCTACCAGAGCCAGAGTGGTGGCTGGCGGGCGACTCTGGGCCTCAGACAGAGCGCTCGGGGCCAGGCTTCTGTCTAGCAAGGGATCTGGCAACATGTGATGGGGAAAGAGCAGCCTTTCTCAGGAGCCCAGCTGTAAAACCATCTTGTCTCTCTGAGCCCCCGAAGCACTCACTCCAGGGATGGTACAGCTCGAGAGCATGCCTGGGCCGGTGGGAGGGGAAACCGGTGGCCTCCGAATTCCTCTAGAACTTGTACCTCTTGGGGGCAGTGAGCTAAGAGGAGGCGCACCCCAGTCACCTTGCAGACTCTAGGTGGGCAGAGTTCGTTTTTCCAGCATCCGGGCTCCAGGCTTTCACTGTCTGTGTACCAGCTGGTGGGCAAGGGGGTCCCCAGTGGGGAGCAGAGGGATGTGACCCTGCCAGCCACCGAGGAGCTTCTGTGCCAGGGAAAGATTCCGACAAAGAGGCAATGACAGTGTAACATGAAGTGCTGGGGGGCGGGCAGGGGACTGGGTTAAGGAGTGGGAGGGCAGAGTTCAAGATGCACTCGTTCAGGTAGTGATGGAGGACCTACTGTGCGCCCGTGGGGGTTGTGATCTGGGGATGCAGTGGTGGGCGCGATAGAGCAGGTTTCTGCCCTGGAGGGGCAGAAAATGCCCTCTAATGGGAAAGGCAGTCAAGTAGTTTTGCAAATATAAAGTTACAACTGCCACAAATTCACCGAGGAAAAGAGAGAGGAAGCGCGGGTGTGAGGGTGAAGAAGATCAGCAGTGGGGCAGGTGTGAGGATGTCAGGAAGGTGGTTATCGAAGTGATGGAAGGGGTGGCCTCATCTGGTAGGAAGACAGAGGACACACAGGAGGACAGCGGAAGGTCCGGGGACCCATGGCCTGGGTTCCTGTGTCTGTAATGACACCCACCCTCCCATTGCCCAGAGAGGCCCCATATGCTCCTCTCATCCTGGGCCCTGTCAGCACAAAAGGCTCGTGTATCCTTCTCCGAGAGCGGACACTCCCTTCTCTGACCCAGGCACAGGAAGATGTCAGGCAGCAGCTGCGGGAGTTCGAAGAGACCAAGAAACAGATTGAAGAGGATGAAGACCGAGAAATCCAAGATATCAAAACCAAGTACGAGAAAAAGCTTCGGGATGAGAAGGAATCAAACCTGCGGCTCAAAGGAGAAACGGGCATCATGAAGAAAAAGGTATGAGTTCTGGACAGGCCTGCATTTCCCAGAATATGCCCCCCCCCACACACACACACACAAGGCAGGCACAAACCTTCCTGCCCCTCTGGGGGGCTCTCCCTTCTCTGTCCTTTTCACAGGGTTAGAGACGTTTGCCCTGACACTGATGGACACCCCTGGCTTTCATTTATGGTCAAGTAGGATTTAGTCAATTTTAAGAGTTAAACCTCTGGTAGAAATGGAGATGAGGCCTTTTGGAGGTGAGGTCAAGTCCTAGAGGTGTCCTTAGGCTCTCGGTGCAGGCAGCTCCGGGTGGGAGAAGGACTGGAGCATAGGATGCTTAGTTTACAAGGCAGGCCAAAGAGTTCACAGATCCTTGTAGAATTGCCAGTTTCCCCAAAGTGTTTAGCCTTAGAGAAACCAACTTCAAAGCAAACTCATGTTCCTTCTCATTAGAAATCACACTGCCTATCCATCCAGGGACAATGTCATCTTCCCTTCTTAGACGTGGCCAAGGCGGCTCATCCGTTACAGTATCTATGACCTTGATGGGGCACAGACCCCCCACCTTTCAAGGTTGGTGTGGTCATGGAAAACGGTGGGTCCACCTGGTGAGCTGGTCTCCAAGCTTCTTGCCCCGGATTGTCCATCCTCACAGAGGGGACTGGGACTGGATCTTCCCAGACAGCATGCTAGTCACTCGTCGGGCCTGGGACATCCCCGACCTGTCCCAAATCTCCAAAAATTCACTCCTAAAAGCCCAGGAATGTTGAGTGCTAGACGTGTTTTTCAGCTCGTGAGGGTGGGGAGTTCGGGTCACGGGTTGGTGATGGGGAGCTCTGTGTGCATACAGGCATTGGGAGGCAGAGAGGGGAGTGCAAAGACTTTGGTGGCTTCTGTTTTACCACTTGCACCCGCAGTTCAGCAGCCTGCAGAAGGAGATTGAAGAGCGAACCAATGACATTGAGAGCCTAAAGGGGGAGCAGGTGAAGCTGCAGGGGGTCATTAAGTCCCTGGAGAAGGACATCCTGGGCCTCAAGCGGGAAATCCAGGAAAGAGACGAGACGATTCAAGATAAGGTGAAGGCTCATCTCTGTTCTCCCTCAACCACCACCTAGATGGACCCAGGGGATGAGGACAGAGCTCAGGAGAGGGGCCTCTGAATGCTTAGAACACATTCATGGAAACCGATGGGGGATGAATGGTCTCCAAAGTACCTGTTGTGCACTTGGCACTGGGCTGATTGCTGTAACACACCACACTCAGTTCTCCCAGTAACCCCGGGGGCCACGAGGGACCCAGCTATAGCACTCAGGAAACTGAGTTCCAGATGGTTGTTATCTTGCCCAAGGTCATATAGTCTATAGGCGATGGACTTGGGCTAAGAACCTAAGTCAGCCAAATGCAGGGCCCCTGCTCTCCGCTGCTCCAGGCATCCTCGGATGTCTGTGCCCGTGGATGCGGGGGGAGGGGAGGGCAGCTCACTCACCCCACTGCCCACTCCCTGTGGTTGGTCTACAACTGCTGGGTGCCCCAGAAAGCTGGTATCCCTTTTCAGGAGGCCTTTCTTACAAAACACTTAGAAGACAGGCACATCACATTTTGTGAGGCTTGCCGAAATTTCAACTCCTCCTCCCAAGCAAATCCAGGCTGTGTTTCCTCCCACCCATCCCCTCACCACCCCTGCCTTAGGCAGGCAGAATTCTCTGGTGGTTGAGATCATGGGCTTTGGCCCTGGCTAATTGGGTTCCAGCACAGGTTTTGCTGTTTACTGGCCACAGGACCTTGTGCAACTTCTCTGAGCCTCATTTTCTCACCTGTAAAGTGGAGTCCCTCAGGGGGTCTCTTAAGGGGAATGGGATGGTGCCTGCATGAAATTTCTGCACATGAGTGTTTGGGTATGTGCCTGGGCATTGGTGTAGGGAAGGTCCAAACTCTCTTCAGATTCTCAAAGGGGAACAAAGAGGGTAAGGCCTCCTGACCTAAAATTGTAACACTCTCCTATCCAGCCCAACGGCCTTCCTTCCCACTTTCTACCCCTGCTCCCCGCCACTGTCCTCTGTAACTGTGTCACTCATCCACTTAAAATCTGCCATAGCTCCCCATTGCCTGCAGCTGGGCAGCAGAGGTTTTTCTGTAAAGGGCTAGGTAGTAAATATTTCATCTTTGCACACAGTGTCACCTCTGTCACACTATTCAGTTCTGCCACTGTGTTGTAAAATCAGCCACAGACCACGCATAAATGAGTGGGCTTGGCCATGTTCCAATAAAACTTTATTGGAAAAAGGTCAGATTTGACCCAAGGGCCATAGTTTGCCAACTCTAGCCTCTTGGACACCTTCTGAACCTCCTTTAACCCAACAGACCAGCCCCTAGCTCCCTCCCCTCCTTCTCTCCAGCCTATTTCTTACTCCCCCATGAACCACTGCTTTACACGCCCCTGGTTATTCTCAGTGGCCTCAGTATATACTGTGCCTTCGGAGCTGTCCTCCTTTACACCCGTCACAGGGAAGGGCTGCACTTGTTGATACATCTGGTCTCCTAGCTAGTGCCTTCTCCCATAAGGGCAGAGACTGTGTCCTATTTCTATCTGGCATCTCAGCAAAAGGTCTTCATTCAGTAAATGTTTGATGAATGGATAGATCTGCATTCCAATTACTATCTCCATGGAACAAATTATCCCAACATGTAGTGGTGCAAAACAGCAACTGTTTGATTATGCTCTCTGATTCTGTGGGTCTGGCATTTGGACAGGCTACAACCTGATGGCTTGTCTTTGTCCCCAGTGGCAGGGACCCTGCTGAGCCTCAATCAGGGGTGACTCAAATAGCTGGGGGCTGGAAGATCAGTGTCCACCATGGCTTCTTCATGCACCTGTCCAGCCCCTTGGCCGGGCGTGCTGCGAGGCTGGGCTCAGCTGGGACTGGCCACCAGAGTGCCAGCAAACTCCTCAGCCTGATGGGCTCGGTGTAGTGGGACTTTCTCCAGAGCAAATGGCCTCCCTCAGAGCACAGGTCCCAAGAGAACCAGGTGGAAGCTGCTTGGCCTTTTCTGAGCCAACCTGGGAAGCCACACAGCATCACTCGAGCTGTATTCTTCGGGTTACAAGCAAACCATAAGTCAAGCCAGATGCAAGGCAACGGAATTAGATCTTAGCTCCTGACAGAAAAGTGTACAGTCCCGTTGTAGACAGAAGAGCATGTAGGACGAGAGATGCTGTGGAGGCCAGCTTTGGAAAATGCAGTCCTCTACAAGCTGTATTTGAATGAGTGAGTGAGTGAGTGAGTGAGTGAGTGAGTGAGTGAGTGAGTGAATGATTGCAGTCCTAGCACAGAAGCCACAGAGTCAGGGCTGTGGCCTACCAGGGAAGCCAGCCTTCGTATCCCCAGATGGAAAAGAGGTCTGTGGCCTTTTCAGTTAGGACATAGGATGGATGGCCTTTCCCTAAAGGAGGTGCCATTTACCACAGCCTCCGGCTCTCTCTCTCACTTCTCCCTCATCCCACCCACAGGAGAAGCGCATCTATGATCTGAAAAAGAAAAACCAAGAACTAGAGAAATTCAAGTTTGTACTTGACTACAAAATAAAGGAGCTAAAGAAGCAAATAGAACCACGAGAGAATGAGATCAAGGTGATGAAGGAACAGATTCAGGAGGTGAGAGCCATCTGCCACACTCTGGCCTCTCGGGCCGCTATCTCCTCCCCAACTCTTCCTGACTGGCCAGGGGCAAAGGAGACAAAGCTCTCCTCACAAGCCCTTCCCGCTCCCCGGGGGTGTGGGTCTCCACACTGCAGGGGAAGCCCCAGGAAAGGCCCAGCCAGGAGGTCAGTGGTGCAGAAGTAAAAGGCCTTCAGATTTGGCTTGTGCAGGGGCACTCCGGTAGGCCTGGGCTCTGCCTGCTCCTCACTGTGTTGGCTCTGTGGGGCCTTCGGTCACCAGGGGGCGGTGCGTGCTCAGCCACCAGCCTGTCGCCCGGGAAGGGACACCCCTCCCCTTCAACATTTTTTGTCTGGAAATGTTGGTGGGGGCGGGGGCGGAGCTGCCGTGTTTGGACTTCTGAGGAGGAATGCAAAGTCATGAGCGCTCTTGGGAGGAGAGTGGCAGCTTCAAGTGTGTGTTCTGGGAAGCAGACAGGATGAAGGTAGAGAGGAGAGATTAAAAGCAGGATCAACAGGACAAGGGCTCCCGAGAGTCCAGTGAGGTCCAAGTGTCCCCTTTCGGCCCCTCCGCCCCACGCACGCTGCCGCTCCTTGAACAGATTGCGGCTGACAGTGGGGTCCACGGTTGATCTCATATCAAATTCCTGGGGCGCCTGGGTGGCCAGTCAGTTAAGCATCTGCTGCTTGATTTCTGATTTCGGCTGAGGTCATGATCTCAGGGTCACGATTCAAGGTCGGACTCTGTGCTCAGCAGGGAGTCTCCTGGAGGATTCTCTCCTCTCTCTCTCCCCCACCCCTCGCCCTTGCCTCCTCCCTGACTCCTGTGTTTGTGCTTTCTCTCCCCCTCTCTCTTTCTCACTCAAATAACTAAATGTTTTTTATTTTTTTATTTTATTTTATTTTATTTTTAAGATTTTATTTATTTATTTCACAGAGGGAGAGAGATCACAAGGAGGCAGAGAGGCAGGCAGAGAGAGAGAGGGGGAAGCAGGCTCCCTGCTGAGCAGAGAGCCCGATGCGGGCCTCGATCCCAGGACCCTGAGATCATGACCTGAGCCGAAAGCAGAGGCTTTAACCCACTGAGCCACCCAGGCGCCCAACTAAATGTTTTTAAAAAAAAAAAAAAAACAAAAAACCTGAATTCCTGACTTCCCCTTCTCCGTTTCCTCTTTCTCAGTCAATGGTACCACAATCCCCCCAGATGCTTAATGTATAAGCATAGAGACTTCCTGATTCTTCCCTTCCCCTAACTGCTATATCCAAAAGATCACCAGTACCTATCTGATGGACTTGCCAGAGACAGCTCCAACCCAGGGCTCCTTCCTCTCCGCTGCCTCACCGGGGTCCAAGCCTCTGTCGTCTCTCACCTGCACTTGGCTCCAGCCTCCAGTCCCGTCTCCACGCAGAGGCCACAGCAAACTCCTAGTGGTGTCCCCTCCCACCCAGAATAAAATCCACACTCCCCACTGAGGCCCTGCATGATCCAGGCGCCCCCCCCCCGCCAGCCTTGTCTCCAGGCCTCCTCCCCCACCTCAGCACCAGCCCAAAGGCTCCCACAGTTCTGCTCCCCATCCGTTTTCGCTGACTGTGCTGAGCAAGGATACAAGGAGCGTGTGTCAGAGAGCCTCAGAGAGTGTGTCCGTGGACTCAGTGGAACTGGATCCCTAGGAGCTATGGTGGAGAAAAGCAAAGCCTTTTCTGCAGGAGACCCAGGAAAGAAGTCAGGTGGTGGGGTCAGCCCAGGGCTAGAGGGTTCCGAGAGGGTATGCCCTCTTGGCAGTGACTTTCTCGCTGGCCTCTGGGAAAACGGAGGATGTCCCCACCCAACCACAGAGCTGCCTCATCTGGGCCTCCTACCATTCTTGAGTGATTTCAGGGTCCAGAAATGGCAGTCCGAAAAAGAGCGGAGGCCCCACTGGGCTGGAAAGAGAATGTACTGCAGCCCCCCGAGATCACTGTCCCGTTTCCCCTTCTCATTCACGGGTCACTTGCTTTCCACCCCAGCAGGCCGGAAGGATTATTCGCTTTCCCCTCAGTAACTGGGCCACCCACGGCATTGATTCTCAGCAAGAGTATCTCTGCACCCTGAGGGTGATTCCAACAGGGCCCTTCCTACCCCGACCCCTGGTGCCCCTGGCTGCCAGGGCTGATGTCTGGGCCCGATTCCTTCCCCAGGCACCTCTGACTTTGGGGCCTCCCTCTGGGGGTCAGACACCCATTGGGCACCCCACTGTGGGTCTCCTGTGAAGTTCCTTTTCCTACAAGAAGGAAGCTCTAAGCAACTCTGGCTTGTTTGTGGAGCGGAGACCTCTGTGGATGAAAATCTAATACTTCCCTGATGGAGGTCCTTCCCCGCACATGGACTTCTCCAGCTTCTCTTTGGCGAGACAGGACTCCTTCCCAGGGAGAGAATGTGCAGACCCCTGTGGTTGTACTGCGCACTCTTGTTCACTCCTCTAGTGCGGGGTTTCTAAACCTCAGCATTTTCATGTTTTAGGGTGGATAATCCTTTGTTATGGGGAGCTGCCCCACGCCTTGTAGGATATTTAGCAACATCCCTGGGGTCTACCCACTAGATGCCAGTGGCCGCCCTCCCCTTCCCCCAGATGTGACAACCAAAACTGTCTCCAGATGTTGCCAGATGTCCCCCAGGGGGTAAAATGCCTCTTTCCTGTCCCCTCCCCCCGCTGAGAGTCACTGAGTGTGAGGAGTAACACATGGAAAAGTGGATGGGATTTCCTCCCCAGGAAAAGGATGCTTGTTCCCACATACTGGCTAGTATCCTAGCTGTCCAGCCAGCTATTCAAATTCAGCATATTTCACAATTTTTCTATGAAATAGGTTATTTTTTTCTCAGCGTGTTTTGACGCTTTGCCTGTATTACTTCCTTTGTAACCTAATCCGTCATCACTGGCTTCAAGACTACGGAGGAAGAGGCACAGGCAGCTGTATAGGCCCTCAGACATGACCTTGGAGAAGCCCTGTTCTCTCTTCCTGCCACAGTTCCCTTGGTCTGGGCACCCTCATGTCCCCTCCTGACCAGTCCCCCTGGCTCCAGTCTTGCTCTCTCAGTAGGACCTCTGCCTCAAGCCATGTGACCCAGCTCAGCCGACCTCTCCGGCCCCCATCCCCCTTCCTCACCTGCACCCCTCCTGCAGCCCCCTCACCCCCACCCCACCCCCCAACACCTGTGGCCTGCAAAGATGCACACCTCTGGTCCTCTCTCTCTTCCTGGACTTCTCCTTCTCCACTCTGGCCTCCCATCCATACCTGTCTGTCTCGTGAAATCTGACTGAGCCTCCCTGTTCTGGGTGCCACCCCTTGCTTCCTCCCTGCATGCAGGGGGCACTTTCTCCCTAGACCTTCCCTCTGAGCCCTCTAGACCTGCAGCCTCTTGAAGGCAGAAACTCCCTCTTCATCAGTTCTGTCTCCCCAGGCCTGGATGATTGGCCAGCGCTCTGCTGTGGACACCTCCTTTCTTTAGCTGCATACAGCCCCACACCTGCTGTGTCCTCCACCAGGTGGACCGACAGAGCTCTGCCAGCCCTACACATTTATTTTTTTCACTCCTCTCCCGGAAGGCATGTTGCTTCAAGCACCCCTCTCCTCCCTCACGGAGGCTCCCCTTTGCCTTGGACATTTACCCTGCACTCATTCATTCAGACACGTATCTGTGGAGCACTGCCTTCCTGCCAGGCACTGGGTCAGAGGGCTCTTCTGTCTATACAGAACACTTCCAATCACGATGATAACATTCTGCAAGCTGCCCCTTCATGTCCAGAACACGGATGTGGCTCACTCGGGCTTCCTGGTACCCCAGAAGATGGTCAGGAGCTTTGAAATCTGACCAAAGGGTCTGTAATATACTAGGGGAGTTACTCCATAGCCATAAAAAACACACACACACACACACACACACAAACCCAGTGAACTAGCGCAGCTCCCCAAAATAGCAAACCTCTCAATTAACAGGAATACTGGTGTCCACCAGATTTGGTGCATCAGTCAAACATCACCCCTTTGCTTTTGGCAGAAATTAGATCAACTGAGAGCTCACATAACCTGGTCTCATCCTAATCAGAAGCTCCAATCATCAATCACATGCCTCTGGTTAATACAAAGGCAATAATGAATAAAAAAATC
The DNA here is from genome assembly GCA_002007465.1 of Ailurus styani. NCBI lineage: Eukaryota > Metazoa > Chordata > Mammalia > Carnivora > Ailuridae > Ailurus > Ailurus styani. The sequence continues at coordinate 5,015,042 of LNAC01000063.1, read as the reverse complement.
TTTCAGAAACTCATTAGCAGTTTCTTCCTTTTGTTTTGAAGATGAGACATTCTCCTCAGTTGTACTTTTTAAGACCTTTTCAACAGAATGATTGAGGTGAAGGTTCCTTAGACTGGGGATGCCTACCTATTGGTCCCTTACAACTTTCTGCTTTGGGATTGACTCAGATGGCTTGGGGCCCCAAAGGGTCAGGATCCACTCACACAATTTCACAAAGTAGGCAAAGAAGGTGCTTCTCTGCAGAACCCTGCCTCAGGTTCCAGGTTCCAGTACTTGAGAGTCACCAAATAATAGAGAATTGAAGAAAAGAAGGTAATCAAGCATGGCTAAAGGAATAGGGAAACTAAGACAGAAAAATTGAGAGCCTGGTTATAGAAACATGTGGTCTGGCTTAATATATCCACCAAGAGGCGGGGGGCTTTGGGGATGGCAAGGAGTTAAGAAGAAAGGTTTTGGAGCGCCTGAGGGTTCAGGTAGGTAAGTGTCTGGCTCTAGATTTCAACTCAGGTCTTGAGATCCAGCCCCTCATCAGGCTCTGCACTAGGTGTGGAGCCTGCTTGAGATTCTCTGTCTGCGCCCCCCAACACTCTCCTGTGCGTGCTCTTTCTATCTCAAAAAAAAAAAAAATAGGGGGAGAGAAGAAAGGTTTCATTGCAGAGGACATAGGTGGGAGCTAGAGAAGAAATGCCCTGGTCGCCAGGGAAACAGTCCTTTCTTATGCTTGACTTTTCCCCTTGTTCCCTGTAGATGGAAGCAGAACTGGAGCGTTTCCATAAGCAGAACACGCAGCTGGAGCTGAACATCACGGAACTGTGGCAGAAACTAAGAGCCACCGATCAGGAGATGCATAGAGAGAGACAGAAGGTGCGAGGATTTCGGAGTCTGGCAGATCTGGGCTTTAGAATCTGGCACCTGTCTGCAGCGGGCAGCTGGCTTCCAAGAGACAGCGCCAGCCCATTGCTAAGATACATTCCCATTTTAACTCACTCTCCCCTTGCTCACAGCCCTGCCTGGTTTCATGCCCATGCAAATGTATGTGACTGCATCCATCTGAGACTAGGAGGACTTTGGGTAAAGTACTCAAGGGGATGGGAAGCCAGTTTCATAAGGATGCTTGCAGCATTGGCTTGTTTGGCCTGGGAATGAATATGCTCAGAGAGGTCATCTGTAAGCAGTGGCAAAAGGTTTTGACTATCAAAAACAAAACAAAAACATACTGAAGCAAAGAGAGCCTCAGAATTTGTTTATTCCAGTCTCTTTTGGTAATTACGTAAGGCCCGAGAGATTAGAAGGTTAAGACACCCATAGCCAAGTAGTGTACTCAGAGCCAGCACTAGGAACTCAGTCCTCTGGTCCTAAACCAGGACTTGGCTGCACCCCCACGCCCTAGCACAGGACTCCCCACGTTTGGTGCATCGGATTGATTTTTTCCATGCCCCACATTAAGCATTGACTCTGTACTAGGTCAGAATAGAAGCTGCAAAGTCACCAATGTGAATGGACACAGATCCTGCCCTTCACAGACGGGACAGGTGGCTAGGTGATTTGTGATGTGTGCCTGGCAATCCTAATGCAAGGTGAAAGGTTATGATAGATGAACAAAGGGCTACGGGAGCAAAGAGAAAGGAGAGACCCTCCAGCTCAGGGGCACGGGAGGATGGGCATCAGAGAAAGCAGGATGGAAGAGCGAGCCTCCGGCCCGAGCGTGCAGATGAAACCAGTCTGCCCGCTTCGCTCATGCTTTCGCTACCCTCTCACAGCAGCGCCCCTGTCAGAAGGATAAACCCTGGCTGAGCTCAGAGGGGGACAGGGAAGCGCTGGTCCAGGGACCTGCAAGACAGAAGTGATACTATCCATCTTGGCTCAGAAAGGAATAGGGGGACCACTCGCACTTCCGTTCATCTTTTAAGGCCTGTGGTCCTGAAAGAAATCTAGAGCCAACGAAGGAATCTTCTGGGTGGCCTTTTAAAGATGAAGCTATTCGGGCAGGTGCACACGAGCGTTAGTATGTCTCTCTGGCTCTCGGCCTTGGGCCCCCCTAGATCTCCGTGTCCGCCATGGGCCCCGGCAGCCGACCAGGAGCCCCAGGGGCAGTGTCTCTCATCCTCCTCCGGCCCTCTGCCTTCCCCCGGAGAGCCCCTGGGGAGCCAAAAGTACATGCCTATGGTTGCAGGAGCGGGACTTGGAGGCGTTGGTCAAACGGTTTAAGACAGATCTTCACAACTGCGTGGCGTACATCCAGGAACCCCGGCTCCTGAAGGAGAAGGTCCGAGCTCTCTTTGAGAAGTACGTGCAGCGGGCGGACATGGTGAGCCCTGCTCCCCTTTCGCCCGCTCGCCTGCTCCCCCGGGTCCCCCCTTCCTCCCTGAGAAGCCCTTCTGCCCCATCAGGTGGAGATCGCCGGGCTGAACACGGACCTGCAGCAGGAGTATGCCCGTCAGCGGGAGCACCTGGAGAGAAACCTGGCCACTCTCAAGAAGAAGGTGGTCAAGGAGAGTGAGCTGCACCGCACTGATTACGTCCGCATCATGCAGGTACCGGGGACCACTAGCTCTCCCTGCAGCTTTCTCCCGGACTCCTCTCCTCTGCCTTCCCGGAACTTGACCTGGCTGAGGCCACGGCCCGGAGCCCCCCCCAGGTGTTTCTAGGTGCTCCCTTGCCCACCCCGGCCCCGCCAGCGCCCATTCCTTTCGAACCCCAGCCCTCCCCGACAGGAACCCTCTCTGGTTTCCACCCATCTGTATCCAAGGCCGTCCTGTGTCCCGCCTCCCCGTCTGGTGGCCCCCTCTAGCCCTCCAACCAAGGGATTTTAGCTCTCTGGAGTCGCTCGGCCTTCTTTTCTCTGGCTTCCCACTCTTATTTCACCTTACTTTGTTCGGCTGCTTTTCATTCTGCTACTCGAATCACGTGGTCCCCGGTGGCCAGTTCCCTCTGAACACACCCGTCTCCGCCCGCTTCATCTGCCTTTTCTGGTGCCTCAGGTCCCTTCCCTTATCTCTCAGGTCCCGAGCCAACCACACCCACGATAGCGTTGGCCTTACTCTGCTTTAATGAGCCATCCACACCTACCTCCCAGGATCCCTCGCCCGGCTGTGCGGAAAGCGCTGACCCCATTCCTGCCGCCTCCACTTACACACATTATCGGGACTGCCGGGCAGGTTCCTGCTGCCAGATTTCTGCTCGAGTATCAGTATCGTCTGAGGCAATTAATGTGATTTAATATCAAAAGAGAACATCAGAATCACATTTATAAGGCACATACCTTTTTATGTTTATATTTCTTGAATGCCATAATTAAAATACTAGGATGGGGATGGGCTGCAGTTAGGTTGAAACAAACCAGTTCACAACTCTGGGTGAGCAGAGCACATTGCGATTCAGGCCAGACCCAGGCGCGGCCAGACTCGTGCCATGCTACAGCGGGCCCTGCCTCAAAGCAGCCCACCCGGTCAAACCACTGCCCTTCTCCTGGGCCACCAAAGCGGTCGGAAGCCCAGAGAGAGGAGCGCATTCCATTGGCGGGACCCTTCAGGCACCAGCAGCTGAGACAGAGCTAAGAGCCCTTAGACACAGGCTAAGGGTCTCGAAGCCCCCAGGCACAGAGAGCCCACCAGAGTTGGAAGGCAGTGCGCTGGGCAGTGGGACCAGGACGGCTACGGGAGCAGTTGGCTGCTTGGTGACTTTGCTGAGCCTTCATCTGTGCCCTGCCACCAGAGCACAGGTCTGAAGGGTTCTCGGGGGGCAGGGTGCCTCTCTCCATGCCCAGCAGATTTGGCTAAAGCAATGTCAGTCCCAGGAGAAGAAGGAAAGGGAAAGGGGAGACCATAGGCTAGCCTGACGGTACAAGCAGCAAATGACGCCCCTCAGGACAGGCACAGGTCTTCTTTTGCTCCCGGGGACCCCAGAGGGCTCATGCCCACTTCTGCGGGGCAGGGTGAGAGGGTGGAGGGAGCAAGGAGACACAAGCAGGGCTCCTGCCCAGCCCTGCTCCTCCCTGATGGCTGGCAGAGGGAGCCATCACCCTTCCCCTTCCAGGGGAAGTCCCTGGAACAGTGCTTTCTTGAGCAGCTTTGTAAACCTGTGTGCTGTGGAACCCCGTGGATCCGTAGATGTTTCCCTAGACAATAGCAGGGAGCCTGAGGGGCCCGGGAGGCAGGGTTCTGAGGCCGTACCCCTTAGCCAGGGAGATGCCTTGCTTACAGTAGGCTCAGGTTTGGAAGAAAGGAAAGGAAGGAAGGAGAGGGAACGAAAAGGAAGGAAAGAAAGGAAGTGAGAGAAAAAGGAAGAAAAACTTTCAAAGCCACAGTTTTCAGTTATAAAAATGGTTTCCTTCTTTGCTCTTCAGCTGAAGGAGAGGGGCCAGGCCAACCTGGCAAGGTGTCAGGGCAGCAGAAACGAGAGTGGGCACTATCTGTCTAAACCTCGGTTATCCTGCCCCGGCCGCTCTTCCTGGAAGACCTGGGGGAAATTCCTTCTCTTCTCCAGGGGCCTCCTTCCCTATCAGTAAGATGGGGAAGAAAACACCCACCACAGCGAGTTACCACAGGGATTGAATGAGATTGACTAACATAAAGCAAGAGGTCCTGACTGGTACGGGACAGGTGCTTCCAAATGCCCTCTCCCTTCCACTCCTGCCACTGAAAGACCTACTCAACAACCAAGGCAGAAGTCAGTGGGAGAGCTTGGAAGGCCATCCCAGCAAGGACCAGGGCTGCCCGTGGACTGGGGATGTGGGAGGGAGAATGGCCCAACCGGTCTCAGACTCCCTAGCAGGTGGCCAGCCCCCCCCCCCCGCCTTGCTCTGCGTCCCTCTGAAGGCACCAAGGCCCTGGCACTTCAGTCGAAAAAGGCAAGGAAGGCCAGGGCAGAACCCCAGAAAATGAGGTCACTGTCTCATTTATATGTTCATACAGGAGCGCAGGGCCTCCGCACTCGCTCTCCAGCATGCTTGCGGAGAGGAAGGTAAGAGTCGCTTTGAATACAAACAACTAGGACACACATTTTATTCATTCAGGACACAATTTTAAGGGCTTCTTACAAGCCAAGCTCCGTGCCAGGCCACGGAAGGTTCCGAGATGAATGTGATAGATGCTTACCCTCCACTGAAACCAGATACAGACCATCCCTGCTCAGGACAGTGTATCCAGTGCCGTGGGCCTGTTGGAGAGCCAGGCTTCATGGCAGGGAAGAGGCCCCCGAGCTGGGCCTTGAAGGGGAGTAGAGGTGGTCAGGGAGCAAGCGGAGGATGAGCCTTCCAGGCAGAGGGAGCACCTCAGAACAGGTAGGCAGGGAAAAGTGAGGCGTCCGGGGTGTTCGGGGACCCAGGAGTCCACAGACCTTCCTTTATCGCAGAACTCCGGGGGCAAGGAGAACAAAGCACCCCGGGAAGCAAGTAGCTTAGGGTCGCTTGCCAGAGCTTTCCTGGCCTCACCAAGAAGCATAATGTTTCTCTTAGAAGCAGGTGCCACCCAAGGTTGAAGCAGGTAGGGGTGTTCTTTGCTGAAACGATCACCTCAGTTGGCAGGGGGGAAAGGCTGGTGGCAGGAAACCCCATGAGAAGATGGCTGCCCATTAAGGGAGACGAGAAGCTCTTGGAAGGGGCTAAGCCATGACATCAAAATACAATTCAGAGTAGAAATGATAAAACGCCAGGTCAGGTGTGAGAGGAAGTTTGAAAAAGGAGCAGAGAGATGCCTTATCCATGCAGTTAGGCAGATGGCGATCCCACCAACGGTGGGTTCTGGAAAGACGCCATGGATGGAGGGCTTCCAGCATGCTGCCTGCATTTCCCACGCTGCCAGGCACGGCCATATTCTCTAAGGTGTCGACATAGGGAAGACCAGTAGGGGGTGCTATAGGCATTCCCTTCCTTCTCCCTTCTGGGCTGAAGGCTCTGTCAGGGTCAGTTCCGGCCCCTCCACCAAAGGCAGTCCTGAGGCTCAGTGTAGCACCTTTGTTTAAAAGGTTTTCTATAGAAATGGACGTTAGCATTCTCCCAGCCGGTCACACATACCCCAAGACCTGACATGTGATGGACCCCAGGTCTCATTTTTCCTGCAGCAGGGGAGTTGGGCGGGGGGTTGGAGGACTGGAGGGGCTTTTGTAGGTGGTGCTGACTGAGGAGGGGACCAGGAACAGAAGACTCAGCAAACCTGTCGCGTCCACATTGTAAGCTCACTCAGCTACCCAAAAGCATATACAGCTGTCCTCAGTGTGACCTCTGGAATCCTCAGAGCACAGACCACGCCAGAAACCACTGTTTAAGGAGCCAAACTTGTACTTTTAGGGGACTTCCATGGCCGTCCACATACTGTGTGAGGTGTTAGAATGGGGTGACGTCAATGAGAGGTGGAGAGTAGAGTCCTAGAGGCAGACACAACTAGATTCAAAATCCCAGCTCTACCACTGTGTGCTGCCTTAGCCTCAGTTTGCTCATGTGGAAACGAGTCTAATAATAACTTCTTATGTCATAAGGTGGTTGCGGGGATTAAGTGAGTTATTGAATGCAAAATGTGTGATGTGATGCAGGGATCCAATCAGCGCTTGAAGTTATGATTATTCCTGTCGTCATCATCATCATCATCATCATCAAGCATTTAGTGCCTCAAATCCTGCTTGTTCCCCCTTGGTTCCAGGCCTGAAACACTTCCTAGCCCCCCACCTCCCCAGGGAGGCTTTCTGACACTGGGTGAGGGCCCCTCTTCAGACTCTCATGGTGTCTCTAAGCACTGGATCCAGGCTGGACCTCCCGTGGCTGCCGCAATGACCAATGCACAGTAGGCTTTCAGGAACTGGTTCTTAGGTGATTTTTATGTATGAGTGAGTGAATGAATGCATGAACAAATGAATGAACAGAACCAGGAACCAGGTCACATCAAGTCATGGGTCTTGATGGGTCACACTCTAATAGGGACTGGGTCATGTCCTGGAGGCCCATTCAGGTGGCAGGCATCATGGGGGTGTCTGAGGCAGGCAGTGGGGTAGGAAACAGGCAATCACATCAAAAAATACCAGGAGCCAGAAACCCCCCGTCGTGGTAGCAGGGTTTTGAGGGTGGAGGGGTGGGGAGACACTAGGGCAAGCGCTCCACCTGGGGCTGTCATGGTAGTAGAGCAGAGAGAGGCTGAGAGCTGGTTACAAATCACAGCAGGAAGGTGAACATGAGATCCAGGGCAGGCACAAAATTGATAGGACTCAGTGACAGAATGGATGGAGATGACCCAAGGAGTACCTCAACATGTAGCCGGAGAGGACAGGCCAAATGGTGCCTTCAACGGTCTCTAATCTTCATTCTGGTCATTGTTACTTTATTGAAGGAGGCAAGCAAAGGGAAGCTAAGTGATGCCCATGAAGAGGGGGAGTGGAACGAGCCTCTGAGCCAGAGCAGGTTTGCCCCCGTTCCCTCAAGCACTCCTAAATCTCCCTTCTGTCTGGTCTCCCCTATCTGACCTGTACCCCCTGGTTTGTAATTTCCTTGTTAGTAAGACTCCCATCTTCTTAAGCTTGATATCTGCTGCATTAGTTATTCATTTGCTATCCATCCCACAAATATTTACTGAGTGCCTCTTACATGCAAGGCAGAGTCCAAGGTCTTAGAACAAAATACATACATATTGAACTGAGCACATCACAATAGGAAGTCAGCGTGGAGAGGTTCCGGGGGAGAAACTGGCAGCGAGTTTGTTGGAGAGCATCTGGAGAGGAAACGTGGGACATTCATCACTAAGGCCTGGGTTGCTTAAAAGAGTAAAAGATCAGCTGGAGAAATCTGCTGACTTTGTAGGGAAAAAAGCACAAAGCCCAGCCTGAAAACAAGGGATCAGCAATAATTGGGCATTTCGTCCAAGAGAATTTTTTTTTTAATGAGTAATACTGAAATTAAGTGATATACTAAAAATCTGAAAGTATACCTGACATGCTTAGATAAAGAGGCTCCGGAGGGAAAGAATATGTTAGGGCGCCTCCAGTTCAGGCGCTTGGTCTCTGCAGGCAGATCCCCCCAACGGAGAAGTGGTTGTCATGGCTCATGGACTATAGTGCTTGGGGTCACCCTGTTCTCTTGGCTGACTCCATGCTTCCCACTATGGAGAGTGTCCCAAGTGGTGATAGTCCCTGGCACAGGTCTGTTTTATGGAGATTTGGCCTGCACTTGCCTTTTTTTGGTACTCTGACCCTGAAGGGCTTTGCTACCCACAGAAGGTAGGGCCCTCAGGCTGGCAGCAGCATCTCTTAGGAGCTAGTTCAAAATGGAGAATCCCAGGACCAGCCCCAGGCCAACTGAGTCAGAAGCCACATTTAATGGGATCCTTAGGTGATTCCTTTGCACTGTCACATGAGAAGCAGTGCTGTGGACAAGCCAAGTACAGAATACACTTAGAGCAAAGTAGCCAGTCCCTCTCTGGACCCATGGTGACAGGGACACCTCCGTGGAGTCACCTTCAGTGCCCTCAGGCTGAGTGTGTAAAGGAAAGCAGAGATTTGAGGTGTGGGACGGGAAGAGAAAAGCGACTGCTTGCTTCCAGGTACAGAGCCCCCACCACGGGGCCCCCATAACTTTGTGTCCAGGGATATAGAACAGCTGCAAGTCTCCTACACATGAGCCATGTCCTATTTTTGTGTCTTTCTCTTGCTGTTCCAGTTGTGTGTGACCCCCTTTACCCTCTCCTTGGTAACTCCTTGCAGCCTCAGCCCAGGGATCAGTTCCTAGGAATCCACCCTGGTCCTTCAGGCAGGGCTAAGTTTCCTCTGTGCCCCCCCGCCATGACCCCAAGTTGGCCACCACGGTCAGCTACACCCAGATCCCCAGTGCACTCTACACCCTTCAAGAGCAGAGGCCAGATCTTTCCATATACTCAGGATTAGCATATGGACTACGGTCCATAGCAAGTACTCAAGCAAATATTGGCTGGCTGGCTGGCTGGCTGGATACTTGTCAAACACAAACAAGAGAAGTGAATTGTCAATGGATATAGCAAATGTTCATTATTCGTTTATTTTCTATGCTCCTCACTAAACAATATGCTGCTAAGGGCAGAAACCATTTCTTATTTCTGTCTGTATCTCAGGGCCATACCAGATACCATATAAATGTAGGTTCAACAAATGAATGGGGAAAAGTGAATAAAGTATAGCACAGTACTGAAGAGCTCGGAACTCTGGGCGCCTGGGTGGCTCAGTGGGTTAAAGCCTCTGCTTTCGGCTCAGGTCATGATCTCAGGGTCCTGGGATCGAGGCCCACATCGGGCTCTCTGCTCAGCGGGGAGCCTGCTTCCCCCTCTCTCTCTGCCTGCCTCTCTGCCTCCTTGTGATCTCTCTCCCTCTGTGAAATAAATAAATAAAATCTTTAAAAAAAAAAAAAAAGAGCTCAGAACTCTGGAGCCACACTGTCAGAGTCAGAATCCTGACTCTGCCGCTTGCTATCTGTGTAATTTGGGCAAGTTATATAACCTCTCTATGCCTCAGTTTCCTCTTCTATAAAATTATGATTATAATAGAATTTCCTCATAGGGAAAGGGGAACCCTCTTACACTGTTGGTGGGAATGCAAGCTGGTGCAGCCACTCTGAAGAACAGTATAGCGGTTCCTCAAAAAGTTGAAAATAGAGCTACCCTATGACCCAGCACTACTGGGTATTTACCCTAAAGATACAAATGTAGTGACCCAAAGGGGCACGTGCACCTGAATGTTTATAGCAGCAATGTCGCAATGTCCACAATAGCCAAACTATGGAAAGAGCCTAGATGTCCATCAACAGATGAATGGATAAAGAAGATGTGGTACACACACACACACACACACGCACGCACACACACACACACACATACATACACACAATGGAATACTATGCAGCCATCAAAAAAACGAAATCATGCCATTTGCAAAGACATGGATGTACCTAGAGGGTATTATGCTAAGCGAAATAAGTCAATCAGAGAAAGACAATTATCATATGATCTCTCTGATATGAGGAATTTGAGAGACAGGGCAGGGGTTCATGGGGGGTAGGGAGGGAAAAAATGAAATAAGAGGGACTAGGGAGGGAGAAAAATCATGAGACTCTTAATCTCAGGAAACAAACTGAGGGTTGTTGGGGGTTGTGGGGGGAGGGATAGGGTGGCTGAGTTATGGACATTGGGGAGGGTATGTGCTATGGTGAGTGCTGTGAAATGTGTAAGACTGATGACTCACAGACCTGTACCCCTGGGGCAAATAATACCTTATATGTTAATAAAAAAAATTTTCCTCATAGGATTATTATGATACTTCAATGGATTCAATTCATATAGAGTGCTTAGAAAAGCATTGTTGTTGATGCTGGAAAGGGTCTGGGTGCTTGGGAATGGTATACTTTATCTGTATCTTATATTGCCAGAGTCTACCTGAAGGTAAGTCAGCTGGTACCTCAAAAGGTTGATCCATGAGCTAGGATAAGGACTCATACCCAGTAGAGGAATCTGGGTCCAGGCCCAATCCTGTCTGTTCCATATACCCTCAGCCCCAGGCCAGGCCAGGCCAGGCCTTGTGCTCCCTGATCACTCATCCATCCATACTCATTCTCTCTTTCTCCTTTTCTACAGGAAAATGTCTCTCTGATCAAGGAGATTAATGAGCTCCGCAGGGAGCTGAAGTTCACCCGCTCCCAAGTCTATGACCTTGAAGCAGCTCTGAAACTGACCAAGAAACTCCGACCACAGGATGTTCCAGAGACAGGTAATGTCACCAGTGGCCAAGGGGGATGAGCACTGGGATCAAGGGATCAATGGTGGCCACAAGGTGGTCTCCCTTTGGCTTCCACGGCTGCCTTTCCTGAGTCCTCCTGCATCAGATCACATCTACCCCATGGCCTTCTGGGAACCTCTCTGTGCTGTACACCTGCTATCCAAAGGGTCTGTGAGGCACCTGCCATAGTCAAACATGTGCGGGACCAAAATCCTTGGGGTTAGCTATAGTTTTAGAATTCAGAATCTTTCCAATTTTAGAAAGAGCGTACTATATACTGCATATTACATAACATCCCTAGAGGAGTCTGAGGCAGGGCCCTGAAATCAAACACATTCGTATTTCTGTAGTGAAACATGAATATTCACACTGATCTTCATAAATTTTAAAATGCTTTACATTTTTAGAGCTTTTGGCACTTTAGGATTGAGGATAAGGGATTGTGGACCTGTGCAATTAAAATAAAGACAAAAAGAAAGATTAGAAATATTCAAATGGAAAGGGGGAAAATGACATTAGAAATAGTAAATGAGTTAGTTACTGCAATTATATCCTAAAGTTCCTCTGAATTTCTGATGCCAAGGCAAAAAGAGAAACAGAGAAGCACGACAGTTTACATGGTCCTCATTTATGGCAAAAGGAAGGTTTGGAGTTTTTTTTCTGGGGAAACAAACCTTTTCCTGGCACTAAATTTTGTAAGAAACTTAACACAGAGATCCTTAAGAAAGAGGTGTTGAATAACACAGTGGACAGTCTTTAACTGTATGTCTTCAGACAATTAAAAAACAGTCTTCAGGTATCCCATCCCTTTCTTATCTGGACAGTCAATAAAGACAGACAGTATAAGGCATTTCCATGGAAAATTAAGTCAATGTGGTTTGAGTATATTGTTTTTTGGTGGTTTACATTCAGGAATAGAGCTTAGAAGCCTTGATGAGTGGAAACCTGCCATGGCCGTGGACTGAGTCTTTCCAGTATCAGTCATATCATGTTACTATGGTCACAAAGGAGGTTATCATTGGGAGAAGGTGACTGAAGTATAGCAGGAAGTCTCTGTACTATTTTCGTAATTTGTTGGGACTCGTAAACTATTACAAAATTATACATGTAATTGTGTAGTCTCGTCTGCCCTTTTTGTTGAAAAAAGTGAGTTGAGGAGAAGTTGAGACGAGAGGAAACTCTCTGAGTAGTGACAATATTAGGTCTAAAGAACTGACACCAGAGCGCAGTATGTGTTACAAAGACTGAGCTACTTGACTTCTTGGAGATGAACAGGAGGCGTAGATGTGCCTGTGAACAACTGCAAAGCCTCCCTTTAAAAAATATTTCTAATATGCCCAAGTGTCCTCGCAAATAATCAACTGAGACCTCCTCAGGATACTGTGTGATATAGCCAAGTTCTTCTAATTACTATAGTTGAAATTTTCAGACGTATACAAAAAATGAGAGAAAAGTCTTATCAATTCCCATGAATCTATTCCCTGACTTCAAAAAGTATCAGTTCCTGTCACTCTTGCTTCATCGGTATCCACAGCCCCAGTTATTTCCTCTCCCATCACCATGGGTTATTTTAAAATGAGCCCAACATCAGATCATTTGTGTGCTATAGTTTTACTCAAGGAAGATTTCCTTTGTAACAGCTGAAGACAGGTATTACCAACTGTCTGCTTTGATCATGAAGAAACTAAGCCTGACTTCTAATTTTGAACCTGAGGCCACCAAGACAAGTTAGCTCAAAATAGATATCCTCAAGTTGTGTAAGATTGACCGATTCAGTTGTTTTTTTAAAAAGTCTTTATCTGGGGATGTCTGGGTGGCTCAGTCATTTAAGCATCCGACTCTTGATTTCAGCTCAGGTCATGATCTCAGGGTCGTGAGATTGAGCCCTGTGTTGGGCTCCATGCTCAACCTGAGATTTTCTCCCTCTGCCTCTCCCCTGCCCTGTAAAATAAACAAATCTTAAAAAAAAAAAAAAAAAAGAATTCTTTATCTGAACAGGACAGGTTGCCATCCCCAAACCACTGTTTTAGCTATAGCAGCATTTATATTAAGTTTCCATTCACAGAACAATTAACTAACTAATAATTAACAATTAACTAATAGACACACCTGCATGTTTTTCAATTATTAAAACCATATAATTAGAACTTCCAAATGAAGATGGCTAATTAGAAGCCTACTAAAATGGCATAAATAAATCATACGATCAAAGAAAACAAAGAAAGAGACACAAAATGTTGAAAGCTGGAAAACAGATAGGTAAGTGGTAACTGACTTCAGAGACTCCTAGGCCAGAAGTGGGGAACCTAGAGGAAACCTAACGTACTTTCCGTGCCGAGAGCACTTTTGCAAACATGGTGAATGTTCCTAAAACCCACCGGACTTTCTGCAAGAAGTGTGGCAAGCACCAGCCCCACAAAGTGACACAGTACAAGAAAGGAAAAGATTCTCTTTATGCCCAGGGGAAGTGGCATTATGACCGAAAGCTGACCAGCTATGGTGGGCAGACTAAGCCGATTTTCTGGAAAAAGGCTAAAACTACAAAGGAGATTGTGCTGAGGCTTGAATGTGTTGAGCCCAATTGCAGATCTAAGAGAATGCTGGCTATTAAGAGATGCAAGCATTTTGAACTGGGAGGAGGTAAGAAGAGAAAGGGCCAAGTGATCCAGTTCTAAGCTTCATATTTTGTTATAATATCAATAAAATCTTGAGGTTACGTTAAAAAAAAAAAGAAGAAACCTAATGTACATCACAGAACCCCCTCAAGGCTCAGAAATTAGCTGAAGCAGATATATCAGGAGGTAGGGGTGAAGGTGAGGCTAAAAACAAGGGAAAGTCTTTAAGAAGCTGTTAGATCTACCTCGTATCCAATACAATGGCTAGAAATAGATGGATCATGAAATTCCCAAAGAGCAGAGAACAAAGGAAAAATCCTTCAAACTTCTAAAGAGCATAGGGGGAGGTTTCATGCAAAAGATCAAAAATCCCAATTGCAGTATACAAAATCAACAGAAAAATCAGTTGCATTTTTATACACTAACAATGAACAAAAATGAAATTAAGAAAATAATTGCATTTATAATAACATCAAAAAGAACAAATAGGAATAAACTTAACCAAGCTGGCAAAAAACTTATACCTTGAAAACTATAAAACGTTGCCGAAAAAAATTAAGACACCAATAAATGGAAAAACATCTTATGTTTGGAAGATTTAATATTGTTAAGATGTCAATACTACCCAAAACAATCTACTAACAGTACAATCCCTGTCAAAATCTCATTTTTTTTGCAGAAATAGAAAATCTATTCCAAAATTCATATAGAATCTCAAGGTATCTCAGTCAAAACAATATTGGAAAAGAAGAACAAAATTGGAGGTCTCACACTTCCTGATTTTAAAACTTACTGCAAAGCTATAGTAATCAAAACAGTGGGGTACTGGCATAAAGACAGACATACAGACTAATGAAATAGAGTAGAGAGCCCAGAAATAAACCTTCACATATATGGTCAAATGATTTTCAACATAGGTGCCAAGACCACTCAATAGGGAAAGGACAATATTTTCAGTAAATGGTGCTGGGAAAATAGGATACCCACATGCGAAAGAATGAAGTTGGACCCTTACCTTACATGATATACAAAAATTAACTCAAAATAGACCAAGGACCTAAATGTCAGAGCTAAAACTATAAAACTCATACAAGAAATATAGGAGAAAAACTTTATGTCGTTGGATATGGCAATGATTTCTTAGATATGACATCAAAAGCACAGGCAACAGAAGGAAAATAAATAAATTGGACTAATCAAAATTTAAAACTTTCATGCATCAAAGACCACCTTCAGCAAGAATGAAAAAAAATCCATACAATGGGAGAAAATATTTGTAAGTCATATATCTATAAACAACTGAGATCCAGAATAAATAAAAAATCCTAAAACCAAAACCAAAGAAAATTTTTTTGATGAGCAAAAGACTTGGCATAGACATTTATCCAAAGTATACATTTATCCAAAGTATACATTTGTCCAAATGTATAATAAGCATATGAAAAGACACTCAACAGAAATCATTAGAAATACGCAGTTTTTGTTTGTTTTGGGAGAGAATGCACACACGTGTGCACACATGTGCACACGTGGAGGGGGAGGAAGAGCAGAGGGAGAGAGAGAATCTTAAGTAGGCTCCTTGGGCAGCACAGAGTCCAGCACAGGGCTCAATCTCATGAACCTGCAATCATGACCTAGAGCCGAAATCAAGTCAGATGCTTAACCAACTGAGCCGCCCAGGCACTACAGAAATATACAAATTGAAACCACAGTGAGGTAGTACTTCATGCCATGATGATCACTATTATCAAACAACAACAACAACAAAACCCTGCAAGTTTTGGTAAGTATGTAGACAGGAAAGGGAAGGGAAGGAAGGAAGGAAGAAGGAAGAAATGGAGTCAGATCAATACAGAATAAATTGGGAAACTATAAGCTACCCAGAGAGGAAAACCTACCTTTCAGAGGGAGATAGGTGAGATAAGGATCTGTCAGTCTAAGCTCTGGATGAAGAAAAGAAAAAACAAGAGAAAAGATCTCTTCCTGAGAACTTCTAACCAAAAGTCCATACTCAGGCAGGTTTAAATCCAGAATTTACACTTAGTCTGTGGCTCAAAGCAATGTTGACTGAAGATTTAGTTTAACTGGTAGTGTCTCCAGGTCCTGAGCAGAAGCAAATGCAAATTTCCTATGGAAGACTAAATTTTAAACCCAATTGTCAAAGAATTCCTATAGATAACATTCTAAGGAACATGAACTCATAATCAAAAATCACTAAATACAGGAGGAAATAAATCACCATGAGTGAAAAACAACAAAAGCATCAAACTACAGAATAAAATCAACAAAGACCATGGACAGTAGAATTATTAAAATAAGAATATTTAATATGTTTAAAGAAATAGGAATTTGAAAATAAGACAAGAATTTCCCAAAATTGGCTAGGTATATTTGAAAAAAGAACCAAAAACACTCCTAGAAATGAAAACTATAGGTTGCAATTAGACTCAATGGACAGACTGAACAATGGGTTAGAGGTATCTGAAAGGAGACTTCGAGAACTCAAAGAATGAAGAAATTACCTAGACTGTAGCCCAAAGGGACAAAGGTGTAATAAAAGACAAAGAAGATGGGATGAGATAACGCAAATTATGTCTAACTGAAGTTTGAGAAAGAATGAGGAGAGGTGACATTATGATAAAGAACAGCTGAAAGTTTTTCAGAATTGATGAAAGATGCCAATCATGAGGTCCAGGAAGCTGGAATCTCAAACTGGATAAATAAAAAGAAATCTATACCTAAACTGCAGAAAACCAAAGACAGAGATGTTAAAAGCAGCCAGAGAACAGAGAGCTTGCATATAAAGGAATAACAATTCAACAGATACCTGACTTCCCAAGAGCAACAGTATAAACCATGCAGACATTGTGAAATACTGTCTTCAAAGTGCTAAGAGGTAATAACTGTCCCCTGGAGTTATGTAACTGGTGAAACCCAAGAAAAAAAATTTTTTTACAAACAAAAACTGAGAGAATTTGTCACCAACAAAACCTCATTAAAGGAACTTTTAAAGAATATATGTCAGGAAGAAAAACTACTCTAGAGGGAAGTCTGACAACTGTATAAAACAATACTAACAATGTCTAAGCTGTGAATCAAAATACCAAGACAGAACTAAAACACTGAGCATTTAACCAGGGTGATCAAAGCTATAGCCTTCTAAGTCTTATATTATTTTGCAAGAAGGTAAAGATAATGATTTACTTTGGACTCTAAGTTAAATATGCTTCTTAAATTTTTGAGGATAACTATTAAGAAAGAAAAAGTGTATATACCTTCCAAACCAGTAAAGGGGGAACCCCCCTAAATTTTGAAAAGGCCAAAAAAGAAAAGGAAAAAAGAGACATCAACATAAAATGCAAATAAGACAGTAGAAATAAATGCAAATGTATTAGTAGTCATATTCTTATTTCCCATCATTAAAATCAGAACTTAATCTCCCAAAGGAAGGTAGCAGGCAGGATGCAGAGAGAAGACTTCCCACCTCTGGTAGATGGCAGGATCAGAGCCAAGCACAGACCCAGAGGACACAGGGGATATGAGGAGCAAGGAGGGGACAGGAGGAGAGCACTGACATGGCCCAGCCACGGAGGAAAAGGACAGGTGGGTTTACACACCACAGCGCATGGAAGAAGGACCATCAAAGAGGGACTCTGTAAGACTGAACCAAACTCTGATGATCAAGGAAGTCATTATCAAAGGGATGAGAGAGAATTGGGGCTGCGAAGAGAAGAAAGAGGAAAAGTCCAGCCCATGCCCTTAAGATGCTCACAGTCCAAGGAAGGAGACAGAGGGGGAAACAAGGGCCAGAACCCCACATTGGGCCCACTGGACCATCTTCCATGTGACCTGGTCTCAGGAGGCAGAGCTGCACCCCTGGGAACATTCATGGACAGTGTTGCCCAGGCCAGGGATGTTTCTGGAGACAACTGCTTCTGGAGGCCTGCCACCAGTCAATAGCTGTGTCAACCCTGAGCTGTCTTATAGCTCTGCAGTGTCTGATTTTCCCCATCCCATGCCTGTTAGGATATTCCTCATCCAGTACACCTCACTGCCCAACCTCTGAGGTCCATTGACTTCACCCAGTGATTGCAGGGCCTAGAGGAACTTAAAGCTACGATCTGCATCAAGATCCTTATAGCACCTGGTGAAGCACTGGGACAGACAGGGTGGTATGGTCAGTGGCAGGGCACAGTAAGGAAAATTCCAAGTACTGGAATATTTTCAGGCTCAGTCTACTACATACCTCCAGGACTGTGGCCTCACAAACACAGGTTGGATCTCTCTGGGCAACGAAGCAATAATTGAGTGAGTGTAAAAGCCGATGGGGAGGGCACAAAGTTTAGTCCAAAGACTATGCTGGCAACCATGAAAGAGGAAGTAGCTGAGGGAGCATGTGGAGAGGCAAACAGAAACGAGGCAGAGGCAAGTGACACAGGTGGATGGGCTTGTAGGCTTGAGTGTGCTGTACCTTCCCATGGGCGCTGCTCTCCCCAGGGCTGGACCACAGCTTGACCAAATGGATGGTTATCAGGGACAACCAGTAGCAGCAGGAGGATGAAGGTCAAGAGCTAGAAAAAGAAGAAATACTAAAAGATCAAGAAATTGCCAAAAAGAAGTAGAGTTGAGGAACAAAGGTAAGAAGAGAAGGGTCTAGACTTCTCTTAGGAAGAGTGGGATGAATCAAGCACTCTTAATGCTGGCCCCATCTTCAGACCAATTAGAAGCCTAAGGCAAGGCTGGCCACTGGCCATTGCTGACAACTTGTTCCTTGCAACACTCTCTTCCTTGGCTTCCAACATGGACTCTTTTCTAGAGTTAACTTCTGATATATAGGGAAGAGGTTGGCAGTGGGTAGGAAAGAGACTGCTCTTCTGCTGGGAGAAGCTTGACTGGGAGTAGGAGACACAGATTGTCAGCAAAGTAGGTGTCAATGTTATCTGTGAAGAGTGGAGGAGAAGATGGATTTGGCAATAATTTCTTGGATGTGACACCAACAACACAAGCCACAAAAGAAAAAATAGACTACATAAAAATTGAAAACTCACATGCATCAATGGACACAATCAACAGAGTAAAAGGGCAGCCTGTAGGATGGGAGAAGATATTTGCAAATCATATATGTGATAAGGAGTTATGGCCAGAATATGTAATGAACTCCTGCAGCTCAACAGCAATAACAAAACAACCAGATTGAAACACGGGCAAAGGACTTGTATAGACATTTCTCCAAATAAGATACACAAATGGCCAATAAGCACATGAAAAGATGCTCAACTTCATTCATCATCAAGGAAATGAAATCAAAACCACAATCAGGAGTACTTGGGTGGCTCAGTCAGTTAAGCATCTGCCTTTGGCTCAAGTCATGATCCCAGGGTCCTGGAATCGAGCCCCACATCGGGCTCCTTACTTAGTGGGGAGCCTGCTTCACCCTCTCCTTCTTCTGCTCCCCCTGCTTGTGCTCTCTCCCTCTCTCTGTCAAATAAATAAGTAAAATCTTTGAAGAAAAAAAAGAAAAGAAAATCTGAACTTAAAAAAAAACACTATAAGATGCTACCTCACATGCTTTACGATGGCTGCTCTCAAAACAAACCAACAGAGAAGTGTTGGTGAGGATCTGGGGAAACTGGAACCTTAGCTCACTGCTGGTGGGCATGTAAAAATGGTGCAGCCACACAACAAGGCAGTTTTTCAAAACATTGAAAATAGAATTACCATTTGACCTAGAAACCACTTCAGGGTATATACCCAAAAGAACTGAAAGGAGGATATCAAAGAGATATTTGTACCCACATGTTGATAGCAACATTATCCACAGTAGCCATACAGCAGAAGAAACCCAACGTCTATCACTGGATGAAGGGATAAAATGAAGTACGTACGTGCAATAAAATATTCTTCAGCCTGAAAGAGAAAGGATTTTGACATGTGTTGCAACACAGATGAACCCTGAGGACATCATGCTAAGTGAAATAAGCCAGACACACAAAAAGACAAATACTGTGCGATTCTACTTATCTGATGCTCCTAGAGCATCACGTTCTTAGAGACAGAAAGCAGAATGGTGACATGAGAGTTCTAGAGAATGATTGCACAACAATGTAAACGCACTTAATGCTGCTCACTCTATACTTAAAAGTAGTGAGATGGTAAATTTTATGTTACATTTGACCATAATTTTCTTGAAAGAGTTGGGATGAGGAGTTAGAGGACAGGCCAAAGTTCAGAACCACAGCCGGAGGGGAGGAATGAGAGTTTGCTGACTACAGACAGGAAGTTCGTCTGGGGCTGGAAACTGAGAATTTGAATCTCATAGGCAGCACACAACAGGCCAGCTGTGAATGGGTGGTTGGCTGATCTCAGCTTCAGGCTGTGTGGGGCACACGGGGCAGGAGGACAAGGCATCTAGAATCTCGAGGGTGCTGTCAAGAAAATGGCGGAAGAAACCCACGGTGGGTCTAACTGGACAGAAAAGGTAGTGAATCTAAAAGGAACCCCTTTGGTAGGTAAAAAATGGAACTGTCCAGAAAGAAGAGAGCTACACTCAAAGAGCAGAAATCGTGAAGGCAGTGAGAGAGGTAGTAATGGGAGGATGAGCTACTAGAGTAGAGATTTAAAGGTGCGGGGTCCTGGGCCTGCTGAGGACAGGGAGCTCACAGAACGGGGCCAACATGGCGTGGAGGCCAAGAACACAAATGGCGAGAGCTCAGCCTGTGGGGCCAGGGGATGGGATGAACCATGGACCCTCATGGACACCAGCATTGCGTGGGATGATGTCAGCTCCCGAGACAGGAGGGTGGAGTCTGGGGAAAGTCCTCAAGGGGCATGAGTGAGTGGCCATCCCAGGAGGGATAAAGAGGGGTCTGTCTCCTGGAACGGGGTCTTATGTGAGGAGGAGGACAGGGGGGTTTGGAAGCCAACCTAGGTCAGCAGAACAGCGCCACCCTGCTTGGGGAGTGAGGTGCGGGGGGAATGAGCGGAGTCTGCTGGAGGGGCCTGGGGCAGGCCGACTAGGAGACTCAGGAGACAGGCTTTCTCACTCTGGAGTGTGTCTCTTCATTCCTCCATATCTGCCGGACAGTGAAAGGGCCTGTCTCTATCCCTAGCATCTGGGATTAGTAGGTGCTCAATAAATCAGGGGTCAGAAAGGGAGGAAGAGGGATAAGCTGGTTCTGCCCTGTGCCTTCCAGTGTCCAGCGAGGTCATGCCCAGCACTGCACCCACCATGAGACTGAATGAGCAAGAAGAAACCGGGAGAATCATCGAAATGCAACGCCTAGAAATCCAGCGCCTCAGAGACCAGATCCAAGAGCAAGAGCAGGTCCCAGGCTTCCACCCCCTTGCTGGAATTCGGCTTCCTTCCCTTGTCCAGTCAGAAGTGGACTTTGAGGTACAGACCAACTGATCCCCTCTGGTGAGCCATCTGCAGGTGCCCCTGTGCCCCTGCCCTCAGGCCAACCCTGCGCTGTCCCTCCAGTTCCTGCGGCACTGGCCGCGCCAAACTCTGTCCTGCCCCGGGACATGGGCAGAATAAAGATATTTGCCCTCAACCATGTCCAGCTCTCTGTTTAGCCAGGGAGCTAGGGAGGGGATAGGGAAAGAAGGGACCGTGAGGACTGGGGAGGGGGGCCTCCAGCTCGTCCAAAGCCATCGCTGCTTGTCCCTGTCCAGGCACAGGGCTGCCTGTCACTGTGGAGACCACACAGTGGACTTGGCCCGGCTTCCTGCTGCTCCTCTACTCTCTCTGTGCCTCCAGGGTGAGCTGCCTACACCCTGTCACAGTGGCCAGCTCATCCCCCTCGGACCAGTGTATACCCAGCATGTCCTCTCCCCTCTAGGTGACCAGGCCCAGGGAGGAGGAAAAAATTCAGGCACCTTCTGACTGACTCAGCCACAGAGACAACAACTCCTGACATCATCATGACCGGCAGGGGGGCTGGAACAGACTTCATTCTGAACTAGCCTCTTGGCTTTACCTTTGCAGAAGAAACTGGAATGAAATGGGGGTCAGGGAGGTCAGCAGAGCCCGATGCTGCAGGATCTTGAAGGCACATTACAGAAATGACACTATCCAGAGGCCAGCACAAAGCCACTGAGAGTCCCGGCCCTCCACTCCCAGGTTCTTGCCACACTGGCTTCCTTTCAGTTCCTATAAAAGGTCAAGTTCTTCCCTGCCTCCGGGTCATTCCCATACTCTTTTCTCTGCCTGAAATGCTCTTGTCCTCACGCCTCACTCGGTGAACGTCCTCCTTCAGGTGGTAGTTGAAATGCCGCTGCCTCAGAAAGGCAGTCCCTGATCCCTCCCTCCCCCATCTGGATTACACGCGCCATCTTGTTTTCCTTCATAACCGTCACTATAACATATCCATCTGATGGTGGGATGCTGCCTCTCCCACTAGGTTCTCAGTTCCGTGGATGCAAGGGCTGGGTCTGTTTTTAAAGTTCCCTTGTGTGTCCGGGTGGAGCACTGATGGAGGGACCCCACAGGGGAGGCTGGGGACTGTGGGGAGGACGCTGTGGCCAACCAGGAGTAAGAGGACAGCTTCCGGGACCCAGATGGTGCCAGGGAAGATGCAGAGACGTGAATTCCTCTGACTTCAGGACCAAGGGAGTTAGCCCAACACAGGGAGTGGGAGAAGGCCTCGGGAAGAAGGGATGCAGAGAGCAAACCTGGGCCTCTTCTGTTGGCCAGAAGGAAATTCCCTGGGAATAGGATGCAGCGACGTTCACGCAATGGACTTTTCAACCTAAAAATGCCCTAGAATCAAGACGTCACATTTCACCTATAAGACGGGCCACAGGTTCCAGGTGAGGAAATCAAACCATGAAGGGTGAAATCGTTGGCACAGGCTCGTCCTGGCCAGGCCAGGATTGAGGCCCCGGGCTGCCAGCAGCCTCCATGTTCCACCCCTTTAAGCCTGCCCTGGAGAAGTGCCGAACAGAACCTGGGCCAGGTGGTGGAGGTGAACGGCATGTGATGCCAGGAGAGTCTAGACCAGAAGTGGAAGGACCTGGTGACTCCCAAGCTCAGCTCACCTAAGCTGCTGGCTGGCTGCAGTCCAGCTGCTGGGAGGGAAGTGGAGGCAGCTATTCAGGCCCAGGGAGAGCCCCGTCCCAGCCGTGCCTGGCGTTCGGGCCAGCAAGGGACAGGGTGTTTGCTCAGCTGCCCAGGGGGTGGGGGGACGGCTTCTTGTGGGCAAATCTGGAGCCCGAAGTACAGTCTTTTTGTTTCGTGCAGAGCTCCGTCTCTCAATAACCAATGTCATGGCCAGACTGGCCCTTGTGGCTCTGAACATGATTCCAAGACTCTCTGCAGCAACCACCATCAGGAAAGATGGTGACCTGGAAATTACACCTGGGTCACACAGCAAGGTCAGGGTCAGAGGGGAGGGAGAGAGGGAGGGAGGAGAGAAAGTGATCTCACAGGCCTGGAACTCTGCCCTATTGCGGTCAAGCATGGGGGCCTACGGTTTCTGGGCTCACTATTTAAAATGTAAGAGTGGGAATTTAAAGGGTAAGAAGAGGGGAGAGTGGCTTAACCAGTCAGTTGCTGAAATCCACCAAGATCTCCGAAACAGAGAAGCCTCGGTGGCTGGCAATATGTTTTCTGAGATAGTCCTTTTTGAAGCAGAGGTCAGGCACTTGAGTGACAAAAAGGAAAGTCACTGTCAGGGCTTCACGACACCAGTTCACCTCTCCATTTTCCTCTGGTGTTCCTACATCCAGCTGGTGGGGGGGGTCCTGCATAGGAGACCTCCCTCGGCTTTGCCTATCCTGACTCCACGGGGACCTTCTCGCCCCACTAGCCAACCTCCCCCTTCACAACCTCCCTCCTCACTCTCCTACAGCCAGTTGGCCACCCCCCCATTGACAGTGGGCCTGGCAGTCACCTCCTCCTGCAGGACCCCACTGGTCACCCCAGTGGCCAGGCATTTGGCATATGGACCCCACTCTCGTTCCTCTGGTTGTGGTCCATCATTAAGCTCCGGGAACTCATTCATTTATGGTGTGACAGCTAGTGCTCTGGGAAAATCTGCGTGTCCAGGTAGGACTCCCTTGCAACGTCACTCTGGATGTGGAGTCAGAGGTTAGAGAGAAGGATGTCAGGCCCAGCAGTGGGGATCATTCTTCCTGAGCTCTGCTGGGGTAAGCTCCCCTAGACCACTGGAGGTTCAAGGGCCTACTTATGCTCTGAGCTGAGCTGGGGAGAGCAGATTTACAAGGATGTGACCCTGCTGGGCGCCAGGCAGCGGGAAGAACTAACATTCCCCATCACCTACAATGACCAATCACATACAAGAATTGTCATTTATTGGTCATCTAGTGTGTGTCACGTGGTGGGACTTGGCAGGGGTGGCAGGTGTAGACTGGGACTCATGACTGGGACTCACCTAGCACCTCCTCTGTGTACTGATGAACTAAATATATTAAAGTTGGAACTATGAGAGTCAGGCTCTGAGCAGAAGAACTATGGAAGCCCTCCTTTAGGTCCAAATAACAAAACTCAACTCCAGCCAGTTTAAGCCAAAAGGGGAAATTTATCATGGGGCTGGGCAAGCGGGTGAAAGTGGGGGTGGTCTCAGGAATCTCAGGGCAGAGATACAACCAAGCCTCAAGAGAAACTTGAACCAGGGCCTGGCTGAAACCACCCCTGCCTCTCTTCTCCTCGCCCCTCTCTGCAGACCAACTTCCGTCCCCAGCTTGGCTGGCAGAAGGTGCCTCAGCATCTCATTAGTACCCCCTCCAAAGCTGAAATGGAAGCTCTAGTCTGATTTCAAAATGCCAAAAGAGAACTATTTTGGGGCTTGCTTGAGTCTGGGGCATGCCCCTAGCTATACCCAGGGGGATGGGTCACAAAATGTGACCCTCGTTGCTGGGGTTCATCCCTGGGGGGAAGGTGGTCATTGTGCGCAGGGCAGACACTCCCAGCGATGTCTCTGAGGGAACTGTCACCCCACGGGTGGGGCAGGGCAGGGTGGGTTGGGGCTGGGGGTGGTGGCTCAAGCTACCAACCCCTTTAAGCCTCTTGCACTCCTGGCCCTCAGGAGGGCGGGGACAGCGCCTCTTTTGCTCATCACTGTGTCTCCAGCACCTGGCACAGCACCTGGTGGGAACACAGAGAAAAGAAATGGTAAATGTTTGCTGGAACGAATCAAGAATATAATTACATTATTTAATCACGCACACACACACACACACACACACACACACACACACACACACACTATTTAGACTAAGTACTTATTGTCCCCAATTTACAAATGGGAGAGCCTGAAACACATACAGTTTAATTGATTTTTCTCTGGTTACTCAGCAGGAGCTGGGGCTTGACACTTCAAGGTCAATCTAGCTCCCGAACCAGCGGGCTTTCCACCATTCATTCAACGTGTATTCACCACGTACCTATTATACGCCAAGCCTATTTTAGGAGCTGGGGAGAAATCATGAATCAGACTCGAATTCCTTCCGTCACAAAGCTTCCATTTTAGGGGAGTAGAGAGACAATATTCCAGACAGATAAGAAAAATATATAGCATGCTGAGCAGTGATAATTGCTACAGAGAAACATAAAAGAATAAAGGAAATCAAATAGGGCAGGGGGGTAGGAAGTGTGGGGAAGGTTGTGATTTTGGGGTGGCGGGGAAGGCCTTCTCGCTGAGAAGGTGATGTTTGAGCACATACCTGGCGGAAGGTGCGTCCAATGGGAGGAAGGGAGTCCCATGGGAGAAAAGCATTCCAGGCAGAGGGAACAGCCCATGCAAAGGCTCCAAGCAAGAAGAGGCCAGGGAGGAAGAGCTGGGATGAAATCAGAGAGGGCCTTAGAGATCCGGGAGGACTTTGGCTGTTTGTCTGCGAAAGGTGGGTTACGGGAGGCACGTTGCACAGTAGTGACGGGACCCGCTCTGCATGAGGACAGGGTCAGCCCAGCTGCCCAGCTGACAGTAGGCTGAGGTGGGAATGTGGCAGAAGCAGGGAGACTGGGCCACGGGGCCTCTCTTTTGAGAGGTGGACCTCTCAGAACTCCCACCATCCAATGGCCATCTAATGGACCAGTTAGAATCCACATTTTGGGGGCACCTGGGTGGCTCAGTTGTTAAGCGTCTGCCTTCAGCTCAGGTCATGATCCCAGAGTCCCTTCGACTCAGGTTGTGATCCCAGGGTCCTGGGCCCCAGCATCCCACTCCCTGCTCGGCAGGAAGTCTGCTTCTTCCTCTCTCACTCCCCCTGCTTGTGTTCCCTCTCTCGCTGTCTCTGTCTCTGTCAAATAAATAAATAAAATCTTAAAAAAAAAAAAAAACAGCTGCACTTTGCTCTCTGTGCCCACTGCCCCCTCCTACTCCTGGCTTTCCCTGATGCCCATCTCTGCTGCCCCACGCTTCTACTCTGGGGACACAATTCAAAAGCCCTGCAAGGAGACTGCCCTTCCACTGGGACTCCAGAGTTATTTGATAAGACCCAGACAGAGACCAAGGACTCATGCAATCAGTGTGTAAGCTGAGGAACCTTCTAGGCTGCCTTACCACCTACCAAAAAGTTCTTTTCAAACCGCTCAGGGGAAAAGGAGAGAAAATTTTCACGAGCTCCCCTGCCCCAGCTCCATCCGGGACAGCTGGACCATGGGCCTGGCTGGGCTGACTTCTTGAGACCAGGAAGGTAAATAATTGCTAGAAATCAGCATGTCAGCCAGGAGGAGTACACAGCCTGGAGCCCTGACCCTCCCCACCCCCTCGCCTCAGAGCAAGGGGTACCTTTGCAAAGTTTCCCAAAGTGGCCCACCCACGTGGTCCTCCCTGAGATCCAGCCCACCCCACAGCAAGTCAGCTTGCCCTCACTTTTCCTTGAGGGGAAGAATCGTCTAGATCTGCTCCCATCAGTCAGGGAGCCGTGGGCCACATGTGGCAACTGAGCATTTGCAACAGAGCTAATCTGAACTGAGATGTCCAGAATAAAGGACTGAAGTAGCTTATGACTCATTTGTAATCATTCACTACCTGGAAATCATAATCACTCACGAACACGAAAATATTTGGGAGTTAAATAAAAATTGTCATATATTATCACTTTTTAAAAAAACATTTTTAATGTGGTTACTTGAAGATTTTATATTTTTTTGCAAGATGTTATTTATTTGACAGAGAGAGCACAAGCAGGGGGAGCGGCAGAGGGAGAGGGAGAAGTAGGCTCCTCCTCACTGAGCAGAGAGCCCTAAGATGATGTGGGGCTCGATCCCAGGGATCCCAGGACTCTGGGACCTCGACCTGAGCCGAAGACAGATGCTTAACTGACTGACCACCCAAGCGCCCCTACTAGAAGATTTTAAATTACATCTGTGGCTTGCATTATAATTCTATTTGCTAGCGCTGCTCTCAAGTTATGACTGGCTCCCCCATCATCTCCACAGAACAAAGCTAAGAAAGGCACAGACAGCTCAAGCATGTTTATTCTGTGAGCTGATAATGGGAAGAAAACTTTGACTTTGTTTTTCTTGTCTATTTCACACATATCAGAAGGAGCGAGAGCAAGAGGCATTGCAAGGGGCCCAACGCAGGATATTGGTGACAGCCTGCAACCACCTCCAAGCAGGCCCCCTTCTCCTACCCAAAGTGCGTGTGGTAGAACCCCGGAGGCACCTGGGTGGCTCAGCTGTTAAGCGTCTGCCTTGGGCTAGGGTCACGGTCCCAGGGTCCTGGGATTGAGCCCCACACTGGGCTTCCTGCTAATAGGGAAGTCTGCTTCTCCCTCTCCCACTCCCGTTGCTATGTTCCCTCTCTCACTGTGTCTCGCTCTGTCAAATAAATAAAATCTTGAAAAGAAGAAGAAGAAAGAAGGAGCCCTGGCCATGTCCCTGGGACACTTCAGAATCCCCCAGGGCACCTCAGGGGAGTCCAGATGCCTTGCCATGGCATGTGAGTCTCCGTGCAACCTGTCAGACTCGTCCTTCCGGCCTTATCTCGCATGCTGCCTGCCCCCATCACTTCATACATTCATTCATTTGACAAATATTTATCGTTACTTCCTATATGGCAGGCAAAATGCTGGCTACCATGGTTAGGGGGTTAGCAAAACAGACACTAAGACCCCCAAGTTGTGGGGGATGACAAGTAAATAGAGGCAATTACAGCACAGGCTTAAGTAAGAGCAGCTGTGGAGCAAGCACAGGGGCCGTGGGTGCACTAAACTAACCTGGAAGTCTGAGAGGGCTTCCTGGAGGAGGTGTCATCCCAGTTGAAGAGTTTGAGTTGGCCAGCCTGAGGCTGGATGATGGTAAATACCCCATGCAGGGGAACTCTAAGTTCAAAAACCCACCAGAAGAGCAAAGCAGTGGACAGAGCTTGCAGAACTGAAGGGCCTGCTGGAGGCCAGGGGCCAGTGACAAATGACTGGCCTGGGGCAGGAGTGTGGCATATACCTTGAAGGGTTTATTCTGCAAGAGTTTTAAGCAAGGGAGCTCCTGTTTCTTTCTTTTTCTTTTCTTTTTTTTTTTTCTTTTAAGATTTTATTTATTTATTTGCCAGAGAGTGCACAAGCAGGGGGAGTGGCGGGCAGAGGCCCAGCAAGGAGCCTGATGTGATGCAGGTTTGATCCCAAAATCCTGGAATCCTGACCCCAGCCTAAGACAGACCAGACCAACTGAAGGGAGCTCCTGTTTCACACCTGAAAAGCCTTTCCCCTTTGGTTGAGTTCAAGTCCCACCTCTCCCAGCAGGAGCCAAGTCTAGGAGGCCAACCTACTGAGTCAGGCACTTGGGGCTTTAAAGGAAACAGAGCAAGGGGCTTGCAGAGGCTCCAATCCAGGGATGAGGGTACTGGGCCTGGGTTTGGGGATAAGCTGGTGTTGGGACTTGGGGCTGAGGCAGGAGTTGAGTTTGGGGCTGGAATTTGGGGGCTGAATTCAGGAACAAGAGTCAAGGTTGTAGTCTAGGGTCTAATTCCAGAATTTGGAGCCTGCGGTTGGGGTGAGGAGTTGGAGCTGAAGTTTCAAGCCAGATTTGGGGTTGGGATTTGAAGCTGGGGCTGGAATTGGATTTGGAAATAGGGCTGGGGGTTGGGGCTGAGATGTGGGGTGGGGGTTGCAGTCGGAGCTAGGACTAACTAGGAGCTAGATTTCCTAACTAGGAAATCTACTTAGGGTTTGAAAGTGCATCTGGGGTTGGGGTTAGGTTTAGGCTGGAACTAAAGCTAAGCTGGGCTTGGAACCAGGCGATGGGTTAGGGTCCTGGCTCTGGGACAGATAGACAACATTTCTCCTGCTTCCCAGATCCGAGAATTGTGTTCGAGCCCTAACAGCATCGGACAGAAGCCCCTCCCTTCCCAGGAATGCCTCAGCCCAGCAGATGGAGCTGTGCCACGTCAGCCAATCGGCTCAAGCCCTGCCTAGGAAACACCTGTTGATCCCCTCCCCCATGCACACCCCCAGGGCTTACCTGGACGCAGGTTAGGCAGGTGAAGCGCCTCCCCGGAAACGGAGCTGGAGTGCCCCCACCTGCCTGGCCCAGCCTGCTCTGATCGGATCCAGCACTTCCAGGCTTCTTGTGAGTGCCCCATGATCCCCTGACCCCCACCGCCCACACCTTCTCCCCCCTGGCTCTGCCTGAGAACGTCCACCCCACCCCCAGCCTGGCCCCACTGTCCCAGCACACCTGTGCAAGCACCTTCAGACTAGTGAAGTCACAGCCCCGAGGAATGCTGGGATTGAGTCCTGGTCCCCTCCTAAGGCCCTTCCCCCCCCACCCCGGGGGCATCCGCACCTGCTCCTCCCACCCTGTGTGCTAGGCTGCCCCTACAGAGGCAGGGGGAAGGACAGACTCATGGGGGTGTTAACCCGAGGAGGGCCACGCTCATCAGATTCCTGGAACGACCCAGGACCTGCACCCTATGTATAAAGCAGGAGTCCTCTCCTGAACTGGAGGGCAGAATATTGTGTTCTTTTATTTAAAAAAGAGTTCTTTGGGCATCTATGCAGGCCCTAGAATTCCCGTTGGAATTTTGAAGTGGAGATGTCAAAATGATTCGCCCCCATCCTTCAAGATAAATGTTACTGTCCTCACTTTTCCAATAGGGGGACTGAGGCTCTAAGAGGGGAACTCATCTGGGGCTTCCCTGACCCTCCCCTGAGCCCCTCTGCTGACTCGCCCACACAGGGCGTTTATCACATATACGCACCTGTCGCAAGCTGGGTCTCCGTGAAGGTGGGGACCATGGCTGCTTTACTTTACCCAGTTTGAGTCATGTTGGCTGGCCTCTGAGGAAGGTTAAATGTTAAATGAGTAACCATTGTCAGGTCCCTCACCAGAGTCCCACGGCTGGTAAGGACACCAGCTGGGGTTCAAGGACAGAGCCCTCCTCCATTTGCTCCACTTTGGAGAAATGGTGGAGGAGGAGGATGGCACGGAGGGGTTGGTGAGAGGGAGAATGGAGAAAGGAGGCAGCAAGAGGGGCGTGGGTGGGGGTGATGAGGCAGGAGCCCTGGGGATGGAAGCAGGGCTGTGTGGAGAGAGGTTTACAGGTGGCCTTCCTGGGACGTGCCCTTCACAAGGAAGTAAGGAACGCGAGAGGAGGAGGAGGTCTAGGCTAAGATGACGAGCTCGGATCGGGAAGTATTGCGTCAGAGATGACTAGGGAACACGAAGGTGATGGTTGGCTTATGGGTCTGGAGCTTAGGAGGGAGATCTGGGTTTGGGGGAGAGAGGGATCAGGGCACCAGCAGCTGTGGGTAGGAAATCAGATGAGATGTGGGGGAAGGAGAGAGTTCGAGATTAGATCCTGACCCACAGAGAAGTAGCTGTAGTCCCAAGAAAAAAGGTTGAGGGTCAGGCTGCTGGTTCCAGAAGGGTTAAGTCATAAGCCCCCCCCCCCACAGCCCTCCCACCAGGAGCCAGCGGTGACAGCTGAGGCCATGTGAGGCAGATCCTGAATGAGGCTTTATCTCTGCTCTTGGTCCCATCATCCACTGTGACACCAGCTTCTTCGGCCAGCCGGGATGGGACAGGCAACTGAGAGAGCCAGAGAGGTCAGGGGCTGGGCCAGGGGCTTCCCTGGAGGGGGTGGGGGCTGTGTTATGTGGGGGAACTCTCCTGGGGTCATTGGAGGGGCATTCCCGAGCTGCAGTGCTGGGGAGGGGGCTGTCGGGGGCCACTGGGGAGGATTCCCAGGGATCCCCCCCAAGGCTCCCAGGAGAGACCATCCACAAAGAGCGAGTGGGCTGGGGAGGTAACAAGTGTGATCCCCCTGCAGGTGATGGTGACCATACCCCGGACTGGGAGAGGAACGGGACTCTGGGCCTCTAGCTGCCAAGCCGGTGGGGGGGGCTCCAGGCCATGACCCGCACCCTCTAACCCCCGACACTGCCCTCTGCCCCGCCGCCTGCCATGTCTGAAGGAGAGGCCCCAGCCCCGCCGGGCCGGGGGGGGCTGCCCCCAGACATGCTGGCAGAGCAGGTAGAGCTGTGGTGGTCCCAGCAGCCGCGGCGCTCGGCGCTCTGCTTCGCCGTGGCCGTGGTCCTGGTGGCGGGCTGTGGGGCGGGTGGCGTGGCGCTGCTGTCCTCCACCAGCAGCCGCTCGGGCGAGTGGCGGCTGGCCGCGGGCACGGTGCTCTGCCTGCTGGCCCTGCTGGTGCTGGTCAAGCAGCTGATGAGCTCGGCCGTGCAGGACATGAACTGCCTGCGCCAGCCCCGCCACGTGGCCCTGCTGCGGAGCGGCGGAGGGGCCGACGCCCTCGTGGTGCTGCTCAGCGGCCTGGTGG
>LNAC01000063.1:4936631-4980337 GCA_002007465.1 Ailurus styani | reverse complement strand
AACAAACAAATAAAATGCTACAACAAAAACAAAAAACTAAAGGAAAACAGAAACACAGGCCTAGAGAAAGGGGAGGGGATGGGTTAGACAGCACAAATGTCCACATAAGCAGCCATTGCAGACTTGGCCTTTGTTGAGCTCTCCCGGGAAGGATGCCAGATGAAGAATCTGGCCCTTGCCCCTGAGGGTGGTTCCAAAGAGCAGTGGAAGTAACACCTCCACACCCAACTGTTACGTGGGTCTGGGCAGGAGCTGGGTCGAGGCACAGGGAGGGCAGAAATACTACTACTTCCGCAATCACTAGGGCCGACTTCCCACAACCTCCCACCTCCAGCTTGTTTGCTCAGAGCATCTCACTAAATCCCATGTCGGTCCACGCCACCACCAGCCATCCACTGGCCCCTCCTTCTACGTCTCCCTTCTCGTTAAGATTCCATGACCCATCATTTCACCCACTTCGTAACAGAGTCCTCACTCCTTAGCCCCCCATCCTTTGGTCCTACTGCCCCAGCAACTCCCCTCCCCTGGGCGAATCCACCTGTCTGCCTCACCGTGAACGGTTATTCGAGAAATCCCCATGGCCAGGCAGCCTGGTGTGACCATGAATTCCTCATCACCCATCTCAACCGGTCCCAATTCTACTCAACAGTTACACCTGCTTCCCTGATCAGCTCCTGCTTCCACACTGGCCCTCAAGTTCTCTCCACGACCTTCACACCCCAGCAAACAGCCCCCCACCCCCAGGCTTGGCCTCCCTGTCACGAGAAAATGAGTCATGTGGTGGGAAGCTTTCATCTTGCTCCTACCAAAGAGTTCCACCTTTCCTCAGGTCTGTGAAATAGCAGGCTGTGTCAGCTCAGCTGAGGAATTTGGACTTTGTCCCCAGGACAATGAGAATCGTGGAAAGCTTTTAATGAGGGAAGTACTCTGGCCAGAATAGGATTTGGGACCGGCTGGCCGCAAAGTAGAGCCTGGAGTTGGCTTTAGGAGAGAACGAATCAGAAGAAATGTCCAGTCAGTCCCAGAAGAGCCATTTCCATTGGCTCCTGAGAGATGAGAAGCAGGAGCCAAGCCGAGCTGGAGAGGAGGAGAAGAAAGGGTAGTCCAGAAAGAAGGAAGAGCAGGAGGAGGGTCCAGGGACGAGAGAACTTGCCTCCCTCAAGGAAACAGAGTTGTGTGGCCCTAACGGGAACATTCACTGGCGAGAGGCAAGGGGCGCAGCCAGGGAGGAGCCCTGGGCCAGTCCCAGGCTTCTGCGGCTTCTTAGTGGGTGACACCATTGCTTAAGGTGAAGAGGAAGCCAGGGAAGGATTTTAAGCCCTGGAATGGCCTGGTGGGAATTGTGTTTTAGGACAACATTCTGCCTGCGGCACAGGGAATTAACTGGGAGGGGCAAAAACAGGGACAGGGGACTCCTTTGGTGGGTGGATGCCATCTTCAGATGGGAGATGATGGGGGCCCAGACACAGGGGTGGCTGCCGGGACGGAGTGAAACAACACATCTGATGGACGTTCGGAGGGTGGGACCAACCTGTGCTTGCGACTGAGGAGCTTTTTAAGACGGGAGAGATGTGACGGGTTGATTGAATGTGGACAGAACAAGAGGTTTAAGACAGGAGGCAGGGAAGAGGCTGCTCTTGACATCCGTGAGTGGAGAGGCAGGGAGGGCGGCTCCAGGGCCCGCGATGGAGGCCTTGGGCTTCTGATGCCACTTGGGTAGGGGAGAAGAAAGAATGCAGACCAGGTAAGTTCGGAGCAGAAAGAGGAGGGAGGCCCTGGCCAACCGCTATTCTCCCGGGAGGCAAAGCCCATTTTAAAGAACTCCTCTGGAGGAGAGGGGAGTCTCGCCAAGGAAAGAGCAAGATTGCCAGAAGCCTGGAGAGCCCGCAGGAGGCCAGAGACCAGGCATTAACAGAGGCACTTGGCAGGGTTGACCCTGGGCTTTTCTCAACAGTGCACAGGGGCCAAGATGCAGGCCTCAGGCAGAGTCCCACCTGGAATGGGTAATGGGGAGACAACGGGGCAGGTGAGGCGAGGATGTTAGCGAAAGCTTGACCTAGGGGCACGTGGGTGGCTCAGTCGTTAAGCGTCTGCCTTCGGCTCAGATCATGATCCCAGGGTCCTGGGATCTAGCCCCGAATCGGGCTCCCTGCTTGGTGGGAAGCCTGCTTCTCCCTCTCCCACTCCCCCTGCTTGTGTTCCCTCTCTTGCTGTGTCTCTCTCTGTCAAATAAATACATAAAATCTTTAAAAAGAAAGGTTGATCCAATGGACCCTGAAATCTAAGCTGGTATTAGGTAAAAAGCAAAGCTAAGAGGGGGCTGATGGAGAGACAGTGGAGGGGTCTGGGCCTAGACAGAGGTCCCCATCGGGCAACAAGGGAGGGAGAGAGAGGTACTTGCACAGGTTCCTCCAGGGCTCATTAGTCACATTCCAGGTTCTCAGCCATGTCA
The DNA here is from genome assembly GCA_002007465.1 of Ailurus styani. Lineage (NCBI taxonomy): Eukaryota > Metazoa > Chordata > Mammalia > Carnivora > Ailuridae > Ailurus > Ailurus styani. Next base: position 4,977,885 of record LNAC01000063.1, on the reverse strand, counting down.
CCTGGACATCCTGATACTGGAAGACCATGTTCCAGAAACTTATGATCTGTTCCAATCTGAGCGGTTCTTACATCATATCCAGTTACATCCCACATGAGACCGCAGGCCTTCTGGGGACCCTCAGGTGTCCAGAGGCGCTTCCTCCAGGCCTCAGGGGACCAACGCAGGCCCCTCACGCTCAGCTTCCTGCACACGGTTGGGGGCTACCTTCTCGGCTGTTCCCCAGGACCCGTGAGGCTCCTCTGGGCAGAGGCATGGAAGTCAGCCCAGGAACTGGCTTGGGGCATACTCCTGACCCTCCTCAGCTCCCTTTCCCTCAGGGGAGGGGGGTGCCAGCCGGGCAGGGTGGGAGCAAGTCCAAGTACCAAGAGGTTCCCTCTCTGGATCTGTTAATCAGTACTCTGGGGTAAGATCAGAGTGCTGTTGCTGAGTGAAGGAGGCAAGTTGCGGTTAATTTGTTTGTGCCTCAACTTCTCAGTCTATAAACTAGGGGGGTCTGCCCAGCAGGGTGGTTGTTCTTACTGTTACTATGTTCTATAGTATCAGAGATTCTAATTCGAGTCCTTTACTGTCCTCACCGGGTTTTCGGTTCTTTTTTTTTTTTTCTTAATATTTTATCTATGGGGCGCCTGGGTGGCTCACTCAGTTAAGCATCTGCATTCAGCACAGGTCATGATCCCAGGGTTCTGGGGTCAAATCCCCACATACGGCTTCCTGAACCAAAATCAAGAGTCGGACGCCCAACCAACTGAGCCACCCAGGGGCCCCAGATCTTCTGACCTGAGTCCTGGGAAACAGACACATTCAAATCTCCAGCCCAGAGTGAATGAGGAGGAAAGAGGCTTGGCAAGCCTCCCCTTCAGGATGAAGATGGCCTCCCTGCTGTATGGAGCCGCCCTGAGGGTACCCAGAGGGATATGGCTAACACTTGCTGTATTCTACAGGACAGGGTACAGAGGGCAGGGTGGGGGCAGAGGCGGGCTGGGACCAGGGCCTGAAGCCAGAGGAGGGAGGACAGAGAGTTCTGGCTGAGTCTCAGGCCTCCCATGATTCTAGCATCCCTGGGCCTTTGAACACGTGGACCCAAATCATGCTCCCTCTTTGTGTGCATAGGGCCAAGCATGCAGAGCACAGTGGAAACCAGTCCTCAGAGGAATCCAGGAAGGCATCTCAGGACAGGGTCCAAGGTTCCTACAACCCTAGGGGCCTGCTCAGCCAGGCATGACATCCACAGCAGGTTCTGGGAGGAAGCTCTCCCTGCCGACACTTGCTGGGTGCTGGGCTCAGGAAAAACAAGCTCTTACCTTCTCTGGATCTGTCAGAGGTTCTGACTCAAGTCCTGAAGGGTATGTGACCATGGGGACAGCTGAGCTGCTCTCTGGCCCAGAACTCAGACAGGACAACCCCTCCAGGTAGCCACTGAGGGGACATAAAAGCAGGGAACAGGCCCGGCTGCATTTCGAGCAGCTCTTCCCTCGCTCAGGATGTGCCCTCAGCCCCTTAGTTCTGCTACTCAATGTCCTTCTCAAGGTCTTGGGCTGGGGCAGCCCATGCTGCTGTCCCGGGCACGGGGACTTTCCAGGCCTGCAAGGGTCAGACTGTCTCTGGACTCAGGAACAATGGTTTTGGCTAAGGACACATGCACTAGGCTCCCCTGCCACATTCTCCTCGGCTGACAAGCCCTTGGATGTCAGTGTTTCCCCAGTTGGTCCTCTGTACCTCCTCAACTCCACCCAGGCCCCTGATCTCATCACTCCTAGGTCTCAGTGACCCCGCTGCAAATCTACACCTGCAGGCCAGACTTCTCCCAGATGAATCCAGCCGTCCCTGGGCATCTCCCCCTGGAAATTGTGCATTAAGCATTGAATCCTTGTTCCCTCAAACCCAGCCCCTCCCCAGGGTGCCCAGCCCCCCTGACCAGAAAGCAGGGCAACTTTGTTGCCTCCTTCCTACTCCCCACATCGGGCAGCTGCAAGCCTGCCAACCCCGCCTCCCTTGTGTCTCTGGAATCTTCTCTGTTCCCCACCACACCTTAGGCAGTCTTATGTCCGTCTGGGTCTCTCCCTTCCGACCCATCAGCCCAGCATCCACAATGACTCTTCTATCAGGATTACATCACTCCCTGACCAAAAAAAGTCCACAGATGAGCCTTAGCTGCTCTCACATTGAAATGCAAACTATCTTGGCGCCAAAGCCCTAGCTGATCTGGCCCAGCCTTCAGCTTCATCACTGCCCAAGGCCCCCCCTCGACCCTACCTTTTTCTCAAGCTCCTCCCTACATCAGTCCTGCCCTCACCTTCCTTCTGTGCTGCCTCTTTCCTCAAAGACCAGCCCTGCATCCAATGGGCATATGTGGGGTGACCACCTGATTCGTGATGACTTTCCCTTGTCTGGGAATGACCTGGAACAAATAGGCAGGCTCCCAAAATCACATTTGCACTAATGCGGCCCACCACCATTCAGAGCCGATTGGACTAGTGGTGAATACTTGACCCAAACTGGGCTGATGAGACTCTGTCACCTGAGTACTTGAAACTTGTAATCAAGAACTTGGGGGTCCCAGGCATTAAGTCTCATTAATGCCCACAAATAAGAGTATGTTCCTGTCCTCAGGCTCCTGGAGCCACTTGCTCCCTGCCGTCTTGAGTCAGGTGTCCCTTTTATTCTCTTCCCATTGCTTGCAACCCAAAGAAGCTTATCTTGCTCCCTTCTTAAAACTGCCTCCCTTACTTGGATTATTTGATTTTTTTGGTGTTGAGTTGTATAAGTTCTTTATACATTTTGGATACGAACCCTTGATTGGATATATCATTTGCAAATTTCTTCTCCCACGCAGCAGCTTGTCTTTTAGTTCTACAGAAGACGTGAACAGACATTTCTCCAAAGAAGACATCCAGATGGCCAACAGACACATGAAAAGATGCTCAACATCACCCAACATCAGGGAAATGCAAATCAAAGTCACAATGAGCTATCCCCTCACACCGGTCAGAATGACTAAAATAAGAGGACAAGGAGGATGGGAGAGAGGGAAACTCTTGTGCACAATTGGTGGGAGTATAAGTTGGTGCAGCCATTCTAGAAAACAGTATGGAGGTTCCTGAAAAAGTTTAAAAAAGAACTAGCCTACAACCCAGAATTCACACTACTAGGTATTTATTTATCCAAAGAATTCAAAAGGATACACATACCCCTATGTTTATTGCAGCATTGTTTACAATAGCCAAATTATGGAAGCAGCCCAACTGTCCATCAATAGATGAATGGATAAGGAAGAAGTGGTGTATACACACACACACACACACACACACACACACACAATGGAATATTATTCAGCTTATTATTCAGCTGTAAAAAAGAATGAAATCTTGCCACTTGCAATGATGAGGATAGATCTAGAGAGTATAATGCTAAGAAAAATAAGTCAGTCAGAGAGAGACAAATAGCATATGATTTCACTCATACATGGAATTTAAGAAACAAATGAACAAATGCGAAAAAAAAAAAAAGAAAGAAACCAAAAAACAACTCTTTAACTACAGAGAACAAACTGGTGGTTACCAGAGGGGAGATGGGGAAGGGAGTGGGGAAACTAGAGGATGGGGATTAAGAGTACACTTGGCATGATAAGCGCCAAGTAACGTATGGAATTGTTGAATCTCTCTCTCTCTCTCTCTCTCTCACACACACACACACACACATCCCAAAACTGCCTCCCTTGCCCCAATCTCCCCACCAGCAGGGATAAGCCTTCCCTCCTCCTCTTCAATTCTTGATAAAGTCTCCCACATTCGACTCCCTCCCTCACCTTTCATGTCCTCACTCCTCAGCCTGCAGTCGGGAAACAAATTTGACAAATATTTATTTAGCACCTGCCGTGCGCAAACCTGAGGACACAGAACCAGGCAAGGCCTATGGCTTCAGAGAGTTCATAGTCTAGCGATGGCAACGGTCACGGTAAGGGGAACGTGCAAACTCTGATGCAGATGACAATCTACCGTGGCCAGAGCAGGGCAGAGGGATGCACAGGGTGCAGGGAGAGGGAGGGCTCACGAGGCGTCCCGGAGGCGGGGAGGCACGAGCACTGTCTTCCAGCTAGGAGAGACAAGGGACACGTTTATTTTTTTCAAAGATTTTATCTATTTGAGAGAGATAACAGAGGAAGAGGGAGAGACCGACTCACCGCTGACTGAGCAGAGAGCCCGATGCGGGCCTCGATCCCAGGACCCCGAGATCATGACCTAAGCCGAAGGCAGACACTTAAACCCACTGAGCCACCCAGGCGCCCTGACAAGGAACGCTTTCATGCACAAGTCCCAATTCAGGAAAAATGAAAATCAGTGACTCTTTTTTACTTTCATTTAAAATGAAAATTGATTTATTACTACTGTGAAAAATGTCACATAACCATTTAGATTAGTCACTTTATTGAAAAAATTTCAGTCTGAAACTTGGCACGCTGGTTTTCACCAGCCGATTATTATCATCCCGGCACACCAGAAATGCCGGCACATAGAGGGGCTCTGTTGGCCAGGGATTTTCATCACTGTCATAGAGGGTTTTTTTAAAGATTTATTTATTTATTTGAGAGAGAGAGAGAGCACATAGGTGCACGTAAAACCGGGGGGAGGGACAGATGGAGAAAGAGAATCTTCAGCGGGGAGCCCAATGCAGGGCTCAATCCCAGGAGCCTGAGATCATGACCTGAGCCGAAATCAAGAGCCAGCCGCTCAGCCAAGTGAGCCCCTCCTCCAAGTGCCCTCTGTCATAGAGGATTTGAGAGAACAGAAGGGCACTGCAGGTCCAGGAGAGAGTGTGAGCAAAAAGGGCATGAAGAAACACCATGTGGGAGAACAGAAATAACAAATAATTCATTTAGGAGGGAGTGAAGTTGGGAAAGGCAAGAAAGGGAACCAAGATGTTGAAAGAGGCCTTATTTCCCTGGTCAGGCCCTTGGTAGTTGTCCTGAGAACAGCAGGGAGCCATTGAGGGTTATTGAGCAAGAGAAAGTTTGTCACTTTAGTAGCTAGTGTCAGGGAAAGGAGGGTTGCTCTACCCCTGGTTAGACCTGAAGCCCTAGATACCTCTGTCCCTGAGGCTCATGGCCCCCGTGTAGCATCCATTATCCTTAAGTTGTCAGGTATGGGCACGGGGGCGGAGTGGGGTGTCTGAAGATCAGGGCTCAGAAGGAAAAGTTGTCCCTGCTACCCTCAGTCCCCAGCCCGCCAGCCCCGGGCTGAATGTAATTGTCCTCGATGAAGCCATCGTCATCCTCTTCACCCACCTCCGGGCAGACCCCCTTCCCTGTCCTGGGCAGCGGGCGGTGCTGGTAGCTGGCACGGTATTTGCGGCAGATGTGGCATTTGGCAGCAAGTGCGATGAGGAGAGAGAGGACCACTGCCCCCAGCACAACCCCTACCAGCACAGGCCATGCCCGGGCCCCAGTGCCCGGTCCAGGGGACATGGTCGACGCTGTTGGGAGCTCTGAGGGCCCCACAGTGGCTGCAGAGGAAGGGACAGCATTATGGACAGGGGCCGCAGATGGGTTCCCTGGGGAAACTGAAAGGTGTGGGGACAGGGTCCTTCCCCCAACCTCCCCCTCTTCAGCCTCCTTCCCACTCACTCACTTTGGTTTGCCTCACTCATGGAGGGGCCTGAAGACTCCGGTGAGTCCTGGCTTCTGCCAGAAGAGCTTGAGCTCCACGGAAACCCCCTGATGCCAGCAGCCCCGGAGGCTGGAGTCCTAGAACATATACACACAAGTGGGAGTCCGGGAGCACAGATGCACATTCCTGGGGAGACGCACGGGCACGTGAGGGCAGTGCACAAACTCTGGACATTGGACAACTGACCACAACCAGTTGTGCACAAAAGAGAAATGAGCTGCGACCTGGAAATTGGCTATTTGTAAGGGAACACTGCAGCATCCGGCTGTGCAAGCCCCTGAAAAAATCAACGCAGGAACTTACTCAACACTACATCTGCTCAGACGCCAGGCAATGTGCTCACAGACCCCTGTAATGTGGGTATAAACAGGATCCCCTCTCTGTAGATGAGGACTCTGAGGCCCAGAAGGGTGAACTAACTCAGCCAAAGTCCCAGGACTTGAACTCAGCTCTCTGAAACCAGGGCCCAGAGACCAATCTGCTACACCACTCAGCAGGCCGAGGATGGGGAGGGCAGAGGCAGTTCTGGCTCCCAGGGGTTACAACAGCAACTGCTTAGAGCTACTGAACCAAAGTAGAGACCACATGTGGAGAAGAGTACCAGTCCCTACCCAGGCAGGGGGCCCCACTCTTCCTCAGTCAGGAGCTCCTGCTACCCCACCTTGACCCTCAGCTCTTCGGATACGTCCCTCATCTACTGACCTCATTCTGCCTCCAAGGGAGGCAGTATTCAGGAAGTAGCCAAATGCAGATCACCTGGATCTGGAAATTATCTGGATAAGAACCACCAGGGCTAGGGAGGAGCAAGAGGAGGAGCACCTGAATTAAGGGAGTATCTGGAGGAAGATCATCTAGGCTTGGGAACACCAGCAGGAGGAGCACCTGAGTCAGAGGAATGTCTGGGGGAGCAACACCTGAATCTGAGGAGTATCTAGAGGAAGAGCACCTAGGTTAGGGAAGTACCTGTCAGAGGAACAGCTAGGGCTGGAGATTATCTGCAGGTGGAGCACCTAAATCCGAGGAGTACCTGGGGAGAAGTATCCAGGCTAGGAAAGCACCTAGGAGAGAAGCATCTAGTTTAGGGGACTACCTCCCATATTCTTTAATGCTGATATCTTCCTGAAACCATCCCTCCTCTCCTCCAGCCTGTCACCAAGCCCCATCAGTTCTTCCTGGAACTAAATATCTCTGGAATGGTTCTGCCCCTCCCTTGTACCCCACCACCCACCCCACCCCCCCTGGTCCAAGCCACCTTCCTCTACATGACTTCCTAATTCGTCTTTCCCCACCTCCAGTCCATTCCCCCAGAGTCATGTGCCTAAAGCCCAAATCTGACCCCATCACTCCCCTACTCTTAAACATCCTTCTAGCGTCCCCAGGCCCTCAGGGCTGCGTGTAGTTTCTCAACCTGTTCTTCCAGGCCCCACAATCCAGCACATGGCCCTCGGGCCAAACTAGTCCTCTTGTCCACAGTTCCCTCCCCCATGCTACACACACACACACACACACACACACACACACACACACACACACAGAGAACCATTAAACTGGGTGGTTTTAGAAATGCTTAGACTACAGTGGCTAAGTTGTGGAGGGCAGTTAGCTTTCTTCGTTTCATGACCACAGATGACTTGTTTAATCACATAACAGAACTAACATAGGTATGATGTGGCTGCATCTTCAAGCTCATGTTAAGGGAGAATCCAAAGAATCCATTATTTTCCTAATAAAGAAAATAGTAAAGGTTAACCAAGATGCCCTTCTTTCAATGTAAGGGGATAGCACACTACCTAAATAACTCAAAAGTACACACAGACATGANCACACACACACACACACACACACACACACACACACACACACACACACACACACACCCTCCCAGCTCACTCTCCCTCTTGTTTCCCAGCCACCCCAGCCCTCCAGGCCAAATCAGACCACACCTGCCTGTGGGGTTGTCCCAGGACCCCCTTGGATGACCCCTTCCCTGGTCTACACAGTCAATTACCCAGCAGAAGTGGCCAATTACTAGATGGGCAGCTGCCTGGGGCCAAGGACCGGGCTGGTTCATGGGTGGCCAGGTACTGGCAGAGAGCCTGGCACTCATAAGAGAGGAGGATGGGGAAGCTATAGAGTGAAGGGGGACGTCAGAAGGGAGAGCTCAATCACTCATTCACTCACTGGGTGCCCACTCTGGGCCCCACACTAGGCACTGGATCCGCAGGAAATCAGATTTTAAATGGAAATGAATTGTATTCCAATGGACGTGTCTAAGATTTCACTCCTACTCCTTTCCTGCCAGCCCCGTCCCTGTGAATTCTTCTCAAGGACACACACCCCCCCACAGGCTGTCACCCTACCACAGGTCACATCTATTCCATGGACAAACACACAGCCTCTGATCTCACAGACATACACACCCCACCTGATTTGGGGCTCCTTTTAAAGCTCCCAGGAGCCCTCGGGGATCTGTGGGATCCCCTCCCAAGCCCCCCAAAGTCTTCCCCGCTGCTCCCCACCTGTAGGAACTGTGCACAGTCCAAGGAGGGAGCTTCCGGCTGGGGCGGGCAGATGGGGACAGGTGGGTGGGCCCAAGCTGCCACTTGACTCACCTAGGGAGGCAGCCGGCAGGCGGGGCCTAATCCGCAGGTGAGGGCGGAGGGCCAGGCCGCGGGCGACGCCTCCAATCCGGAGGACTAATTACACTTCTGCCCAAGCTTTTGCAGGGAACCTTCTGGCGCAGGCCCCACCCGCACGCCCACCCCAGCGCCGCGTGGCTGGGATCCAGCAGGGGGTCCAGAGGGCCCTAGAAGGGGCAGGCAGGCACCTCGCAGGGCGACTGCTCAGGGTGACAGCCCCATAAGCTAGTGAATTTCCCATGAGCGGTATAAAGTCCAGAGTTGAAGGGGGAAGGCGGTGGGCCGGAACTGGAGGGGAGGGGAGGGGAGGGAGTTCTTCCCCGGCAAAGCCACAGGGACCAAGGACACTCAAAATGGCCTGCAAAAATGTTTGTGAGCCGACACTGGGGGCGGGGGCCGGGGGGGGGATGTGGAGGTCAATGGGGGATGTATCTGTGCCCTTGGGAGTTACTGTGTGCCTAGGTGTCTACCAGGATAGAGGCGTCTAGCCCTCATCTGCACCTCACGGATCCTGGGAGCCCACAGAGCTAAGCTCTGAACCTTTCCCTATTGCCTTACTCCTCATCCCCAGACCTAGTGCCTCCCTGTCCTTTAAGACCCAGCTCGGAGTCACCTTCCCAGAGTATGAGGGACTCGCAGACGAGCCCCGCCTTCCCCCTGCAAGCCCCACCTCCTTGCCCAGAGCGCCCTGCGGACGGCCTCCCACCCTCCCGCCGGAGCTTTCCCGGTGGGGCCGGGTCCTGACAGCAGCGTTCCCGGCCCCTGACCCCCCGGCAGGTTCTCAGTAAATACTGAAAGGAGGAAGTGTTATGAACAAAGAATTCACAGGGAGCCGCAGGCCACAGCCAGGGCAAGGGCTGCCCCCAGGGCGTGTCAGTGGGGCCCCGGGAGAACCAAGGGGAGGTCAGTTCCTGCAGGACCTTGAATATCTTAGCTAGGAGTTGAACTCCTGCTGCCAATGGCCCCTTCCAGAATTCTCCTTCCTGGTCCGTCACCTACCCAGCACACTGTGCCCGCCACACCAGACTGTTCTCCATTCCTCGGACCCACTATGCTCTCCTGTCCCAGGCTTTGCATGTGCTCTGCCTGGGACTCCAACCCCGCCCTCCAGCCCCTCCCCTCCCCCTCCCCGCGGGTCCATCTCCCACCTGGGTGATTATTCCTGCCAGAGACCAACTCATCACTCAGGCCCCAGCTCCAGTGCCTCTTTATCTTGACCAGCCCTCCCTGACATGCCCTTGTCTGGGTCCCTCCTCCCTTCCCCTCTGCCCCAAGGGCCCTGACCCTTCTGCCAGCTAGCCCTGACAGCACAGTGCTGTGATTTTCTCTTCGTCTGGCACAGTCCCCTATGAGCCAGTAAACTCTGGGGAAGGGTCTGTGTCTGTCTTGTTACTGTCCACATCCAATATCTAAGATGGCAGTAATAAGTGCTTCTGAAATAAATGAATGAGAGGAAAGCGAATAGTATCCCAGATGGGGCAGGAAGGAGCCAAGGAAGGTTTGGGGTCTTGCTTTGATTTTGAATCAAGGACATCATCATAGGATTCAAAAGCTATTCATTGAACACCTACCAGTCCCCCCGTGGGACCTACCAGTACCAGGCGCTGTGCTGGTTGTTTTTTTAATTGAGGTGTTCTTATAACATAATTCATGATTCACATAAGAAATTCACTATTTTAGCCATTTTCAGGACACAGTTCAGTGGGTCCCTGAGACGAAGGCAGATGCATTCAGTGGCATTTAGTACCTTCGGAACATTGTGCAAACATCCCTCTATCTAAATACTCGCATCACACCAGAAAGGTACCCCAACCCATTTCCTCACTCCCCATTTCCTCATCCCTCCAGCCTCCAGCAACCACTAATCTGCTTACTGTATCTGTGGATTTGCCTATTCTGGGTATTTCATACAAATCTAATCATATTAGTGCCAGATTTTTAATGAATTATTTCATTTAAACCCCATAACTATACTATGAAATAGATGTTAATTATCCCTTTAACAGATGACAAAAATAAGTCCCTGAGAAGGTAATTTGCATGAAGTTCCACAGAAGAAAACAAGTAAAGGTCTGTACATCCATCAGTCATTTATTCAATGAATATTTATTTTTTTATTATTTTTTAAGATTTTATTTATTCATTTGACAGAAAGAGAGAGTGCAAGCAGGGGGAGTGGCAGGCAGAGGGAGAGGGAGAAGCAGGCTCCCTGCAGAGCAGGGGAAGCCCAATATGGGAGTCGATCCCAGGATCCCAGGATCATGACCTGAGCTGAAGGCAGTCACTTAACCAACTGAGCCATCCAGGCACCCTTCAATGAATATTTATTGAACACCCATACAACACGAATTCCAAAATAGCAGAAGGCAACCTGCTAGATCCCCTCCAGTGCATGAAGAGCAGAGAGCAGGCTGGATGTCAGCCCCTACCCCTCAGCCAGGAGCTCTGATGCAGTGAACAACCCTTACAACCTTCCATGGCAGCCCGGGCAACCATGTGGTAAGCTCAGTGCTAGCACGGGGGACAGAGTTCCCACCACCATACAGCTTTCATTCGAGTCAGGAAGGCAGACAATACACAAGTAAAAAAATAGATAAGATTAGTTCAGATACTGAGTTCTATGAAAAGGAAAATAGCTTCATGTGATAGGGAGTTGTAGAGGGGGCTGTTAGTCTACATCAGATAATCTAAAAAAAAAGAGGGACTCCTGGAAGAGGGAATGTTTGAGCTGTGATCTGACTAAGAGTAGGATAGCAATCATGCTGATATCTGGGGAAAGAGCATTCCAGAAAGAGGGAACAGCCAGAACAAAGACCAAGAGGTGGGAGCACACTGGCTCATCCAAGCAACAGAAAGGAGGCTAGCTGGAGGGAGCCCAGTCAGTGGGGAGGAGAAGGAGGGGCAGTGTGAGGGGCCTGTGGGGCCAGCTCACGTGGGGCCTTATCCTTCCCTCCCTCAGTGAGAGGGGCTGACCTTCCTTCCCTCTGTGTGAAGGAGGGACCGGAGGAGGCCAGGGTAGGAGCAGGAAGACCCGTTGGGAAGCTGTGGCTATCATCCACGAGAGAGGGAATGTGGCATCAGAGTAGTCAGGTGGAAATGGGGAGAAGTGCTCAGACTCTATAGATATATTCTGAAGGTAAAGCCGACATGCTTTTCTGACCGGACGTAGGGTTTGAAGAAACAAGAAAAGGAACCAAGAATCACTCCAGAGTTTTGAGCGAGCAGCTAGTGGGATGAGGTCGCCATTTACTGAAATGAGAAAACACTGGAAGGGGCGGGTCTGGGAGGGCAGTCAGGACCCCACTTGTGGACACATTACAGTTGGGGACATGGGACCTCCAGCTAGCATCCTAAGTACGCCGTACCATGAGCCAGCCTGAATGCAGCGGGAAGGGAAGAGCTAGACATAGAAGTTTGAGAACCAGCACAATGTGGACAATTTTTAAAGCCAGCCACCTAGATGGGATGCCCCAGAGGAAACATGGAAAGAGAAGAGGGCCGAGCCTTCGAGCTCGCCAGAAGCAGAGGCTGGGGAGGGGAGGAGAAGCAGGAAAGGAGTCTAGGACTGGCCAGGGTGGCAGGAGGCAGACGCACCAGAGAGGTGTCTAGGAGGCCAGAGAAGCAAGCGTTACAAGGGTGAGGGCTTTGTTAGCTATGGCGGATGCTGCTGATAGGTCAGCCAAGCTATGGACTGAGATTGGCTTTGAAATTGCCCATGTGGAGTCACTGGCAGCCTTGGCAAGAGCAGTTCCACAGTGTGGTGGGGACAAATGCCTGACGGGGCATGGGGTGTGATGCATGAACGATGCATGAGCGTGGGAGCAGAGGAAGTGAAGGCAACTCCCCCAAGGAATTTTGGTGTAAAAAGAGCAGAGAAGTGAAGCAGACTCTGGAGAAAGGTATGGGACTCAGGAAGGATTTTTTTTTTTTTAAGGTTAGGAGCTTTTAGACCATCTGTGTCTGCTAATAGGAATAATCCAGGAGAGAGAGGAAACTGATGACACAGAAAGAGAGAAGAGACAATGGGAGTGTGAGTCCTTAGGCATCAAGGGGCATAGGGTCAAGTGCACAGGTGGAGGGTTGGCATTAGATGGTAACAGGGAGACTCCCTCTGACGAAAGTGGAGTGTACAGGTGAAATGACAGGAGCCTTAGGGAGTTTTCTTCTGGTGGCTTCTGTTTTTCCAGAGAAACAGGAAGCAATGTCATCAGCTCATGGTGAAGAGTGGGGGAGGAGGGTGTTGGTACTGGGATTCTAGAAGATGTGAATTCCTCATCCTGGGGTTTGGGAGAGAGAACGGTCCGGCCAGGATTGGGGATTTGCCCGGCAAATCTGATAAAGCCAGAGAGAGGCAAGGGAGCCGAGCTCTTGAGCATGAGAGTGATTGCCATGCTGGCCATGCAATCTGGGTAGGGTAAAAGAGGAAGTGAGGACCAGGTGCAGGAGGTGGGAGGGGCCCCAAAAAAGTGGTGAGATTGGGGCACCTGAGTGGCTCAGTTGGTTAAGCAACTGCCGTCAGCTCAGGTTATGATCCTGGAATCCTGGGATCGAGTCCCTCATCAGGCTCCCCGCTGAGCTTCTCCCTCTGACCTTCTCCCCTCTCATGCTCTCTCTCTCTCTCATTCTCTCTCTCATAAATAAATAAAAAATCTTAAAAAAAAAAAAGTGGTGGGATGGACAGATTTCAGCCCTTGGTGGTTGTGCCAGAGAGAGTAGTTCGAAAAAATAGGAGGTGGTCAGCAGATGATGGCAAATGGAAACAGAGGTTACCCAGGGGATGTGGTTCTTGATACAGACATGCCCTCCAATATGAACCATGGGGTGGTCCTGAGATGGGGGTCTATAGACGGATGATGGTCTTACTATGCCCTGAAGCATGTTAACTCCACCTGCTAACCAGAGGACTAAAGATTCGAACCCAGGTCTTCTGACTCTAAGTCCAGTGCCTGTCCAGTGTTATTCCAACTAGATCCCTCTTCTGTGAGTAAAACTTACCATCAAGGGGTTCGGTTCTGCACCGTCATTTGCAGTGACAGACGACAGTCACTTCAAAGACTGGATTGTATCTCCCAAAGGAAAGGGAGGGTGCTGCTAATAGAAGAACAGGGAATGGATGCCAAGGAAGCAAAAAGCAAGGTGTCCAGCTCCCCACCTTGCAGCTACTCCCTTCTCCATCAGACCCAATCCCTCCCTGGGGCAGTCCTGGGGGTCTTAGCCTCCGGGTGGTTGTGGTCCCCTTTGGAGAAGCTGATGAGAGCAGGAAGATGCTTGTGAACACAGTCACAAGTATGCTCACAGGTCTGCATGGAGTAGGTGCTCAAAAAAAATTATCGGATGGATGAATTCCTTGGAATTCCAGGGGGCTCATCTGCTCTTTCCAGGTTAAGAACTGGTGTGAACCTTTTGCACTCTGTATGCAGGAAGCTCTGTTATGTTGTAAACAGGTGGCCCCTTGAAATAGGTAGAGGACCCCTTCTCCTTGCAAGCCACTGGAGGGTGGCTGCCCGCTTCCAGCTCCCAGGCCCCGTCAGCCTCCCAGAGGTGAAGTCAGCATCTCCTAGGACCACCTGACTCATCTTCCTCCATCAACCCCACAGTCCCTGGAAGCTGGCCTGTCCCCACTCCTGGTCTGTCAGCGCTGCCAGCTCCTGGACATGCCCCAGCATTCAGAGTGTCCCTGAAGTAGCCCCAGTGGGGAGAAGGCTTGAAGCTCAGTGAAACAAATCCTCTGATCCAGTCATCACCAAGAAGTCACACTTCACTGAGGTAAGCTCAAAGGATGTATCCCAGTGGAGCTTCCCAGACCCAGACCTGGGACTAGAGAAACATTGGCGATAGAAGCTTCCAGTGTTTCCCCACTTCCTCAAAGAGGACAAACCTGTCCAGAGCCACAATATTCCATGAAGCCCTGAAGCCCCGAAGCTTACCAAGCTTCTTCTAGCCCCAACCACACCACCCTGAAACTCCAGTATAATTACCTCAGATGGTTACCACATCAGTCCAACATCCGGGTTCACGGAACGACTTCTTCCCTAGCTGCCAGCTCCATCTTGCCACATTGGATGTGTAATTAGAGATCACACATGCCCAGTGTATGAAGTAGCAGTCTGTAGCCCCCCATGATCAGTTATCTCTGGAGTAACTAGACCAGGAGGACAGAGCTCAGCAGACCTGGCAGGGGATGTCCCCACCGTCTCCTGAGGGGTGACATGCCCAGGCAAGTGGCCAAGGGGGCAGACCAGCTGGACAGAGTGGCCCCATCATGCTGCCCCCACCCAGCCCTGCCTCCCCAGTTCCCATGCAATGGGAGCAGTTGTCTCTCCCCCATTCTTGCTTTCTCGAAGGGCTCTGGTAAGAAGGGGGGAGGGGGTAAAACTGGTGCCCACCTGTGAGTCCCCAGGAGTGCTGGGGCCATTCCCGTGTGGAAATCCTCTGGTGGCAGGTGCCACTTACGGCTGAAAGGAGGCATGTCCCCCACGGGGGCAGGAAGCCGTCACCCTGGTGTCATCGTATTAGCATCCCTTCCTCAGGGTGGCGGCAAGGATGGTGCTGGCAAAGCACCAGAGTGCCTCCAGGGGAAAAGTGTCTCAAGAAGAGTGGGAGTTGGGGCCCTGCCCTCAGACATTTCCGTGTCATCACTGTGTCACCAGCCGTGGGTCACTGGAGCTCATGGACTTGTGCTGTCATTACAGCTTTTTTTCAAACAATCTTTGAAATGAGGTTGAACAAGTGGGAAGCACCCCCTCTCGTTCCCCCTGGGTTGTAGATTCTGCCCAATGTGTGGCTGTGGCCTCTGGTGGCCACTTTCTCTCATCAAATGTGCTTTGTATTCTAAGGAAACCTGCTATTGTTTGAGGCAGAAGGACAATGAGTCATTTGTGTTGTGTGCTGTTGGTTCTAGGATTTCAGAGTGGGGGGTGGTGAAGCAAGGTTCTGGTGGACCTCCAAGGCCAGACACCCTGAAAAGTCATGCCTCCTCGTCTCTGTGGGGCCCCCATGCAACCATAACCCAGCTCAGCACAGAACTCATTTTTCCAGAGGGGAACCTCTAATGCTATCAGAGTGTACGCGGATCGGCTTCCTTAAATCTTTTTTAAGGGTTTGGGGGATGACACATGCCGAGGTAGCAGCCTACCTGTTACTGTTACTGTTACAGCTACAGCTACAGTTACTGAACCCCCCCACCCAGAGACTGTGGGCAGAGACTTGAAGCTACTTGCAATCCAGTAGGATGGTCTAGCCCGCCTGGTCCACAGCCCGAGGGCTGTGGAGCAGATCGTCTGGGGTCAGAGCTTGGCTCCAACACTCACCTGCCTTTAAGAAGCTTGCATGTCCTCACCTGTAAAATGTGGAAAATAATAATGAAATGTACCTCGAAGGCAAAGAGCCCGTGAGAAGACATCAGCACCCTTTCCCAGTACCTGTGAATGTTCAGTAACTGTCAGTCATGGTGATGGAGGTTTGTTCCACCTCAGGCTCCTGCTTGTGTTACTGGGTCGTTTTCATTCCGACCAGGGTCAATCAACACCTGTTATGTTTGAAGTAAGTCCCGAGCTTGGAACTGTCTGAACCCTCCCTGGGGTGTTCATTCCGGCTTCTAGCCTCGTAGGGTTTTTCAGGGCCAAATGGCCTTTGTCAAGCAGTTTGCATGAAAGGGACTTCATTCAAAGCCTTGTCGGATGAACTGGGGCTTCCTTTAAATAAGGGCTTGTTTTCAGAAGCTTTCTTTCTCCAACAAGGAGAAAGAATACAATGGATTCCAAGTAATCTGCAGTCCTCATCACAGCTTGTCACAAACACCTGGCACATCTTTTCAGCCCAGGGTGAAAACACACACACTCACCGGCTAACTCCAGGGACACAGCCTCAGCCTGATGTTCCAGAAGCATCTGCTGACAGACTTCCTCTCAAATACAGTTATTTCCTGGAAGAATAGCAAAAACTGGTTTTGACTATACAGTATGACTTTAGATGCTGTGGAAGTTAAGTGAAGGGACTTGTTAACCAACAGCTGACCTAAAAAAAAATCTTAAAAGAATTACTTTCTTTTTTCTTCTTCTTCTTCTTCTTTGCTTATCAACATGAAGAATGATTTACTGGCAAAGTCGATTTCAGGCAAAGACGGGGACTTAGGAATTGGGTGAATGTGTTGCTTATTTCAGCCAAAAGAAAACTTCATCCGTTGCGTAGGCAACATTTTACTTGGTTTTTCAAAAAGCAATTGTGACCAAAAGCAGAGAGAGATAAAACACTTGTGGAATATATAAAGACACCAACATTTGGGGTTGCACATAACAAAGAAATATCTTAAATACTTTTCAAAATATTCTAGGAGCCAATACACAAGGGCATACTTTAGGAGAAGACAGGAATGTAATGGGGGGGGGCCATGTTGGGACCACCCATCTCCCTAACATCAGTGAGGAAAACAAAGCCCAGCATTCAACTTCACATACTGACTTTACACAGTTTGTATGTAACAGCTTACTGAAATCCAAGAAGCAAAGATGAAACTCTCACTCTGTTTATTTTGAAAAATAATTGCATGGACACCCAGGTAATCCACCCTCGTCTGGCAGGTTTTCTTGGGAGGAGTCTCTGTGACTTAGCAGAGGACTGATCTGACACATTCCTGTGGCCTTCGTGTCAATTTTGAGGGGCAACTGGGAGAGATTCATGTACTCCATCCTCCACAGACCCAGCCCTAAATTTTGCCAGTAGCTTTTTGTGCGTAATTCGCATAACAGTTTCACCCAGACGGGTCTCAATTCCACCACCATTTCTGCAAGAAGATTGGGAACTTATTTACATAAAAAATTAAGTCAAATTCAGGAGCATTTGCAAAGGAACCTGTAGCATGTTTCCACACATATTTACATGCACTCTAAAACCCTCAGGGCAGTTTAAGAAGCCACATGGAACACCATGGAAGACCACTGAAGGGGGCATAAATCAGTGTGTGGTCTCAGTGACCTGTTAGGAGATGGGAGGCTGGTGGGCCTTGGAGGGTTGGGCTTTTCTGTCCCCCTTGAACATGAGGATCACGTGGACAACAGTGGGCCCAACCCATAGGAAATGGGCCCTTACTTTCGTAAACTAAAAGTCAAGAAGATAATGCTTTGACTGGTGAGGAGCTGAGCACTTCCCCCAAAGTGGTACTTAAGACCACAGCCAGACCTTCATACACCTGAGTTGTCTCATGTATATTAGAAGCTTTTTGCCTTTTCTCAATCAAGGAAATAAATATGAAGAATTGGGACTCCCTTTATGTCACATGGATTATATTTTATTCTCAAATATGGGTCAGAGATCAGAAAAATAGAAAAGGTAGACAGTGACAGTTCTCACTCCCAGTTCCCTGCTCTCAACTGCCTTATTTCTCTCACCCTCTGAAAGACTCTGGTGTGTCTTTCCAGTTCCTCTATGCAAATATGAGCTCTATGAATATACATACGTATTTTCTCGTTTCGTCCCCGAAAGCCAACATACTGCACACGCTGTTCTGCATCTTATTTTTTTCACTAATTAGTGTGTCTTGGAGAGACTTATATAGACTTAGAGAGTTTCTTCAACCATTTTTACAGCCACAGAATATTCCGTCATATGGCTACCTCAAAACTTATTTGACCAGTCCCGTGTTGACTGACACTTGGGTCTTTCCCAATCTTCTGCCATTACATAGAGTGCTGCAAGGATAAGTTCCCAAGAATGTGAGTTGGAGAGTCAACGTGTTTGTGGTTTTGACAGATATTCCCGAATCACCCTCCATGGGAGCTATACCAATACGTATGATATGCGAGCATACCCGCTATTTCCCCACAGCCTCATCAAGACAGTGTTTCTGCCAAGTTGATGGATGTAAATGGTACTCAGGAAGAGTTTTACTTCGAATTATTCTTACTATAAGACCAAGCACATTTTCATATTTTAAAGGATCATTTGTATTTACTTTCTTATAAACTGTTCATAATCATGGAATTGTGTGTTAACATATTATCTTTTTTATAGTCTTTGCCCATTTATCTATAGGATCTTATGTGTTATTATTGACTTCTAATCTGTAATATGAGTTACAAATTTATTTTAAGATTTCCTTATTTCAGAGAGAGAGAGAGAGAATGAGCAGGGTGGGGGGAGGTGGGGAGGGGCAGAGAGAGAGAGAGACAAGCAGACTCCCCACTGAGTGGGGAGCCCAACTGGGGCTCAATCCCAGGAACCTGAGGTCATGACCTAAGCTGAAACCAAGAGTCAGGCACTTAACCAACTGAGCTACCAGGCGCCCTGAGTTACAAATATTTTTGACGTTTGTCTCTTATTTTTGCCTTTCAGGTTTTTCTTACATACACTAAATTCGATTAACCTTTTCTTTTAAAGTTTGTGGATTCTGAGGCCTAGTTAGAAAGGCTACCCCATCCAAAATTAGAAGGGAATTCACCCACATTTTCTTCTAGTTCTTTTGTGGGCTTGATTTTTAGTGTTTAAATATTAGACTCATTTGGAGTTTATCTTTTTTTTAAAGATTTTATTTATTTATTTGAGAGAGAGAGTGAGCAAGCACCAGTGGTGGGGAGGGGCAGATAGAAAGGGAGAGGGAGAAGCAAACTCCCTGCTGAGCAGGGAGCCGGATGCGGAGCTCAATCCCAGGGCCCTGGGATCATGACCTAAGCAAAGGCAGAAAACTGAACCACCCAGGTGCCCCTGGCATTTATCTGGATATATGATGTATAGATCCAACTTCATTTTTTACAGACAGCTGCCGTTTGTTGCAACACCATTTATTAAAAAGACCAACTTTTTCTACTGATTTGAAATACTTTTTATCTATGCTAATTTCCTGTATGTATTTGGGTCCACTTCTGGATTTTCTCCTCCACCTGTTCCATGTTGTTTTAATTACTGAGACTTTATATGTAATACGTTTTATGTTCTGACAAATATTGCTGTGAAGTAAACCAACCCAAAACTTAGTCATTTCAAATAAAATCCTTGTGTCCTATCTCACAGTCCTCTGTAAGTCAGGAATTCAAGAAAGTCTTGGCTGGGTGTTTTTGGCTCATTGGGTTATCAGACAGTAACTACGACTGGAAGAATGTTGGAAGGGAAGAGCTGGAGCAGCCGGGGGGTGACCTACCATCTCTTTGTCATTTTGTAGCTTCAAGGTTTCTTTATGTACTCTCTCTACATGAGCTAGCTTGGGCTTCCTCACAACATGGTAGCTTCAGAGAGGTGGGACTGTTTACATGGCAGCTCAGAGTGATGGTGTAGGCGCTTCCAGGAACTAGAAGCTGCCTAGCCTTACTCACCCACATAGCATCACGTCCTCTGTATTTGTTTGACTGCAAGTGACTCAATCCCCTCCAAAGCCAAGAAGAGGAAACATGACCCCACCTCCCAGTGGGCCAAATGTCAAGGTCATATTGTAAGAAAACCACGTGGAACTGGAGATACTGTTGTGGCCAGTTTGAGAAATGCAATCTGATAGGGCTGGACCACCCTTCATCCATCTTCTATTTCAGAGTTTTCCTGACTATTCTTACCAGGAGGAGTATTTCAAGTAACCTTTTTAGAAATCTGGTACTTGAGGTGAACTCACTGATAATCATGTGTTGACCTTTTATCATTTTCATAAAGTACATTTAGTTCTAATTATGGTCAAGCTCTCCCTATCAGATGTGATCTGTTTCTCAAAAATATGCTCTTAAAAAGTCAAACAACTGGGGTGCCTGGGTGGCTTAGTGGGGTGAAGCCTCTGCCTTCGGCTCAGGTCATAATATCGGGGTCCTGGGATCGAGGCCCACATCGGGCTGTCTGCTCGGCAGGGAGCCTGCTTCCTCCTCTCTCTCTGCCTGCCTCTCTGCCTACTTGTAATCTCTTTGTAAAATAAATAAATAAAATCTTTAAAAAAATCAAACAATTGGGATGAATGTCGGGTTTGGCAAGAAGAGTGTGGTTTTAAGATAAAAAGCACTGTCCTTGACCCATGTGGTAATGGATTAAAGTTGGAGACATCCTATGAACTCACTTTTAGCTTAATACAAATGCAAATTGCTAAGTATAGAAATATTTAAGCACCAGTTGGCATAAACACATATATTTCCTTGCTCTGTCTACTGGAGGGCCTAGGAGCAATATCCCAGCTGCAATGAACATACCTGGCACCCAGCTTCTGGTTTCTAATGCCAGTCTCAAAAGAAAGCACAGTTCCTCAGAAATGGCTGATTCTAGGACTAGACCAGGGAATATACAAGATGAACCTGGAGCATCTTGTTTGTGCCAGGAAGTTAGGAAGTGCTGAAACACAAACAAACAGCAACAACAATAAAACCCTACATTGGTGGGGATATGTCGAAGGAACGGAGAAGCCAACTGAAAGACCTCCCAATGACCAAAGATAGAACAAGCAATAAAATAAAATGAAGTAGCATTGGATTATAACCCAAAGCATGAAAGAAATACCCATGAGTCCATAGTGATATAAATAAATGCTTAACTAGATAAATAAGTGGAAGAGAAGAGAGACAGATCTCCCTTTCAGAAGAATTCTGAATAATTTATGTGAAGTTTCAAGGAGGGGGAGCAAAAATCCCCTGTCCTTAACTGAGGGCTATGCACAGGGGCTTCAGAGGGGACAGTGCAGAAAGGCAGGAAAAGAATAATGACGTTATAGTGGAAAAACCTGACCACTACCACCTCGGCTAGGTGACCAGGGTCAATATCAACAGTGATAATCATGTTGATAGGATGTAGCTGTGATATGATGGGATGAGAATAGCACTTTACCTCTGTGGTCTTGTTCCCACCTAATCGTGAGAAAAACATCTATAGACAAATTCCTGTAATGGAACATCCTACAAAATACTTGATCAGTACTGCTCAAAATTGTCAAGATCATCAAAAACTGAAAGTCGGAGAAACTATGAGGCTAGAGAAACTGACAGGCCAAGAAGGGTCTACGGAAACATGGCAACTAAATGTAATGTGATGATGTGGATGGGATGTTGGAACAGAAAAAAAGGCATAGGAAAAAACCGAGGAGACTCAAATAGACTATGGACTTAATACTAAGGTATTAATACTAATGTATTGATACTGGTTCATTACTTATGGTAAATATATCATACTAATGTTAGATGTTAATAGGGGAAAGCATGTATGGCATATATGGGAACTCAGTACTATCTTCTCCATTTTTCTATACATCTAAAACCATTCTAAGAAATAAAGTCTATTAAAAAAAAAAAGTCCTGCTCTTCCAACTCAGGAGAATGAGTTTCATAGGAGCCTATGGGCTATGGCTATAGGCAGTGTCAGCACTGCCCATCATTTTGATCCTGAGGAAACCCAGTCAGTCACTGCCAGCCCCATCCCTGACTTCTTCACAGGGTCAAGGGGAAAGGTCCCGTAGTCCTTTGATGCAAACCTAGAATGAGGGAAAGGGATATTTTCCCCAGAACCACCACTATCTGAAGTACAATCTAAGTGGAGGCCTGGCCAGCCAGCGAATCCTCATCTCTAAGGGTGAGCTCCCATCCAGCCTCCTGCCCATGACCCAACATGGTCTGGGGCTCCCTATTCCACCCCCTTTCCTTCCTTGCTCCCCAACCTCCATTCACAGAAGAGAATGGAAGATGGAGGATGGTCCATCTTGGAGAAGAGCAGTCCTTGGCCCCAAATAAGCCAAACAGCAGGTCTCTCGTGGTCTAGAGACCTCTGAGCACCTTGGGGTCAAGTAGGACACTCGTTGGTTATATTTGGCCAAGGAGGCCAACACAGCCGGCTAAGCCCCTATCACTTTGGAGGAGGTCTATCTTTCCCATCACACCCCAAGAGAACTTAGAACCACTGTGAAGGAAAGACAAAATTCCATCTTGAGACAGTGTAAGAGACTTGTGTTACAGTCAAGATGGTGATGGTAACAAATCATAAAGGCCCGTGTTGGAAATGTCTAGTACAGAGTCTCTATATGTCTGCTCTCTGGAGAGACACAGCATGTTCTGAACAGTAAGGGGAAAGGAGCACACCCTGACAGATGACGACTCTGTTGGACTTCTTGCTTCCTGTGGCCCTCACTTCCTTGCCACTCGCACAGCCACACCATAGACAGTCATACCCCAGAAAGGCCATAACCGTCAAAACAAACTCAGACTTCACCTTTAAGCCCGGCCACCTATACCCCCAATTCAGTTACCCTACTAGACTAGGGTGACTCAGAAAGGTGGCTGGTGGCCCAGCACTTGTCAGAGCATCCTTACAGGGAGAAAAGGGCAAAAAGCGAGAGTAGGCATCCAAAACGTTTCTATCAAGGTGCCGTTGCCGCGAGACATCCAAGCGCGCTCCCCGTGGGCGGTAGAGACCCCATCCCTCGCTATCCGGCATGCATAGTAGGAGGGCGCATTGGTCCCTGTGACCGGAAATGCTGCGTAGCCGCCTCCACCACTTCGCCTGTCTTCCCCCGTGAAGCCAGTAGTTCTTGCTCCTCCTATAACTCATTCCTAGAGAAGAAACTCCTGTCTGAGAGGAACACCTCAAAGCCCGGTCATTCACCCCCGCCCTCTGGTTTCTCTTCTTTCTCAACCCAACATGGACCCCAGAGAGAACTTCCATGAACGTTCACACCATCCAGTGCATCGGACCAGACGGTCTCCACCGGGAATGAATCGACTTCTGATTCGGGTTGCTGATGGGCGCTGGTTTCCTGTGAGAAGACCCTCCCTTCGTGGGATGATGGAAACTGGGAGTTCCCTCCAAGGAAGACCCGGCCCCTACCCATGCCGTGTTATAACACAACAAACACATACTGATTTTTTGCCGACTATTGAGAGCCGATTATTTGCAGTGTTGTCGATTATTGGCAGCTGTGGTCCCGCCCATAAGGAGCTCATTGTCCAATAGGAGACACTGGCCGGGCAGCGCAAGGAGTGGAACAGGAGGCCAGGGAAGAGTATGGTTGGCACTGAAGATGTACACACGTGTTGTAGCCGGGCAGTAGCTGGGCATCGTGTGTGTGTGTGTGTGTGTGTGTGTGTGTGTGTGTGTGTGTGTGAGAGAGAGAGAGAGAGAGAGAGAGAGAGAGAGTATAGAAGTGGTCAGTGGGGGGAGGGGAGGGCAGTCATGACTCTCGAGTCAAAATGGAAAAGGCAGCTTCTGTTATCATTTTTTTCAGACTGAGTCATTATTAGCACACGGAGGAAATAAAGTATCACATTCAGGCTTGTGCCCTGTTACTCCCAAATCAGATCCTACAGTTCTGCAGCTCTCATTCTGGAACCTAGACCTTCCTCCCTCCCCACAAAAGAAAGATCATTCCGAAGGAACCTCAGTGTGGGTCAGACATCACTCCATGTGTCACTAAATCAGACACTGAGCCTCTAAAAGGAACCCCAGTAAAACATGGGCCTTCCCCAAAAGGGTAAGTTGGTTCCCATTCTTTCAACAGATGCCCTGAAGCTTCAAGTCTTCAGGTTTCTGCCATGAAAGGATCTCTGCTGCCTTTTAGGTTAAACATTCCAAAGCGTGATGTCTGTCCTTCTTGTGGTTCCAGCCTCAGCATGTGGCACAGGGTCTGGCCCACAGGAGGGGTGTGGAAA
This sequence comes from Ailurus styani, assembly GCA_002007465.1. NCBI lineage: Eukaryota > Metazoa > Chordata > Mammalia > Carnivora > Ailuridae > Ailurus > Ailurus styani. Next base: position 4,953,993 of record LNAC01000063.1, on the reverse strand, counting down.
ACATGGGCATGCAGGCACAAGTTCCTGGGAAGCTGTAGGCCTGTCCCCATCTTGGTTTCATTAACCTGTTCCTAAGGAAGGACTATGCTGTCTATGATCTGAATGTTTGTGTCTTCCCCCCCTACCCCCACCCCCGAATTCATGCAGAAATCCTCATGTTCAATGTGATGTTAGGAGGTAGGGCTTTGGAGGTGATTGAGTCATGGGAGCAGGGCCCTCATGAATGAGATTGAAAACTTTATTTAAAAAAAGCCTGAGGGGCACCTGGGTGACTCAGTTGGTTAAGCATCTGCCTTCAGCTCAGGTCATGTTCTCTGGGGTCCTGGGATCGAGCTTAGCCGGGAGTCTGCTTCTCCTTCTTCCTCTGCCCCGCCACCTACTTGTGCTCTCCCTCCCAATCTTGCTCTTGCTCTCACTCTCCCTCTCAAATAAATACATTTTTAGAAAGGTCCTAAAGAGGTGCCGTTCCACTTCTGCCCAGTGAGGGCCTACGACCTGGAAGAAAGCCCTCAGCTTAATGTTGGCACCTGCTCTCCCAGCTTCTAGCCTCCTGAATGGTGAGAAATCAATGTTTGTTGTTTGTAAGTCACCTAGTCGGTGGTGTTTTGTTTTGGCAACCGGAAAAGACCAAGACAGATCACTTCTCCAAAAAAAGCGGCCCCAAATCTAGATCAACTGTGAAAAATACACGATGATTTTCAGTGTCACTTGAAATGGATGACACCATGGAGCGAACGCAGACCTATTTAACTCCCTAGACCACCGTGGAGCATGAGGCTGCCCCAGTGGGTCTTGACTGTTCCAAAAACACAAGTCCATTTTTCAGTCGCCACGGGCAAAAGATAGTTGATTTCATTACCCCTTCCTTTTTGGTCCAACTACAGCTTCTTACCAGTCACACTCCGATTAGAGGTCCCCAAATTTGGCATCTGAAAACTAAAAGTGGCATGTAGATTAAAATCTCAGCCTCAGCAGCACGAAAATCTCTCCTTCAGCATTCCGCCAGGAAGCCTGGCCGCCCTGAAACCGCCGTCAGCTGGCTCGCACAGCGCGCCCGGGGACGCCCACAGGCCTGCGGCAGGAATGCCCACAATTTGCAGGAGGGCGGCTTTCTCTGCCATGAATTATCAGCCTTGTGTGGAGTTGGTCGTGCTGCTACTCCTGTTCTTGGAAAAAAAAAATCTTCTTTTCTTGAGCGCTTTCATTATGAACTTAGTTTGTTTTGGGGTTCAGGGATGGACCTTACAACGTGGGGAGCTGCCTATTTGCGGGAGCATTCTTTTGAGCCTCCGACTTTCCCAGTGACAGGGACTCTAAGATTCACATCATGGTTTTAAGTTATTAGCAGGCCCACATACAACTCCCTGAGAATGTTTGTGCAGTGATGTTTCATTTGCAACATGGTGTTTGTAAACCCGAGCGATGTATATTACTTGGGACAGTGCTCCCTTGGGCAGCACATACACTGAATTACTTGCAGCGTAATCTCAAGGCACATAAAAATACACTCTCATACTTATAGGAGATGTTGTATAATACAAGTCTCTGTGTACCAGCTCTGCAGGGTTTGCTCTGTATTTATCTAGAGATCATTACTGCTGCGTGTGTTTCCCAGCTGAAAAAGCAGGGAGGGCAGATGGGCCTTGAGTCTTGGCATGTGCCACCATGTCATAGGCTCAGACTTCTCCATTCAGAGTAGACATTCATGCTAGCATCTGTGTCATTTTCCAGAAGAGCAGATGCTGCCCAAGTGTTCTCCACACATTTGCAAAATGACATCAGGCCAGGTTTTCCCAGAACCGAGGGAGGTGTTATGCAAAAGTGAGCAGGGCCTTCAACCTTGCCAGACAGACCGCCCCAGCAGTCCCCAGAGCCTCTCGCGCACCAGATTCAAAGACCCCGGCACCAAGACGGGCTGAAGACTACTGCCATCAACGACCGCATTCCCACAGGAGACTCGTCCAGAGAAAGCTCTTCCCAGCCTCACACCTAGGAATGGGGTGTCTGTGGCTCTGTGGGATGCGGGGAATCTTCCTTGATCCTTTTTCGTGCTCCACCAGCAGTCCAAGTCTCTCCTGAGACTTTTCAGGGATTTTCAGAAGAACCCCAGCAAAATCAGGCTGCAGGGGTCCAGCTTCCCCAGGACAGTGAATTGGATCCTGGTGGAAAGTCCAGCCTTTGCCCAGAAATAGACTCTGGGAAGATGTCCCAGCCCCAAAGGGAGGGTTCGGACTCCCAAAGTTCCCTAAGATGGCACCAGGTCTCACCCCCACCCCAACCACTCCATTCCATGCCAAAGGGACCACAGATCTCACCAGGAGCCCATGCCATCTGATGGCGCCAAGACTTCTTCCTCTGCTCCCTGGAAGGACAGACTCCTGGCAGGCGTTCTGGAACTGCAGGCCACGTTCTGTTCTGGGAACTGCCAGTGGTGGCCCCAGATGGAGCAGTGGTGCCAGGTGAGAGATGGGGGGTGGGGGACACAGCAGGGGCAAGAGCCATGGGGTTTTGGAGGCTTTTCCAACAGGCTGGGGCTGCCCCCTAGAGTGAGTGCACCCACAGGGCCAGGGATAAGCATAGGTTTACCGCAAAAATAATGACATTAGGGTGCCTGGGTGGCTCAGTCAGTTAAGCGCCCAACTCTTGGTTTCAGCTCAGGTCATGATCTCGGGGTCACGAGATAGAGCCCCCCACGCCCCAGCACTGCTCAGTGGGGATCTGCCTGAGATTCTCTCTCTCCCTCTGCCCCCCCCCCGCTCACATGCTCTCCCCCTCTCTCTCTAAAATAAATAATCATAAAAAAATTTGACATCAGGCAAATGATGAGCTAAGGTCTCTGGTAGCAGCTTAAACTAAGGACTGTAAATGCAGGGGGCTCGCTCTCTGCACATTCCTTGGGTCTGCTTAACAGGTGCCCTTGAGGAGCCACTAAGTCAGAAGTTCAATTCTTAGCCTTGCCACAACCCCAAAGTGCAATCAAACACTGCAGGCCTCGCTTTTCCCAGCTGTAAAACAAGAAAGCTATATGAAGGGAAGCCAAATAGACCACGGTGAAATATATCTCCTTTGCCATATTGATTATTTTAAGCTGGTTATTTTGAAGAAACAGTAGACACAGGAAGTTCTGAAAACTGTGCAGAAGTTACCCTTTTACACTGATAAGGAAAATCTCCGTTTATAAGGGTGTCTCCCCCTTGTTGTACCCAGAAGAAGGGAATGACTCAATCTCTAGAAATGCTTATCGTATGACAGAGGGCAAAAACTTCAATCTGCACAACAATCTTAACCGCATTTACTGTGCTTTTCCTAGTAGTCTCCCAGAACTGACTCCTCAGCCACCCCCCATCCTCTTTTGTCTTTAGCTGAAGATGGTATTTAAAGTGATGGCTTTGACCATTTCAGGGAGTTACTCAATTTTCCTGGGTCTCTCATATAGGGGTGGAAAAATCCTCCCTTCTTCCTTTTAAGGTTCTTTAGCTGGTCTGATAATTAAATTGACATAAGCCAGATTAAAAGGAGAAAGACAAATTTAATGACATATATATGGGAGCCCTATAAAATACGAGACCCAAAGAACAGCCAGGTGGCTGAAACTTATAACATCCTGAACTAAGGCAAGGGTGGGCTATAAAACTTATAACATCCTGAACTGAGGCAAGGATGGGCTACAGGAAGGCAGAAGAGATGTTTAAAAAACAAATGTTGCCCCATTATGTGCACAGCGAAGGAAACCATCAATGAAATGAAAAGGCAACCGAAAGAATGGGAAATGATATTGGCAAATAATATATCCGATAAGTGGTTAATATCCAAAATATATAAAGAATTTATGGGTGCCTGGGTGGCTTAGTGGGTTAAAGCCTCTGCCTTCGGCTCAGGTCATGATCTCAGGGTCCTGGGATCGAGGCCCAAATCGGGCTCCCTGCTCAGCAGGAAGCCTGCTTCCTCCTCTCTCTCTGCCTGCCTCTCTGCCTGCTTGTGATCTGACCTCTCTCTCTCTGTCAAATAAATAAATAAAATCTTAAAAAAAAAAAAGGAACTTATACAACTCAACAAACACACGCACAAATCTGATTTAAAATGGGCAGAGCACCTAAACAGACATTTTTCCAGACATCCAGATGGCCAACAGACACATGAAAAGATGCTCAACATCACTCATCATCTGGGAAATGCACATCAAACCCACAACGAGATATCACCTCGCAGTTGTCAGAATGACCAGAAGAAGAAAAAGAAGAAGAAGAAATAACAAGTTTTGGCGAGGATGTGGAGAAAAACGAACCCTCATGCACTGTTGGTGGGGATGCAAACTATTGTATCCACCATGGAAAACAGTACAGAGGAAACATAGCTGGACTACTGGGTATTTACCACCCCACCAAAAAAAAAATGAAAGCACTAATTTGAAAAGATATATATACCCCCTATTTTTTTACTGCAGCATTATTTACAATAGCCAAGACATGGGAACAACCTAAGTGTTCATTAATACATGAATGGATAAGGAAAAGTGGATAAAATGGAATATTACTCAGCCATAAAAAATAACAACTTGCCATTTGCAACACCATGGATGGACCCAGAGGGCAATATGTTAACTAAATCAGACAGAAACAAATACCAAATGATTTCACTTATATGTGGAATCTAAAAAACAAGACAGACAAACAAAAACCAGATTCAAATGCAGAGAACAAACTAGTCGTTGCCAGAGGGGACAGGTAAGACAGATAAAGGGGATTAAGAGGTATAAACTTCCAGTTATAAATTTAAAAAGTCACAGAGATCGAAAGTAAAGCATAAGGAATATAGTCAATGATAAAATAATAGTTGTTTGGTGGACAGTCTATACATCTCGTGGTAAGCACTGAAAAATGTATAGAACTGTTGAATCATTATGCTGTACATCTGAAACTAACATAACACTCTATGTTAATTATAACTCAATTAAAAAAAAAAAAGGTTGGCCTGTTATGCAGTTAAGTTTCTTAGGTAAAAAGGAATCTGCTAATAGTTCTCTTCCTGGTACAAGCACCCTTTCCAGTATAAATTTAGGCAGTTGGGAGGGAGGTAAAAAGCTTTTCCTGAATCTGCTGGGTTTTTGAATATTTTTAGCTCAAAATAATCTTCATGCCAAAGAGGCATATTGCAGGAAGACTGGTTCTGAACCCCTTCACTCCTATGTCTACCGGAGATACACATGCTATTAAACTTTTGTTTTTTCCTGTTAATCTGTCTCCTATCAACTATTAGGCCAGCCAAAGAACCTGGAAGGGCAAACTTGTCCACCCCCACATATGCAAGATAGAATCAAAGTTCTTTTTTTGCCCTGAGTGTGAGTTCTTGGATTCCTTTGTCCACTTGTTATGTACACGAACTGCTCTCTAGGACACCTGTGTAATTGTCCTGGGACACATACATAAGGAATTGCATGGGCAGTATTGTGTGTATGTGCTGGGGGGAGGGGAGAACCCAGAACAATATCCTCCCCCGTCCTTCTTCAATAGGCGGAAGCCACTGGCTTCCTCCCTTTCCTGCCTCCTGCCTCCTGCCCGCTGGCAAGACAGAGGAGGAGAGGAGATGGGAAAACCATCTCCTGGGATGGGAAAAAGTCCCATAGTCCCTAGGTCTACCCTTACAACTGTCCCCCACCTCAAGTAACCCCATTCCAGAGCCTTCCAGGCCACACCCATCCCCGGCCTTGTGGGGGCCAGACTGGGGTGGGGGTGTTCGGTGAGCAGACGCAGGGTAAGTCCTCCCCACCCCTTCACAGCTACCCCTCCCACCCAAGCCACCTCATTTCCTCTTCCTCCCCAGCACCAACACGGACTAATCAGTACAAGCTCCGCATCCAGAACCAGACTAACTGACCGGAGGCCTAGCTTGTCCCAGCTGACCTGGTCAGCCTCCAGAGTATGGTCTGGCTGGGGCCCCCTTTGCTGCTCCCCATCCTCTTTCTGGCTTCTCATGTTGGTAAGTCTCCCCCAAGCCACTCCCACCCCCAAAGCCCTGATTCTCCCCCTAGGAAGCCCTACTATCACTGCCATCACCTTTATGTAGACCCCGATCAGCTGGAAAGTGGGATCAAGGCCGCCAAAACCCAGGCAGGCCCTAGAAACCACCGTAGCCTGGCATTGGAGTGGAGCAGTCATTGTGTCGGATTTTAGAATCAGTAAAGCGCAGCGGTGCCTATGGGGGCCCTGAAGTTTTCATTGGGTGCTCGTGTGCTCAGTGTGTTGGATTCTTTCAATTATTCATTTGACAAATGTTTATCTAGCACCAGCAATATTCTAGGAGGTGTGCTATGGGTCACTGGTTGAAAGGCAGACAGCCTCCAGATCTATGTAAGAGGTTCTATGATGCTAACCTCCTATGGCTGTTCTGGGGTTTAAAGGAGGTAATTTACACAGGGTACCCGGTGCCCAGTCATTGCGTAAGCAGTAGCTGATTCCTTCGGTGATGGCCAAAGAGGATTAGAATGCAAAGGCTAGCTTTGGGTGGTAACTGGGGACACAGGACATGGGGTGAAGAATAAAAGAGAGACACAAGTAACTCCAGAGGAGCACGGAGGAGGAAGGAGTCAGGTACTCTGTTTGGGGGAAGTAGATGACAAAGGGGTCCAGAAAGACTTTGCTAAGAGCAGTGTCATTCCGGGCAGCCAGAACAGTAGATGCAAGTCTCAGAGGTGAGGAAGTGCATGGGAGAGAAAGTTCCTGGAGGAAACTCCACAGAAGAGAGAGAATGTGAGCAAAGAGGGGCTCAAGAGCATGCTCTGTATCCTGAGGGCAATGGGGAGCCATGGGCGGTTGTAGACCAGAGAGTCACAAGGTCTTAGATGGTCACCCTGGAGGATGAGTTGGGAAAGGAGGGGAGTAGCTTTTGGGATGGTCCAGGGGAGTAAAGGTGGGGTCTAAACAAGGATGGGCTTGGAGATAGGGGTGCAGTTAAGAGGCTTTGAGTATGTGGAATCTGCAGAATTTTGTGACTGATGGCAGCAGCCAGCAACATCCTTAGAGGTATAGAGTTTGGAGTCAGACAACCTGGCTCTGCCAGTTACTAATTGTATGCCCTTGGGCAAGTTACCTCTCTTGAGGTTTCATTCGCCGGCTATAAAACTAGAGTAATAACACCCACCACCCAGGATAGTTGGGATGATAAAATTAAAGTGCTTGCCATATAACTGACCTCCAATAAACATCAATTATCCTGAAAGTAGGAGCATGAGAGGACTCCAAAGTTTGTGTCTCAGGTGGTTAGTGCCATCTGTTGAGTCAGGGAGCACCAGAGAGAAGCAGGGCTGGGGAAAGCTGGTAGAAATGCAGACCCAAGCTGAGAGGCTGTCCCCAGCATTGTCCACTCAGAGATGATGATGGTTAAAGCCAGGGGAGTAGATGAGCTTGCTCCAGGAAGCCTGTAGAATAATTATTATCGCCCCCCTCTGTAAATGGAAAGACATCGGCTTCCCTGGCGGGTGTGAAGGTCCACTGGAAAGCAGGCGCTGGCGCATATGGTGGGTGGTCAGCAAATGCTAACTTCAATTTCCTCGTGGTAGGCTTTTGAAGAATATTAATTGATGAGCTAAGTGGCATTGAAGCTAACTAATTACTTGCCAGTTAACGGGCAGGGACAGAAAAGGAGGGGCTGCCTTCCTTTCTGCCCCCACCCCACCCCCACCTGGCTGCAGAAGCCCGCTTCTCCCTTAAATCCCAGGACGGGCAGGCCTGTCTAGGTTTCTGGAGTGGCAGGGAGGGCTTTCTCCAACACGATTTTGCTCTCCTGGAGCGCGGCTCCCCTTTGCAGAGCAGTGTGAGGCAGGTGGGGACTCAAGGGGAGACAGGGAGCGTGCATCATTCTTTCTGAGGCTATAAAGAGAAGCCGTCTGGCGGGAGAAGGGGGGGGGCACCAGGAGGCCAGAGAGAGGGCTTTGTTTTTGTTTTTAGGACGAAGTGACCTGGGGGGAGAGAGCCAGGAAGGGAGGGGAGGGAAACGCCTGTGAGCGCGGGGTGGGCTGGGGACCCGTCGGAAGGAGAACTGGTGCCCCGGCTCCAGGCGCCGCGGTGGACCTGACGCTGCTGGCCGACCTGCGGCTCGCTGAGCCCCAGCGCTTCTTCCTGACCTGCGTGTCCGGGGAGGCCGGGCCGGGCCCGGGCGCCGACGCCTGGGGGCCGCCGCTGTTGCTGGAGAAGGACGACCGCATAGTGCGCACGCCCCGGCCCGGGCAGCCCCCGCACCTGCTGCGCAACGGCTCGCACCGCGTCACCCTGCGCGGCTTCTCGCAGCCCTCCGACCTCGTGGGCGTCTTCTCGTGCGTGGGCGGCGCGGGCGCGGGCCGCACGCGTGTCCTCTACGTGCACAACAGCCCCGGAGGTGAGTCCGGCCCGCGGGGCGGGGACCGCAGGGGAGTCCCCGCTGCCCTTGATCTCTGACGCCCGCCTCCACCTCCCTTCCCTGCCGCCCCCCCCCTCCCCCCCGCAGCTCACCTGCTCCCGGACAAGGTCACACACACGGTGAACAAAGGCGACACGGCCGTGCTTGTGGCACGTGTGCGCAAGGAGAAGCAGACAGATGTGATCTGGAAGAGCAACGGTGAGAGGGGCCTCCGGACGGGTTGGGCAGGTCAACGCGCGTAGGCAGGCCGCTTCAACAAACACCTGACTGCCCTCGGCCTCCCCGGCTTTGGCCGCCTACACAGCTTCACTCTGATACGCCTGTTACCTCCCCGCGGCGCCCGCCTCTGTCAGGTCCATGGGAAGCACCCGCACCCATGTTTTCTCTGGCCCTGCGCTGTCCTCCTGCGGCACCCAGAGGACCCGCAGCCTTGTGGCCCGCCACCTCCTTCGCTGTTACCCTCAAATCAGTGCTGTGCTGAACCCTCACGTTTGGCTCTCTCCTGTCACTTAGCCCCCCTGGCAGGGAGCAGCAGTCCCCACGGGGAAGAAGAGAACGGGTAACTCAGCCCAGGCCAGCCCCCACCCTGGCCCTATCAGACCCTCTGCCCACTCCAAGGGAAGGAGCCCTTATTCTGTGTGGCCCCAGAGATTCCTGCCTCAGCCCTCAGATCCACAGCCCTTTGGCTGCCTCTTGCATCCCTGGGCTCTTGAGGGATGGGGACCCTTCCCTTGGGCCAAGGGGTTTGTCTCCTGAGCACCAGGCCGCCTGAACTGATGAGAGGTGTGGAGGGTCACATAGACCTGGGCTCCCTACAGTCCAGTCCTGGGCAAAGAGGCACAAAAGGGGGGGGGGGACAGGGATAGGGACTCTAGTATTTGGGTCTGCAGGTCCTGGGGGAAGAGGCTTCTGGGAGACGTCCCCAGGTAGATAATCCCTGAACTGTGCCCAGGAGGAAGCAGGGGAATTAGCCACACAAAGGAGGAGGAAAGGACATTCCAGGAGGAGGCTGGCTGAGAGCAAAGGCAGGAAGTGCTGAGATAGCATGGTGTTTCTAGAAGAGAAACCAGTGTTTCCAGAACTCAGGAATGTTAGGAATCAGGCAGGGTGTGGAGAGGTGTGGGACTAAAGGGCTAAGCAGTGATGTGCTAAGGAGTGGGTAACTGAAGGAGTCCAAGCAGGGGAGCTGCGGAGGCTTCTGCTGGGGAAAATCCTGCTGGCTGATGAGTGGGGGATGGACGGGGGGAAAGGGGAAACGGAGGCAGAGGAGACTGCCTGGAAGACTGAGGGAGGCCGGGGCCGTGGTGGTGGTGGTGGCCGGTGAGCAGCGCAGAAAAAGCTGGACTGCTTTAGGAGATGCAGAGGAGCTAGACTGAGCAGGACCTGGCGACTTCCTGAGTGTTGGCGGGGCGTGGAACGGAGGATGCATCCCAGCCTTCTGCCCTGGGGGCAGACCCTGGCTGGTGCCTTGTCCCCATTCTGGCCACCATATGGGGTGCACGTTGGTGTGACCTGGGCACCAGCTCTCACCTGGTGCTGAGGACCCTGACTCACTTCTGCCCCCAGGATCCTATTTCTACACCCTGGACTGGCACGAGGCCCAGGATGGACGGTTCCTGATGCAGCTCCCAAACGTGCAGCCGCCAGAGAGTGGCATCTACAGTGCTACCTACCTGGAAACCAGCCCCCTAGGCAGCGCCTTCTTCCGGCTCATCGTGCGGGGTTAGGAGCAGAGGGCAGAGCTGTGGGGTGGGATGGGATGCTAGGAGCTCTGTGGGCCCCCAGGGTGCCCCTAGTCCTCGGCAGCAGTGGTAGGTGGGCGGGGGTCGGTTGGTGAAAGCACGTTCCTCCAGGCTGTGGGGCAGGGCGCTGGGGACCAGACTGCACCAAGGAGTGCCCAGGTTGTCTCCATGGAGGTGTCTGCCATGACCAGGATGGCGAGTGTGTGTGCCCCCCTGGATTCACTGGCACCCGCTGCGAGCAGGGTAAGGAGGACGGGGAGCTAGGACCTAGGCAGGAGAGGCTGCCTGGCTGGGGGAAGACTCTTGAACCAAGAGGATGGAGCTGGATGGGCGGTGAGAATGCCAAATGGGGCCCGGACCCTGAGGCCCAGCAGTGGACCCTATACCCACCCGCCCTGTTTCTAGCCTGCAGAGAGGGCCGTTTTGGGCAGAGCTGCCAGGAGCAGTGCCCAGGCACATCGGGCTGCCGAGGTCTCACCTTCTGCCTCCCGGACCCCTACGGCTGTTCTTGTGGATCTGGCTGGAGAGGAAGCCAGTGCCAGGAAGGTATGGACTGACCTGCCCTCCACAGTCCCTGACCGGGACAGCTGGCCACCAGCTGGACCCTGGCCCTCCACTCGGGCCCTGCTGTCCACACCAGGCCCTCCACAGTCCCCTGCTCACCCAGCCTGGTGTTACCCAGGCCCCAGCTGTGCCCTCACTGCTGCTGACCCGTGTCCCTCTAACCACAGCCCCTCCCTCCACAGCCTGTGCCCCTGGCCACTTTGGGGCGGATTGCCGCCTTCAGTGCCAGTGTCGGAATGGTGGTACGTGTGACCGCTTCAGTGGCTGTGTCTGCCCCTCGGGCTGGCATGGAATGCACTGTGAGAAGTCAGGTACGAGGGTCCCGGAGATCGCTTAAAACAGGTCAGCCTTCCCCAGACACATCTCCCTGGCCCCAGGTCCTACGCTCAGGGAGCTCAGGGTTCAGGAGGCCTTCTCACCGCCCAGCCCACATCACCCATGCAGGGCAGGGCAGCAGCCCGGAGTAGTAGGTGGGAGCCCAGGGGAGGCCCCTGGCCAGTCTGAGAGGTTCAGGGAGGGCTTTGGGGAAAAGGCAAGATCTGAGGTGGGGGATGAAGGATGAGCGTGAGATGGCTGAGGAAAGAGCACGGGCAAAGGCCCCGGGGTTGAGGGACTCAGGGTCGGGTACCAGGAGAGTGGAGTCAGGGGAGGCTGGGGGAGTGGTCAGAAGAGTCAGACCTCGGGGACTTTAAACAGCAGGCCAGCGGGTGTTCGGGGGACAGGAGGGAATGGCTGAAGAGGCAGAAGGCAGCTGGATTTGTGTTTGAGAGAGGATCCACACAGCTGGGTGGAGAGTGGAGGCGGGAGACCCTGGAGGGCCTGTAACGGAGCCTAGAAACGAGTGAGGCCCGAACCAGTGCTGGGGCCGTGAGGCTGGGGAGGGGCCTGCGTTGGCCGAGAGACAGGATGTCAGGTTGGGGGCACAGGAGGTAGGCTCTGGCCCACCAGCGGTGGGGCACAAGGACCCTCCGGGCCTCTGCGGCTTTCGGGCTTGAGCGACTGAGCCATTGGTGGCCCTTCCACTGAGATGCATGACACGGGACAAGGGACAACTTGGTGGTCAGTGTCTGCCCCATGGGGCTCCAGGATGTGTCCTCTCTCTGTCTCTCCCTAGACCGGATCCCCCAGATCCTGGATTTGGCCTCAGAACTGGAGTTCAACTTAGGGACTACGCCCCGGATCAACTGTGCAGCCGCGGGGAACCCGTTCCCAGTTCGGGGCAGCATGGAGCTCCGGAAGCCAGACGGCACGGTCCTCCTGGTCAGCAGCAGCCCCTCCCATCCCACCAGCCTCGCAGGTGGTCTCTCAGACCCCTGACCCCTCAGGGTTTTCCATAGGCTCTACCCACTGGCCTGACTATGGCTTATATGGGGTCAGGCTGATGGTTGAGAAACCACCACGGGTCCTCTGTGCCCACATCAGTCCCCATACCGGCCACTCCAATGGGTGCTCATTCTCTATGGTCTGTCCCCTTTCCCTGTCTCTCTCAGTCCACCAAGGCCATTGTGGAGCCAGACAGGACCACAGCTGAGTTCGAAGTTCCGCGCTTGGCCCTTAGGGACAGCGGGCTCTGGGAGTGTCGCGTGTCCACATCTGGTGGCCAAGACAGCCGACGTTTCAGGGTCAATGTCAAAGGTCAGTGATGCCCTGGGGCCATGGAGGATGGGCACCGGGGAGAGTGGTGCTCAGTGGGCTGATGGTGCTCAGACTGGGCATCGTAGCAGGAAGGGCAAGGGCACTGAACTCCCAGCCCAGCACCCTGCAAAGAAGAGGGCTTGTCACCCACCAGAGGCCTGGGCTGGCCGGTGTCAGGGCCGAAGCATAGCTCGGTCCTATCTGGAAGGGACATCCCGTGCCTTAGAAACGGTATACCCTCCAGCTCTGCCCAGCCTCCAGCCTGGCCACACTGGCCCTCTCCACCTTCTCACCACCCCCTGCACACAACGTGACTTTAATTCTGCCTCTGGGGCGCTGCCTCCTGCTCTGGTCACGCCCCAGGGCTCCCAGGGCCAGGACAGGGGAGCATGTGGGTCACCTCAGGGGAGCATGTGGGGCGCCTCAGCTCAGAGGGTGGCCTGCTGCCCAGAGGAGTTACCTTTCCAGGTGAGTAGGGAGGGAGCTGCCAGTGCCCAGAATGGCCCAGAGCCGTGTGCGACCTTGTCCCTTCACCTCCGCCAGCCCCGTAAGCCCTAGCTCCTCTTGCCCTCTGCTCCTGACAGCCCGCTTCCCCCACAGGAGCCCAGACCTCTCCCCTCCCCTCTCTCTTTCGACCCACTTGCTGTCCACCCCTCCCACCTGCTTGCAGCTGCCCCACCAGCAGGACCTACCAGTGTGGCCCGGGCTCCCCCTCCAGCCTGTCTCTTCTTCCCAGGCTTCTGATCCCAGGCAGTCTGCGTTCAGATCCTCACCACCAATTCCTGGCTCCAGAGCCTTAAGCAAGCTGCTTAGCCCCTCCCAGCTTATTTCTCTCCCTGTAGAGCGAGGCTATCAGCACTTACCAGAGAGGGTTCCTGTGAAGCAGGCCAGATGATGCATTTAATGTGCCGAAGTTGCAATGAGCTTAAATGATGTATTTAAGCACTGAGCACGGTGCCTGATGCAGGGTGTGTGCTCCATATACTCTGACATTTATTGTTACTACCATTTTTTTAAAGATTTATTTTATTCGAGAGAGGAAATGAGCGAGCGAGCAGGGGGAGGGGCCAAGGGAGAGGGAGAAGCAGACTCCTCGCTGAGCACAGAACCAAATGCAGGGCTCGATCCCAGGACCCTGAGATCATGACCTGAGCGGAAACCTAGAGTCAGATGCTCAACAGACTGACCCCCCAGGCATCCCTATTGTTACTATTATTAAAGTGTCCTCTCCCAAGGTTTTGGCTGTTCTCTGGCAAATCCCAGGCATGATCTTCAACCTAGACCAGTCCCAGAGCTCCAGACCCATTTGGTGGGACCTCCAGGAGTGGGGGGGTCTGGTTCTGAAGTCAGTGTGGAAGTGTGGGCCCACTTTATATCTGGCCACCCCCTGCACAGCTAAGCCCCGCTGTGAGCCAGAGGCACCCGGGGCCCCAGGGCTCCAAACCCACCGTTCCTCTCCCCTCCTCATGACTTGCTGAACCCCCTGTTCCTCCCACCCCCGCAGCTCACAACCCTGCCTTCTCCATCCAGCCTCCTGCCCTCCCTCGCTTCAGCCACCTGTTGATGCATATTCCCATTCTTCTTAGAACAATCAATCTGATAAGTGTTTGGGAAAGGCAAGGGAACCAGTGACGGCATGGACGGGATAATCTGGGCAGTAAAGCTCCAGCCGGGACAGGGGCAGTGAGCACGGAGTGAGGAAGCCTGGCGGGAACAAAAAGCCGTTTGGGGTAGAACGGCTGGTTCTAGGTGGCCTGGCCAAGCACCTCGTTCAAACCCTGGTGAGACCTCCCGCTGGCTGCCTGGCCGTAGGCAGGTAACCTTCTCCGAGTCTCAGCACTCGGGGGAAAAGCCCTGTCTGAAAGGTAGCTGGGAGAAGTAGAGATCATAGAGCCGGGATTTCATCACTGACTGGCTTTCTCTTTTTTTCCTCCAACAAAGAAAGTGGCAAATGATAAGGGGAGAGCAGACACCAGGCTGACAGCAGGCTCTCTCCCTGCCTTGGGTCTCAGCCTCCTCTGTGTATCCCACATGGCTTGGGCAGAGTGGCCTCCCCCAAATCCAGCTAGCCACGTCAGACCTCACTTAGTGTCTTTGGGGATTCTCTCACGTCCTCACTGCCAGATCCTTGTGCCCCGAGCTGCCCAAGGGGCAGAACGACGTCCTGACTGGATGCTGGCCCTTCTGGTCCTCGGTTGAACTTGGGCTCTTCCCAGCCTGGAAGGACCCCAGATCCAAACCAAGACCCAGAGATATCTTTGCTGACCAAGAGTAGAGTCCTCTAATTTTCCGGAGGACTGGGCAGGTTGTCTGGACCCTGCCTGACCTGGGGTCTCCTGGCAGTGCCCCCAGTGCCCCTGACTGCTCCTCGGCTCCTGGCCAAGCAGAGCCGCCAGCTCGTGGTGTCCCCGCTGGTCTCCTTCTCCGGGGATGGACCCATCGCCTCTGTCCGCCTGCACTACCGGCCCCAGGACCGTACCACGGCCTGGTCCGCCATTGTGGGTGAGTGGGGTGGGGGGAGGCACAGCTGGGGGCTGGAGGGGGGCTGGGGCAGGTCAGGGGTATTGGGTCATAATGAGGGGAAAGGGCAGAATGAAAGGGGGGAGGATGGCAGCTTCTGGAAGCGGTGGGGGCTGAATACATAATGTGTGCTGCCCCCAGTGGATCCCAGTGAGAATGTGACTTTAATGAACCTGAAGCCGAAGACAGGATACAGTGTCCGGGTACAGCTGAGCCGGCCAGGGGAAGGAGGGGAGGGGGCCTGGGGGCCTCCCACCCTCATGACCACAGACTGTCCTGGTGAGAGGCGAGAGTCACCCCTTTGTGTCCCCCCCCCCAGGATTCCCGTCCTATGCACTCAGGGGTTGTCCCGTCTTGTCCCCGCACCAGGGGCCCCTGCCTTTCCCCCTGGAGGTTGTCCCACCCTGTCCCCTGGGGAATCACTGTCCTATCCAGACCCAAGGACCAACTGAACGGTTCTGACTCCCGACCTCCGGCCCCAGAGCCCTCGTTGCAGCCGTGGCTGGAGGGCTGGCACGTGGAGGGTCCTGACCGGTTGCGAGTGAGCTGGTCCTTACCCTCGGTGCCTGGGCCACTGGCGGGCGATGGTTTCCTGCTGCGCCTGTGGGATGGGACACGGGGACAGGAGCGGCGGGAGAACGTCTCGTCCCCCCAGGCCCGCACCGCCCTCCTGACTGGACTCACGCCCGGCACCCCCTACCAGCTGGATGTGCGGCTGTACCACTGCACCCTCCTGGGCCCCGCCTCACCCCCTGCGCGCGTGCTCCTGCCCCCCAGTGGTATGCTATGCCCAGAAAGGGTGGTGTGGGTTCCGGATGAAGGGAGGACATGGGACACAGGAAACACGAAAGGACACGGGAGGTTACTGGAGAGTGCATGGACACAGAGAGAACCCAGGACACGTGGAAAACGTGGGCATAAGGGGGAAGTAGGACACCAGACGGACATGACCGCAGGGAGGGCGCGAGACGGGCTGATATTAGAGGCCAGGGGGAGGTGGGTCCCCAGGAGCGTACAGGATGAGGGAGAGATGGCGAGGCCAGGGTTCACGTGGAGATCAAGGGCCACAGGGAGGATGTGGTGTACCAGGAGGACGTGGGATTTGGGGGAACACAGGGCACGGGGCACAGGGAGGACCTAGCACGCTGGGAGGATCTGGGATGCCAGGAAGACCTGGCCCATAAGGAGAGCAGAGGGCAGCAGAAGTTTGGGGGTGAAGGGAGTGAAACTGAGCCCAGAAGGGAAAGAAGGTGGGCAGGTTGGCTCACATTCTGGGGTCCACAGAGCAGGGAACATGGCTAGAGTGGATCTCACCCCAGAGCCACATGCCCTGCTCCCGTCTGAGCCCCGCCTTCCCACCCCCATCTCCCCAGGGCCCCCAGCCCCCCGACACCTCCATGCCCAGGCCCTCTCAGACTCTGAGATCCAGCTGACATGGCAGCGCCCAGAGGCTTCGGCTGGGCCTATATCCAAGTACATCGTGGAGGTGCAGGTGGCTGGGGGCTCAGGAGACCCGCTCTGGATGGACGTGGACAGGCCTGAGGAGACGAGCACCATTGTCCGTGGTCTTAATGCTAGTACGCGTTACCTCTTCCGTGTGCGGGCCAGTATCCAGGGTCCCGGAGACTGGAGCAGTGTGGTGGAGGAGTCCACCCTCAGCAATGGTGAGAGAGCAGGGCCACAGGGGCGTCCCGGTCCCCGGGGTAGGTCTCCGTGCCCTCTCCTTTCACCTGATCTCCAGCTTTGGAGCTAGGACATCCGAGGCCCCTCCCAACTAGTCACACCAGTCCTGATCCCGGGCCCCCTGACCCTTCCCTGCTTCTCTTGTCCTAGTGGTGGGAAAATCCCATCACTCCAGCAAAACACCGGCCTTCGGCCTGACACCCCTGGCCCCTCCTGGTACTAGGATATCTGACCCCTCCCTCCCCGTGGTCTGCCCCCCTCTTGTGTGCAGGGCTGCAGAGTGAGGGCCCGGTCCAAGAGGTCCAGGCAGCCGAGGAGGGCCTGGATCGGCAGCTGATACTGGCCGTCGTGGGTTCCGTGTCTGCCACCTGCCTCACCATCCTGGCGGCCCTCCTAATGCTCGTTTGCATCCGCAGAAGCTGCCTGCACCGCAGACGCACCTTCACCTACCAGTCGGGCTCGGTCAGTCCCCGTGCCCACCTGGGGTGCATGCGTGTACCCGGGGTCTAGCCGTGTCTGTCCACTCCTGTGCCGTACCTGTACCTCCCCCCCGCCAAGTGTGCGTGCACGCGTGTGTGCGTGTTTATGTCGTGGGTGTAGGACTTCACTCAGCCATGCTCAGGGGTGCAAAATATAATTTTCCTTGTTTTTCTAGAACTGATTTCGGTTCATAAGTCAGTTTATGTTAATGGTGAAGTATTTAATAATCTCAGTTCAAACTAACTCCGTATGTCCATATTTCACCACGGTTAATCCAGGGTTCTCTGGCTTCTCACTGGAGGTGCTGGAAGCCTAGGTAGTGTGGGGACAACACGGCGGGGGGGGGG